>JAJOCG010000015.1:0-583865 GCA_029169025.1 Colletotrichum nymphaeae | reverse complement strand
CCTGCGTTCTCGTCCTATCAACCCTGGTATCAGTCTTCCTAGAGGTACGGCGAAGCGGTATAGCTAACGCGGGTCGTCTCGCCGTTAGGTCCCTCGGGTTAATGAACCCTACAAGCCACAGACCTGCATCGTGCTTACCCAGGAAACAAAAGACCAGGAAACAAAAGACCAGGAAACAAAAGACCAGGAAACAAAAGACCAGGAAACAAAAGACCAGAATACTAAATATCGTTACAATACCTCTATACCAGAGTACCACCGATCAAAAACCAAAAAACAGTACAACCCGAGATCGAGAATCGAAACCTAAAAAGCCTACTCGTAATAGCCTAGGGAAGAGAAACCTAAAAAGTAGAAAGGTAGCGAGCGTAAAATATCAGATAACCCTAGACCCTAGTAAAAGAAAAACCCCGCGCGTTAGAGCTTCTACAACGTTCACGCTCACCCGCGCTAACGCCTACCTAGAGCAGAGGATATATACTACTACACTCGCAGCCATTATAATCGCGTAGCCTAGTAAGAATAGCCATAAGGAGTAGTAACAATAGTCAAACAACACTAGAATAAAATCAAATATAAAAACCTTAACATAACAGACCATTCTATAGTATTACATAGTAAGAAAGTAAAGAGTAGTGAGTAGTCTAATATATTATCCCCCCTTCCCCCCACCGGTCTTATAATAAGCTGCGCGTAAACAAACGAGCTTCAGTTACTACTAGCACCCGTCCCACAAGTAGCAATTTCAATACCCTCTATACAGCTACCAGCGCCTCCTCTAAGTAACCATTACTAGGAAGTAGAGGCCTACCAAACTTGCGCAGGAGGCTTAGGCCCTTTCCACCTTAAATCGGCGTCATAACCAGACGGGCTAGTAGAGTTTCATCAGACCCCCCAAGCATACTCTGCCACTCCTACTAGCTAATCAGAAATAGCATTATAAATAGCAGCTTATCGTACCCATTCATAGCTCTTTCCCAAACCTCACTAAGACCCGCCGCCAACCCCTAACCTACTACGAACTTCGCCCCGAGTTCAACGCATCCAACTATACTAGCTCCCACACCAACCGGGTTTATAATGCTAAGCGTTTCCGAGGCAATACTAATAAAAGTATCGTCGTTAAGACGTTTAAGGATCTTATCAAAACTAGTCCGCACTAGCCCCATCCCCACAGCGGCGTACTAGCCAACGAAACTAGTAAAGGACTATGCAGTCCTAGCCGCAACAGCATCGCCTCGCTTTACTATAATAAAGGCCAAGAAAAACCCGAACCCAAAAAGCGAACTTAGGGTATCAAGGGCGCCGCTACACTAACTTTTAATATCATTATACACTTCTATAACTTTGTTCTAGATACCCTAAAGGAAGTCCTTAATAGAGTTCACAATACTCATAATTACATTTAATACCTAATTAACAACGTTATTAACAATGTTCATGCCGCCGCTATACACGTTAGCGGCTGCATTCTGCTATCCAGCAGGCAGGTTCTAGATCGTTTAGATAGCCACATTCCCAGCGTTATTAATTCGGTCAGCAAAGTTCTGAATAGCGGCCTAATTAGCACTGCGGATAGCTACCTCCCAAGCTACTTAATTAGGCTACGTATTCTTTAGGCCTTAGACGCTATCTATGTATATACCGGTAGTAGTCTAGACGCTCTAGACAGTAAGAGCATTAATACTAATAAGCTAACTCTTGACATCGTCTAGTAATAGGGCATCTTCGCTATACATTAACGCCGTGAATTAAGCGGCCTCAAAGGCAACTAGAGAGTGCATTAATCTAGTCCTAAGACTTAGAACAAATAGCGCCGTGTGAGCACAGATGCTCTGCTCCCAAGTAGGCATAGTTGCACTTGCCGAAAACATGATAATATTCCCGTAAAATAGTCGAGAGAATAGTGTTCTCTAGATAATAAGGAGAGAATAAAGAGATAGAGAGTAGACTAGATAGAGAGTAGACCATAACAATGCGTAATATAAAAACAAAGTCCAGACCGGAAGAGGAAGCGTGGGTGTTGTTTATAGAGCTATTTATCAATATACTCTCAAATTAAACCTATTATAGTACTTTCTTTCAGGGTAGAAATATAATAGCTTTTTATAAAATCTTCTTTAATTTATCCTACCAGCTCTATAGATACTAAATTTACTATAACTCGCCAATATTACTGTTAGGAATGTAAGAATAGCGTAAAAGGGATAGCAAGTATTCCTTAGAACGTATGGGAGTGGACGTCTGAAAAACGTTGATATGTCTTACCCTTCCGGTGTTACTTATCTCCTTTCCACTAGTTCAAAGCCCAGCCAGCCATTCCAAGGCAAATTGTTACAGATGGAGAATATAGTATATAGCTATCGTACCTATCAGCCAGCCACTGTGCCACCAATCATACCATAATACAAAGCTTTTCGTAAAGTTACCTATCAAATAAGAAACAGCACCGAAACTAATCTATACTAAGCTTTTCTATCTAAATCTATCTTATGCCGTATTTAATTACTATTAGTTCAACATTTTCAATCAATCCATCCAGTAACGCTTAAGGTTAAAGAGGCATAGCTAAAGACCGTGCTAGTTTTAGTGTATGCAGAGTCTACATTTGCGAACTAAAACATCCAGGCCCGCTAACTATATTATAAAGGGGCTTATATTATACTAGACCCAAAATAAACTAAATCTATCGCCTACATACCCACATCGAGATCTACAAGAGCACCGGCAACAGCAGCAGGGGGTCTTAGAAACAGCGCAACAACCACATCGAAATTCTATTAGTTATTACTAGAGGAACTGCCACTCGGGGTTCTACCCATAGAGTAGCCCTTGCTTTCGAGGCATCCTCCAAAGTGCCTAGTACTATAGAAGTATTTGAGCTAGCGAGAGTCAACAACCTTAACTCAATTAACCGAGACCCTTCTTTGGAGTGTGGGCCTCGAGTTATTAACTAGATAGTATGGTCTATTTACTCAAACTAAAAATAAATAAAAAGGCTTTGTTCTACAACGACTGAGCAGAGACATTTTTATTTTATAGTTAAAACGTGGCCATCGATGTATAGATAAATCAGCAGGACCTGTGGGCCCGACATCTTTTAGGATAGAGAACCTGATTTAATATTACTTCCGTACCCAGAAAAAAAAAAAAACCTACTCCTACTACCCAAAAAGCGCATATACTCCACATAATACCGCGAGGTAAGGCGCAATTTCACTAAGCCACTTCTAGTTCAAAAGGTCTAGAGTTAAATAGGTCAAATACTTTCTACTATCATACATACGTTACGCTTCAGGTAATCACCCAGCCAGCCTCAGTGATCACCTAAGACTGATAGCTAAGACACGGCAGGGTAAATAATCTCATTAACTAGAGCACAATCGTTAATATCATATTCAACAAAAAGCTCTCCTATAACAAAGCTCGCGAGTTAAGTATATTCATAAAACAGGTCTACGCCTCGTAGCTAAGGCCTACATAGAAGTTCGAAACTTAGCAAGATATCGTCGAACACATACCAACCGTCTTAAACTCAAAATTATTAAAAAGAACAACAGAATAGCATAACAATTAACCCTTTCCTAAAGTTGTGGCTGCTCAAGATATTTCATCTCAGCTCTCCACTAATACGGCCGCTACTTTATTATCTCCGGCTTTAATAAAGAGAATATTATATCTATTCCATGTTTAGCTCGTCACTTCTTTACAGGTAAAACAATTTAACTATAACGAGTGACCTAGAAGGTTCCTCAGCTTAAACTAGGAGGGTTAGAAGAAAAGACATTATACTAGTAAGACTACTCTTAGAACGAAGCCACCGATAGCTAATCTTCCATACCAAACGTATTTCATACTATCACGTTAAGTAAGATAATTGAGTCGTAATACCCAGCGCTCCCTCGTTCTATTTAGCTCTATTATAGCTAGCTAATACAGCTTCGCAGCATGTCCCTATATAAAAAGAATTAAATACAGATGAAATGACCTACCCTCGCCTATAGCTTCTAACCGATTATGACTAACCAGGTTAATAAAACCCACAGACGATCGCACTCAGACAAACCTATCTATCTAATCGCAAGGAATATAAGCTACTCACACGCTTATCTCCCTTATTATATTTACTTAAGGAAGCTAGTTAGGGAGTTATACATGTGCTAATAATAATTAATAAAAAACCCCGCCCTAAAATGACCTAGTATAGCCTTATAGAATATACAGAGTCCGGTATGAGCAGCTAGCCACACAGCCACCATCCTAGCAAGAAATCGACTCACAAAACAAAACGACCGGCAGTTATCTTTTTATACCTAATACTAGTCAAGTTATTCCATAAACCAAGAGGAATAGCCTATATCACCCCTTTCCTACCCGTTCTATTACGGGTTACGCGAGGTCTAATATAGCTAGCTGGTGCAGTTTTAAGACATAGGACGATCTACTTTTCAAAAACAGACTCTAGTCGACTATAACTAACTAGATAGATAGAAGTTATCAGATAACTATGTTTAAATATAGCCCAGCTATTCGCTTTCAACAGATTGTAGCTTAGGAAGAGCTATTTTCTTCAAGTTCTCTTCATTAGCCTACATAGGTATACAACCACATTCTAGTTATTATGTACCTATACTAAAGACCCCGCGATATAGGATATTATGCACCCGAGGACTAAGCCGGGTTCGCTATTAACAGCCAGCCACTTAAATACCGTGTACTATAGACTACAATATAAAACAAATCCGATCACACATATTAGCCCGCCACTTCCACATATATCTCACTATAGGAGCAACTATTTATTAATGTTTAGCTTTGTGAGGAAGTATCTAGCCGATTTAAGCCACTTTCGGCTTTCACCGCTAAAAAAGTCTCAGTTAATACATATTTAATGAGTCATAAAGTCGAATTTAGCTTCCAGCAATTTCTATTCCAGACCGTTCCGTCTACCCCGCCGGTGAGTCACCTTATACGCTTTATTTTCAAGTTAGTAAATAGCTAATTCATTAAAATTCTTTTAAACTAAGTTTTATAATTTATCGTACTCACCTCAACTTTTATTAATGTATTTTATTATTAAAATTAGTTATAATATAATAGTAGTTAGTTAGTTATAATCATAATTATAATACTAATTAAGTTAAGAACCAGATTCCACTTATGAAGCTATTTATCAGGGTTATGATAATTTAAGTTTTTAATTTAGTAATAAATAAATCAGTTTTTAACCCCCGAGGATTTATAGTTATAGAGGCGTTTAACATAACTAAATAAGCTAAAACAGTTATATTATTTTATAATCCCGAGTTGTATTATATTCAATAATAATAGACGTTAATCTTAATTGCCGTAACCCTTATATTATGATAGTACTGAAATTTCTTTTACATTAGATTAATCGTTAATAGGCTATAGACATAAATAACAACTATCAGGCGCAGGACTACTATAGAGTACCCTACTTTAAAGCAGGATACCTAGGGCAGTGTATCGTACTACTTAAGTACTTTATGTATAGGATATAATGGCCCCCTCCCCTGGTAGGAGAGAGATAGACGTAGATAGTACCCTATCAAGGGAAGTAGGTCCTTCTTGCCATAATAAGAAATTTATTAGAAAGGGTACCCTTGCATGGCAATTACTAAATACAGGCAAGCCGTCTCTTGTTTTACTAACGTAATAACCGTAAAAAAAGTACGATAGGAACTGCTAATAAATACTAGTATATAAGCAGATAAAAAGATGGATAGGAAGGGCAGCACCTAACTCTTCAATAAGAGAGGAAACGGCACAGGACTAAGGAACTATATATTCTTATTTTTTTCAACTCGTGCCTACATTACATACTCTATACGTATTCGGTATTAGATAACGCAGGGGGTAGCGGTACCATATAGAGGCAACCCCGGTCTAATAAATAAAGAGGCGTAGTACTTATGGATTTTATTAACGTAACAACAATACAAATAATTCTTTGTACGGTCTACTGCCTCAGGGGATAAAGACTAGCAATAGCCTGGGCAGCTACTACAAAATACACACTAGAATAGCAATTTCAGGACTCTTATATCTTGGCCCGAATATGCTTAGAATACCTACTAATCTGTAGTATAGTCCGGACGGAATACGCTCACTCGGAAAGATAAAGAATAGGGAATAGGGGATATAACTAGCAGTTATCATTATAACAACGAGGGAGATCAAGGTCTACTTGCGGATCCTTCTCTCACTACTTACGACGATACCGAATTATCTAACGTGAAGTACCATATACCTTCGTAAGCATAAAAAGCACGCGTAAAGCCCCTCTAAAAAGGCAAAGCAGCGGCCTCTACTGCGCTTTTACTCTAATATAATGAATTTCCCCCCTTTATAACCCTTCTCCAGTATAGGTATAGTCCTAGCTAAATACGCTATAGAAAGGAGAGTGCTAGGGATAATAAGAATGAAACATCTTTAGGCTTCTAGCTCAGATAGATCGGCTAGTTAGTGACCCTCTACAGAATATCTCGATCAACGTTCCCTCTAGCACGCTTACCAGACCGGCAAGCCTTTACCAAGGCGATTAGTTAAAGATTACGAATTAGTAGAAGCAGGGTAGTTTTTATAGAATAAAGTGGCCGCTCCTACCCCGTCTAAACCCTAACTTAAAATTATTCTCATTCTATATAACCCCGCAGTACCGTTAGTATATCCCTACTTAAATACGTAGTAAGAAGCCGGGTACGAGGGATAAGGAGTAGCACTAGGACAATAGGGCTGCTCGGCTTCATCTTAGTATTTTAGTACCAGGCTTAGCACAACTATCCAAGACCTAGGCAATCCAAGATAACGGATTTCGACCTCAGCAGTCTCTACAACTCGAAAGAATACAGTGATCTTGGAAGTAAGGTATCTAAGGAAGTGTTATATCGTATTTATATAATACAAAGAGGGAAAAAAGATATTTTTAAAAATAAGTCGAAGCTACTCTGGCTATAAAAAGTACTTATTTAGTAAAGTTCTTGTATAACTATATATACTCTAGTATTTATCAACCCTTTAGTAACCCTTCTAATATAAGTCAGTTAGAAAGACTTTAATAAATAGAAATAGTGTGGTTAATAGATTTAATTAAAACCCAAGGATAAAAAAACTAAAAATCATAAGGCTAAAGATCACAGTACTAAGGATTAGACAAGTCAATATTAGGAAGATATAGATCAGAAAAACATAGATCAGAAGAATTCAGATCAGAAAATACAGATCGCAAAGCTTAATATCACAAAACCAACGCACCCTCATAACCCCATACTACTCTTAATTTATTCGTTGTTGAATACCCTGTAGCCGAGAAATAGCTAAGAGTGGGGGGAGGATAATTGGGAAAAACTAGGCTCTGGCCTAGTGCTTTGGTACTAGGCTTCATATAACTAGTACTTTCCAATTCCAACTTAGGCCTACGCTCCATTCTTCAACATAGCTTAAGAAAAAAAGAGCTGCTTTGGGAAACCCAGATCACTTTTTTATAGTAGCCCAAAAGCGCCTCGGGTAGCCTGGGAAAGTGCGCCTAAGCGCCATTTTCCATATTCAAAAACACCCATTTTTCTAGTTCCTAACCCGACCTACCATAAGTAATTAAAGCGAACCGGTAAGTAGAGCGGGCTCTCGTTTTTCACGGACTCGGCCGGGTGCACACAGGTCCACTTATCTACCCGTAAAACCGGGGACAGGTAGGTATCTCTAACCCAATTCTCGGGCTCGGCTATAGAGGAGGACTGCGCGTACCGGGTCAAATCTAGCCCGTATTTAGATATAGCTTTTCACGTAGCTAAAGTCTACTCTACTCTTATTACGTAGCTGGGCTACTGGCCTAAGGCATCATTAGGTCGAGGCTAAGAGACAAGCGCGACATAAGGGAGATAGTAATGGTATAGCTATATATAGCTAACCTAGGCTCTAGAGGCGTATAACTAGATAAAGCAACTTCAATGGTTTATATTTCAGTCTATAAGTACAAGTACAGAGCACTTTTTCCATCCCGAGTGGCTATAGAGTAAGGAAAAGCAAAACTTACTCTATCATAACAACGGGTATTTCTAAATAATTTGAAAAATATATTAGTATATAGCGCGTCTAAGTTGAGAAAAACACGTAGAATACGTCCCTTAACCATCGATTTACTATTTACTTTACGATCAGCCGGGTTCTAGATATATTGCTCTGTACGTAATTTAAATCTAGTTCTATTACATTAAATGTATTATTTACTCCCAACCACGATAAAAAATATCACAACGTCTCATTACAGCACACAAGAGATAGATTTATCTTACAGTATCGTAGCACAATCAAGCATATATTATCTCAAAGTAATTATAAACAGTATACTAGACTTCTATTCGTCAAGAATAAGAAGGTTTAGAGCAAAACCCATCATAATATTAATATTTCCTCAGGACTTGCTATACTTTTCCGTCTCTTATATAAGAAATTACTTCACAACGGTCTTACTAAAAACAATAAAAATCCTCTTAATCATCTTAACGGCTATACTTATATCTTTTATTAATTCATACGACGTTAAGAAGATATTTACCATACAAGCACTCGAGGTATATCATATGACCATAGTCATGGGAACGTTAACGTTAAACCAATAGGCATACTGCTTTTAAGCATGGACATTAGTTTCCCTTCACCTTTTCTTATTTTATATAAATCAAGTAATCTAGATAAGATATGATCGATAAGCGAGCTCTAAAGTGGAAGAAGATTAGGGGGCAACTAATATAATCAGGATAGGTAAGGGACACTAAAAACGTGAACTGTTCTGTTCTAGTCAGAAATAATCACGCACGAGCTACGTATAATCTGCATATAAGGTAGTATACGTAGACGTTTTAATAGCATAATAAAAACACGCCGGCTCCTAATCTATTTCATAAACTCACCCTATTCTAAATCAATAGGTAAGAATCTACTACCTAGTAACCGGCTTTAGTACGAGGACCTGCCGCTATTAAACAACGGTTATTAAATAATCCCAATACGCAACATAGAACTCCTCGCCTTCTAGACCAGATCCTTAATATCTTGAACGGTACGCACTTTCCTGATTTCGTAGGGAATTGCGGGCGTCGTCTCCCTTAGCTACTCGTCCGTCCTGAGACTAAGTCTCAGCTATCCACGCACATCACAAACAACACATAATAGAGCCCTAGTCTTTACACCTCTACCCTTATTATAAATACTCCCGTTCTCGCCAGGGTATAAAAAAGCAGTATAGTACGTAAAAAAGTTCGTCTTATAATTGCGCCTAAAGATAGCTAGCCAATTGTTACTATTACTCAAGGCCGCCCAGACCTTTACCCCGATCGTATTACATACAGTCTACCAAAAAGTTCGCCAATTTTAATTACGGAACGAGGACTAGTATTATCGACGTAACTTTCTAATATTCGGCTTTTTAGCCAAATCCTCCCACGTAAAGTCCCAAAGGTAGTCAAGCGTCTTGTAGTTACTACGGTTCGAGCTGCCCTTAGTAGGTATGTAACCACAGGCAGAGATGTAATCCAAGAGCGCAAAAAAGGAGAAGGGGATATCGTCGTTATTAACCCTCTCTTATTATTCGGGCGTCCTCGAATAAAAAACTATACTCTCTAGTGCTACTTTACAATACTAGCAGAGAATAAGGTGCGAGGCGAGGTTAAAAATAACTTTTACTTATAACGAGTTAATATCGCACTAAATAAGCCTCATCAGACACTCAAAGAGCTACTCTAGCGTATTAGTACTCGTTAGGGGTCTTTTAGTACTTAGGTAAAGTGCGAAGCCGGGGATATTAAACCCTTCCTCCATAGAGGAGTAGACCTTAAAGGCCTACTAGTCGATAAGGTAGTTAGGTAGGAATCCAAATCCTCGCTTCTCCATCACTTCACCAAGGCCTAGGCCCTTTTTACACTACCAGTTATTGAGCAGAGGCGTCCCGGCTCCTGTAGAACTTTTGGGGATCAAGTTGGGATTCATCAAAAGGTACCAAAAGCGTGGATTAATAGGGTCGATAAAAGATTTAGCAAGGACAACGATTGTCGTATACAATAGAGAGGCCGTGGGTAGGACGGTCACGCCCTGGTAAAGGATTATAATAATATCCAAAATAAAGGTATACAACCGGATAATCCTTTCCACAAACAACCAATATACGGGCAACGGGATACAAAAAAACGCGGCACTCCCGGGCTTAAGTAGGTATCGGGGGGGTAGGGACGACAACGGCCCAGAGGTACGTAATGATCTTATACTAGTAGGGGGCAGCACTTTATTCACCCTTGAAAAGGTACTATGCTGCAGCTAATCGATATCGGCATCAGAGACGTCTTATACTAAATCAGTAGTACATCTCTACTCTACCCACTACGTAGCATATTAGTCTTTTGCATTATAGACCAAATCGAGAAAAAACTTATACTCGTCAAAGAGACGTTTATCAAAATCGCTACGGCTATAAAGCGCTTAGGGTATTCTAAACAAGACCTTAATCATATTACTATCAGAGTACCCGCCGCTAAGGAGTGCATCGGACGCATACGGCTTCTTACCGTAAGCGTCGAGGGGTTCTTTCCCAACCGTATAGCTTTAAAAATAGTACAGCCCCAGGCTATTCAGCTCCCTAATAGGCTCGCTTATAACGCTAACAATATCTCGGAGGAAGTTAATATTATAATAATTATAGGCGCCGCCTAGGATCTTAGACCCTTCTAGATTCATCTCTCTAGGCTCGAGGTAGTGGAGTAGTGCCGTATTAACGTTACTATATAGGAATCGTAGGGTATTATGTTAGCAACAGTCTTGGGCAAGGAGGACCGTTAGTTAGGCTGCACGGGAGCCCGGCAGCATCTCTACCGCAATATCAACGAGCTAGGGGAAGTCGGAGAAAGGGTCCTCTTTTAGATCGACGATCTTTATTTATTCATCCCAAAAGTTCTCCAAGGCCCGGGAAAAGCTAAGCTTACCTCCAAATTAGACCTTCGTATTCTTAGTATCGAGTAAGAAAAAGAAGCCTTAGAAAACGGAGGGGAGAATAGGACACCCGTCGTAAGGAAGTTCACCCGGAGGGGGGCCGAGCCAGCCTTCGATCTATTTAAGCCTTAACCTAATCCTTAGTAACAGTCCCGCCGCTAGGGGAAAAGAGAGACTACCGGTAGGCGCAGAGGGGTTTTTACAATAATTTACTATTATCAAAGCGGCTTTATATAACTAAGGGATATAGCCAAGCGTAGTAGGGTCGAGGACGTAAGAAAGACTAAGAAACATAATTATATCATAAAAGACGGCGTGCTCTTCCTCGGTAAGCTAGGTAGGCCCGGCTTAGGTACTTTTACGTTACAAGGTCTACTCGTACAAGTAGGGGAAAAAGATAAAGATAGACTAGCCAAGCGTTATACCAAAGAGGGTATATAGGATCTTATAAAGGGCGACGTTCTCATATTTACGTTAGCGGGGTAAGAAGATACGGTATTTAATATAGAGGGAGGCTTAGAGCTTGGGCGAGGGGCGCCGGAGGGGGTAATATTAGATTAACAATTTAAAATCGGCAATATTATCTATAAGATAGAGAAAGCTATCGATATTAAACTTAGTATAGCGGAGGTATATATTCTCTTAGTAAGAGAGGGAAAAAGAGACCGCTTACTGTTTTTACGTAACCGGGTCTCGGCTAGTAGCAATATCTTCTAAAAAAGAAGCGTCTAATAACGCGGCACGGTTCGGGTATTTCCTCCTAAGAGCGTCCATAGAGCTACTCCTCCCTAGCCCAATATCCTCTACTAGACCCCTTTTCTACTTATATCTACTACGCATCTCGAGGGAGATACCGTTAAGGCTCGTAAGCTCGTACCAACTCGGGATAAGAGGGAACGCGTCAGTAGCGTCTTCGGGACGTGGCTAGGTATAGTAAAGGCAAGGGATCAGTCCTAAGTAGGAGATAGCCATAATACGTCGGGCTAGCTACTCGGATAATAATACGGGCTCTTAAACCTATTTGGTAATAGCATCACGGTAGGTAAGAGTAGGCCAGACCGAGTCCTTATTTACCTCGGCCTCGTCTAAGTTAATCCTAGAGAGCGTAGCTTCGCTACGAACGCTATTAAAAGACCTTTCATAAGAGGATTCCCTTATAGTAGGAGGATACGAGCTATTGCTATAGGATAGTCGCTGGGGAGGAAGAGGAAATAGGGTGTAGATACAACTACGATTAGTACGGTCTTTTTTACTACTCTTATTACCGTTGCTACTACGGGATTCAACATTAGACGGGGTATTTCGTTTTAGATTCGATCTAGTCAGGAGGTAATCGTCAAAACTATCGGAACTCTCATCATCGTCGCTACCTATCGTAATAGGGGTCCCCTATAGATAAGAAAGTAAGTTAACGTTCTTTTTATAAAAGACCTTTTATTTTAGTTTATAAAGAAAAGTAGTCACTTACATAACTATTAGTAGCAGCGTGCTTAGGGTCGTCTTATTTATTCTCGTATACGTAGTATCTATATCCCTCATCACCACCAGAGCCCACCTCTTCGTCCTCGTCCTCTTCAAATTCTTTATCAAAGTCCTAGGTAGTGCTACCGATAGGACGCATATTCTACAATAATAAAGAGACATTAGCATAGAGGATTAGTTCATTATCAGAAGGATGCCCGTTAGTCATATACATATCGATATCGGAGTCTATATTTTAGGAAGTAGATTGCTCGTCCATAGAGTCTACGGTTATGTTATAATATAACAATAACAAAAATAACTGCTCTTTTTCATAATTAGCCATCATCTCTAGTTATATCGCCTCTTTATCGCTAAGTAGAGCTACTATATAGTAGTTCCCGGCCATAGCTACGGCTTTAAGAGTAAGATACCACTAGAGAGAGCGGGATAAGGGAATAGAGGGAATAGATAAAAGATATATAATAGTAAGGGGTTCATTCATCACGGAGGCGCAGACGTAGTGTTTTCGTAAAAAGGGGTTCGCTTTTGCATCTATTTTCATAATTATAGGCGGTAATCACGTTATGCTTAGCCATTATCGAGTTTAGAGACGGGCTCATTACACCGTTATTCTTCTAGATTACCTCAATACTGAACTAACCACAACTCACGATAGGCCTATTAAGGCCGTAAATAAAAAAAAAAGTTTAAATTTCGTAAATTAAGAAATAAATTATAATTGGGTAGTGATGGGTCAAGTTTGCTCTTAAGTAGTACTACGGCAAGTTAGCTCCCTAGACTACTACAAGGGGTAAAACGAGGCCAGGGTAATGTGCTAAGGTCTACGTTCCGTACTATCCACAATAGCATAAAGTATACTTTATTTATACAATGTGCTTAACGCTGCCGTTCAGGATTCATTTCCATCTAAGTACAAGAGCGTCTTCATATAAGAATTTATAAATATAATAAGTAAAATAGGAGACGATGAGTTCGTTATATAAGAAGCTAAAATACGAATTAATATATATTAAATATAATAAAAGTATTAGTTTTAATAATGTGCTATCTCGATAATATAAAACGCGATCTTGTAAGTTATATAACGCGACTAGATCGAGACGTAATAATTAGTTAATACTATCTAGGGGTATATCTAGGGTAGTATAGGTTTATAATAGGTCTAAATAACGAGGTTAGGATCGAGCTGTTAATAGGGTTTAGAAGCCCCCGCCCCCCCCCCCTTCCCCAGATATCAATACCGTTTCTTGTCCCCAAGGACTACTCACTCTTACACCAATTACTTATACCAAAGCTACAATAGCCCCAAAGCTATCTTCAAGAGCGCAGCGCTATAGTCTACAAAATATAGCTATTACCCCAGGAGCGATATCGTCAAGTTCGACACCACCTGCGACCCAGCGCTCTAATACAGCTCGGATACGCCACATACCAAAGCAAAGTAAAACGACTCAGAAGTTCGACGTTAGGGCGTTACCTAATAGACTTAAAAGGTTAATAAATTTAACTACTAAGTTAGTTAGAAATCCACCTAGAAAGGAGCACAAAACAGCGGTTCTTAGCTATATAATAAAGTTAGTTAAGCTTATACTACATATAGGATATTCGATATAGGATATTAGTACGTTACGTTCGAATAATATGTCTAGTTTCTTATGCTAATAGGACAGTCCCTTGGGTTAAGAAGGCTAAAGATATAGGCCCGGAGGTAGCAGCTACCAAGAACGATAATTCCTCCTTAATCAATACGGAACCTACTCTAACAACTAGTTACGGATAACCCCTAACTAAAAGGTCTGAACGATAAAAAAAAGAATAGCCGAGCTAACAACCAATAACACAGACACGGGACGAAACGGGCGATAGGCCAAACTCTGCTATAGTAGCTAAAAGGCGTACACGGCAGGAAGAACGACGGCCGAGCTAGGAACTAATAATACGGACACGGGACGAAGCGGGCAATAGGCTAGACTCTACTATAGTAGCTATAAAGCCTCTATAACAGAGGAAAGGGCTACCTAATCAACGACTAGCAAAACAAATATAAGAAGAGGCGGATAATAATCGAGACGGGGCTATAAATAAGAAACAAAAACTGCGCAAAGGACAAAATACGACCCAGTCACCTAGACTAAAGACACCTAAAGGAACAAAGACACTCAAAAGCCTCCAAGAACATATACGATCCGAAATACCGAACAAGACTAAAGAGGTTTAGGACATCTTTCAAAGCTTACCCCAAGAGCTTAAGGGCAAGGGGAACGTTAAGATACAAAAGGAGGACTATTACCACATTAGAGATCTAATATTTTACTAGATATTCAATAAACAAGTAAAGGACCAGCTCTACTAACTATTAACAGAGTATAATAGGAAGACATTTATCTCAACATTACATACGCTTCAAAGGGTAGACGGCTTGGCCAAGGAGCTGAGGGACTCGCAACACCCAAAGCTAGCTTTATTTATTAAAGCGTAGGGAAGCGTTACGGATAAGTTAGTTATTACGAGATCGATATATTCCTAAATACGGATATATTATTAGGAGTATAAGCTCTAGAAGCAGTGGAATAAGCTCAAGGCTCTTTGCCAGAAGACCGGATCTGAGAGTACTACATTATATGATTTCCTTATAACAAAGGGTCATATAACAAAGCAGGGCGTCGGACTTAATAGCTATTTGGCAAATTACATTACTAAGGAACTAGGTTTCAAGAGCGGGAAACAGTTCTTAAGCTCGATCTATCGTTTTACCGTACTTAGGACATTAGTTAATACGTTTAGACTGGGCGTTTTAGTATTTCTACCGCGGGGGATTAAGAGCTAGGGTAAGAAGTTGAAAGGTAGGGAAGGAAGAGGGGCTTTAGGATCGTTCAAGAAAAGGAAGATCGAGTTAATATATTAGGAACTTATAAAAAAGATATCGTTTCTATATAAGCTATGTGAGGCAGCGCGAGTAAGTATTATAAATAGATTCTTATCTAGAGGAGCCATTGGGCAAACAACGGCCTTAGGACTAATTCAGGATAAAAAGAAAAAGGAGGATATAGTTAGTCTACCATTATTATCGTTTATCAATATAGGTCAAGTTATTAAGGTAAAGGATGAGAGATAGCTTAGTAGACTGGGGCGATCTTAAGAGCCTAGACGGCCACAATATTCGCGGGCATGGAGCCCGAGCTTGGGGTTAAACCAACTCTAGCCCACAACCCTAGCCACAACCCTAACCCCAGGGTTAGTGGTCTAAGCTCTTTCAGCCAACTTTGGTCGGTCGAGAGAGCTCGGACAGTTTAATAGCCTATACTCTTTCAGCCAACTTTAGTCGGTCAAAAGAGCTCGGACCATCAATACTAAATATACAGAATAACAATAAAGTAGAAGCAGAGCCCTTTTTTAAGATAAAGTAGCCGCTTTTGCGCTATTATCACCCTACCTAAAATTAAATCCCCTTCTTCATAGCCCTACTATACTATTAGTATATTCCTTACCGAATACGTAGCGGGAAGACAGGTGCAGGAGAGGATAAGAGTTTTAGGCTTTTAGCAGTTAATGCTTTAGAAATTGCCTATCAGAAACTACAGAGCATCCGAGGCCACGGTCGGGTCTACAATCTAGATATGCTCGAAACACAACATTGCTGTCGATGTGTTGCCTTGAAGGGAAAAAAGGTTAATTAGAAAACCCAGATCCCTCTTTTATAGTAGCCCAAAGGTGCCCCAGATCAGCTAGGAAAGTGCGCCCAGGCCGGTATTCTACCGTCCCAGATCGCTAGGGCCTAGTATAAATAAGAGGGAAATCCTCCTAGCTAGAGATTTTCCTTCTCAGGCCTTTTTCTCTTTTTACCATCCAGGCAACTAGGTTCAGCTGCCATTCTAGAGGTTATGTTTTAAGCCATGCCCTTTAATTAGTAATACTTACTTTTAATTCTCTGCCCTAAATCTCCCCTTTCTACTTTCTATATATTCCTACCTAAATACGTAAGGAGGAGCTAGGTATAAGGGATAAGGGGTGGCCTTGGGATAATAGGGAAACTCGGCTTTAGTCTAGTATGTTAGTACTCAGCTTAATATGATAAGCGCATGCCTGTTCTAACAGAGCAAGTTAAACTCACTAGCTAAAGAGGAAAAAAGAGCTGCTTTAGAAGACCTAGATCCCTTTTTATAGCGGCCCAAAAGTGCCCTGGATGGCCTAGGAAAGCGCCCTAGATGGCCCGGGAAAGTGCGCCCGAGCGCCATTTTCCATGTCCAAAAACGCCCATTTTTCTAATTCCTAACCCGACCTACCGTAAGTGACTCGACATCGACGTTCTCCAGGTCGGTCACCAATCTGCGACGAAGTCGATCAATCTCCTTGTCCCGCTGGAGCTGGACGCTGGCATCTTGTCGCTGGTCCTCCTCTGCATCGGACATCTTGAAACAGGGGGGCACTGTAATAGAGTCATTAGAACACACCTAGCTTTTTACCACGATGTATGTATACGATACTTACGTTATTACAGAATTGTGTGTTAAAGAAGGGCAACCAAAACTCAAGGAGCTGCTAGGCTGATAGCCGGAAAAAGTCACAACAGACGGCTAACACAGAGATCGAGGGATGTGATGTCGAAACAAGAATCACGAATTCAATCAGGGAGACATGAGTCACACGGTTCAGAATTGCTTCCATCTGTGAGACAAGGGGCAAGTAGTATCATTGGGGACGCAGGCAGGAACAAGCTCAGATACATCGTCCAAGAGGAAAGACTGGTGTACACATGACACCAATTTCTGCCGTAGCATGAACCGACATTTTCAAGACAAGAAAGAACGCATCGCCCAACACCTTCTACTGCTTGAGATGAGCAGATGACTCAGGATATCCTGGAAATTTCCCACAGCCGGCAATTCCTGGGAAACTGGGCAGACACCTCTTCAACGTGACGACGTCAGGCTGCCCGCAATTCTTCTGCTCCTCGATTCCAGTGCCGATCCAATCAACGGACATGATGTAGACTCGATCAGACCCATTGGATGAATGCGTCGAGTGCAGGTTTCTCGAGGTTTCGATGGCTTCGAGAATCCATCTTCAGATATCAGCGTTGAACCGTGGCTCGCGCTTAGGCTGTTGGACTGGGAGAATTGGGTGGCTGAAGCTGTCAAGCTGGATATCACAGCGATGCGCGCATATTCGTATCAGTGACAGTCGGCATGATACCGGTGTGAACGTATCTGATGCACCGGCTGTAGTCAATGGCGTACTCGTGCAGTTTGTTGATGATGTTGGTGACGATGTTTGATTGCCATTTGGGTCGTTGACGGAAGAAGAGCTGTAAGGGCGGATGCATCTTGTCCACCTGCTGTTTCCAGATTTGATTCCCCCCAGAATGGCCAATGCACTGTTTGGTCCTGCCACATGATCGTAAGGTAAAGTACCTAGGCAGAAGGCAGGCATGGACCTTTGCCATTCCTGCCTCCCCCTCGTCACTTGCAAAGGAGGCGTCTTCCTTCCCTCCCAAAGTCACCGGAGCGCTCTTGCTGTGAAGTTTCTTGATAGGTGAGCTCCAAACTTCCCCGCAATCTCTTCCACACTTCTTCATCGACAGAGCACCCAGAACAGGACGACTGCGCCACTCTTTCGCCCTTCTGCTCTCACTGTGGCACACACAGATCGACCGACGTACGAAGCGGCGACAGCGAGATCCGCTCCTGGCGTCCGAAGATCAGCAGTCTGAGCCTGAAGCCAGGGCCGCATCAGAAGCCACTGATGGTACTCGCGAAAGGCGAGCGAAGTTCCCCTTCAGAGGCGCAATGGTCCCGATTGTTACCATTATCAACCAGCTTGACCACCGTCGGCCGGACATGGCACCACCGCCCGCGACATGGAGCGTCTGGCCCGCGCGATCCAGAGACTCCAGGATGAGGCCGAGAGTGACAGCTCAGGTTCTCAATCAAATGGATCCAATCCGAGTTTGACGGGATCGAAGTAGGAGCGAGTGGCGATCATCTGACGGATCTCCAGAGTGGTGAGTACTGAAGACTTTTAGGTTCGACTCTTGCTAATCTTGATGTGCTTGCAGGTTCGACGACGAAATGCCAGGCAAACCATGTATTGCAAAGGCATGGTTCGTCGTTGCCTGACACAATCCTGTGCCTGTATGTGCCGTTCGGGCCTGGCTCGGAGGTCTCTCAGCATGATGAAGACGTCGAATATGGGGATGACCGCACATGTTATTTGGGTAGATGCGGTGGCGTACTTGAGGTGGAGGCACTTTGCATATCTCGTGGGGGAGATTCGGGTTTGGCCGGAATTGGGTTTTGCAGAATCATTTGGCGGACATTGTGAACGCTGAAGTAATCCCCATCGTGCTCCCTAGAGCGAGGCCCGCGGGGGACTCGCGGTCGAAAGACTTAGTTGTGCCTGAGATAACTTCACAATACAACTCTTAGTCGTTGCTATCTCCGTGCCTGCATATGAATATTGTTCCTCTGTACAAGCCAGGACCATCCTCCACAGAGCATCTCTTTCAGCTTCCAAGGGTCCTTGAGATCCGAAACTAGTTGCCCCGTGGAAAGTCGAGCAATGCATGCAACATGAACGTCAAGCCTGTGATGGCCTGGACGTAAACCGGCACTTTCCCGCGTTTCGCCACCTTCCACCACACAGTCTACGAGTGACCCATTCAATCGGCAACATGGCAGACATAGAGACGGCGGTTCTGACACAGCGACGGCTTTGCTGCCCTTTCGTTGAGGTAAAGAATTATCCACAAATCCTTGCACAAGCTTCGCTGTTGAAGCAGTAGTGGAGTTGCTTAGGGGACGTCTTGGCGCTTGGCCTTACAGGACCTCGTCCAGCATTGAAACTCAATACCACCTTTATTCCCGTTGCAATCAACTACCGGTCCGAGCCGGTTGAGAAGACACAGACAAAGAGTCTGACCAAATGTCCAGGGACACCTAGAACTGACGCAATCACGCAACTTGTGAGCGTGCCACGGGCAGCTATGTGCGACTATGACGCTGGGTACGAACGCTGCTTGCCTAATTTTAAGAGAGAAAGGCAAGAAAGACTGAAATGCCACATTCTTCCTCAATGACACGACATGCTGCGCCGCATAACGAACGAAGACGTGTTTACTGCTTCTAAGTTTTCAGAGCAGACTCAAATTAACATCAGAGGCATGGGATCATTTATCAATAGAACCGAGTAAGACTTCGAGCATTCATAAGATGCTTTTGGGGATGTTGTTCGACAAATAATAATAAGCGTTCTTTCATACGGTAGCGATCAGCTAAGACCCTTACAGGTTCTGGTTTACATAAGGGTATGTTATTAGAGTTACTAGTTAGGTCGCTCAAGTTCTCCTTTTAACTCCTTTAGCGAGGGGAATGAGACGGAACTTAAGTAAAAATTTAAAAAGAAGTTTAAATAACTTCTATACTAGTTAATAATAAATAAAACTTTAGTTAAGCTAGGTATTTAATATTTATAAATATAAGATAAATAGTTTATTCTTTTATTCATTAAAAATAAGTAAAAAGTTAATTAGAATAAATACTTATAATTTATAAATCTTAAGTTTTTTTTATACTCAAAAACTTAGCCTTTAATTATTAAAATTAAGTTTTAAATTTGATATTTCGAGTTTTTAATTTAAAATCATTATTTTAAAAAACTAGAATATTATTTATTTAATTATATAATTGTTACGACCTAACACGCATAACTAACCCAGAGGCCAGTCCGCTAGCCACGACGGCTATAGTATACTATATATATAAATAAAATAGGGATACGGCTACTCCTCGCGGAACAGAAGAATTATAAAATAAGTTACGTATTAATAAAATAAAGGATTATTTTAAATTAGAATAATTTAATATGATTTAAGGGCTAAACGATTATTTTAGATTAGATTAATTAGGAACGACCTAAAGGATAAAGGAGATATTTAAGAACGAGACTTATATATAAAATAAGCTCGAGCTAGGCTCGAGGATAGACTTTTTATAGCTTCTTTAGTAATTAACTTAGTATTAGATTTTATAATTACTTTTAGTTATTTTTATTAAAAACCCCTTTTAATAAGACTACGATTAATTACTAAAGCTTTACTTATTTTACGATTTATAGATATAGTTTTAGGGAAGCTATTTATAATTACGATACTATTTATTTAGTATTCGTAGCCTTAACTTTTATTAATATACTTATTATAACTAGCTAACCGTAATATTTTAATTACTCTTATTTAGTAAGTTTATTTTATAATAATTAATTAAATAGTACGAATAATATTTTCTCGTACTTTAACTAAGTTACTTACTCTAAGCTCTTCTACTTTTTTTAAATAACTTATTTAAAGTTTAGCTAAAAAGATAGAAATAACCTTAATAAACGTTAATTCTAATAATAAGGTTACCCTTAAAAAAGAGATTTACGAATAACTTAAAGAAAGAGTTAAAAAAAGAGACGTAAATATTACTAAGGTATAAAATATATATAACGAAATTATAAACGAGCTTTAAAACCTTAAGGTTATATTTTAGTAGTTTAAGAATAGCCCTTAGCGTATTTAGGACTTAAAAAACAAAGTTATTTAACTTAGAGGATAAGAATTAAATAATAATATCTAGGCTCTTTAAGGAGAAGTTAATACTCTCTAAGCCGCTACTAACATTATTAATACCCCCCTTTATAAAAGTTAATAAAAACTTAAGCTTAACGTACTTATTATTTATAACAATACCCTAGGTATTCTTAAGGGATTTTTAATTTAAGTTAAGAACTATTAAAACTTTTATTACGGAGATTTTATTAGCAAAACTAAAAAAGTTATATACGCTACTAACTTTTTTAAGGGACGAGCCCTTAGATAGTTTAAACTTATTTAAAAAGAATACCTTAGTAAGAAAACTCTTAACGAGTACTTAACTAAAGTATATAATATTTATTTTAGCTTTAGTAAATTTAAAAAAGCTCTTAGGTTATTATTTTAAGACCTTAATAAGAAATAATAAGCTAAACATAACTTAGTATAGTTATAATAAACTAAATTAGTAAAGGAATACTCTATTAAATTTAGATATCTTAGTACTTAATTAGACCTTATTAATAATATTAAGATATTTATGTTCTACTAAGGACTAAAGGATAAAGTTAAAGACGAGCTAGTTAAGCTCGATAAACTAAATAACTTCCTCTAATATAGCGAGCTTACTATCTAAATTAATAATTAATTCTATAAACATAAAAAAAAAAGAAAAGAACAACCTAATACGGGACGTAAGTATTAATAATAATCTTAATATAGTTTTTAAATAACTTAACGACCTCGTAACAACTAGAATAATAACTAATAGAATACTACCTATAGACAATATAATAGCCTTATAAACCTTAGTATTACTAAAAAAGAGGATAACTATCCTAAGAAGGACTTTAAGTATTATAACTATAATAAACTAGGACATATAGCTAAAGATTATTAATAACCTAAGCGTATCTAATACTAACTTATTTTAGAAAAACGAGCTAATATTATGAGTAAAAAAGTCCCTCACGGATAGCTCTTATAGATAGTTTATTACGATAATAACTACCTTATTTATTAAGATAGTAAGGAATAAATAAGATAGTACCCTAAGAAGCCTAAGGATAGTGGACGATTAGGATACGATACTACCCTATACGTTAGAACCCTAGCGGTAATAATTAAGGAAGAGGAGATACCTACTTACCGACCTCTTACCCTTAAAAATAATAATATTAAATATATTACTATTTTTTTATAAATTTGCGAAAATATAGAAAAGAAGGCTAAAACGGACCCTATTATAAAAGATACCCTTTACCTACTTAAAAAGAGAATTATACAAAAGCTCTAGGTAAGTACAAAGGAATAACTCCTTAAATTTAAAAAAAGAGGACCCAATACGGAAGAAATTATAAGTAACCTCGTTTATATAGTATAACGAAATAATAAAAAGTAATCCCTTAGAAAAAAGGGAACCTAATTAAATAAAATCCTAACTAAGTCTATCTATATAATAAAGCGAGACGATAGAGATAAGAAATTTATTTATAAAATTAAGGAATAACTCAAGGACTTAGAACACGAAAATAAAATCGAAATAATTAAGAAACCTAATTTTAATTTTAAAGTTAAGAACGGAAAGGTGGACTTCTAACTTAAGAAGGACAAACTTAAAATCAGCTTTAATAACTATACTTTTAATAAAGAATTACCTTATAATTCGGATAAACCTCGTAACGTTACTTAATAACGTACTTAGATAGAAATTAATTATAGATTTTATCCTAGTATAAATAATATTAGCTCTAATAAAGAATCCGAAGAACTACGGTATAAGAATATTAATTTATACGAAAATAATTAGATAGTATAATTTTATAGAACTAGTTAACTTAAAGAGGTACTTATGATACTACTAGTTAAGGGAGATAGTTCCTTGCTTAATACTAAGGATATATTTTATAAAGAATTGTTTTAGGTAGAATACCTCGATAATAAATATTTTTAGTATTTCTTACTTAAGAAGGATAGTCGCTTTTACCCCTAAAAACGTAATAACCGACTTATTAAAAACGTTTATATTAATAATTAACTACTAAATTAGATACTTACGTACTTTAATAGACTTAATAAAGTAATATTCGGACTAGACCTATACTTCCCTATACAATATTAGAATAGTAATTATATAAAATAAGATAAATATAAATAAGACTATTATTAAATTTATTACGTTTTTAAATCCCAAGCCTAGAGGGAATAAGAAGAATAATTTAAATAAGAAGATCGACTTAGGAATAGAATAATAAAAAACTAAAGAAGCTAATTATAAAGGAATAATAAAAAGCAAAAATAGAAAATAAGTTCTTATATATAACTAAATAACGTAACGACGTATACTTATTAATTAAACTTAATATATATAGACAAGGACTGCGTACTATAATTAATAATAGCGCATAAGGAAGTTTTATATTACTAAGGGTAGTAAATAAACTAAATTTATTATAGGTATAGAAGGATAACTTATATTAATTATAAATAATAAAAGGAAAAAGAGTTAGCTATAATATTAAATATATTAATCAAGAGACCGTATACTTTTTAATATATATTAACAATTAATAAGAATAACTTTAATATAATATTACGGAGATTAGAGACCTCGATATTATCTTAGGAATCTCGTGGTTACGAAAGCATAACCTATAGATAGATTAGACTACTAGCTAGGTTTAATAGGAAAATCTAATTACTAAACGACCTAAGAAGAAAAAGGGTTTAAATAGATTTTTAGTAACCCCTAAAGAACGAGAATAAATACGATATATAGCTTTTATTAAGACGGAAGAAAGCTATAAGGCGTTTATACGTAGTAACGATAATTAAGGATCGTAATAACTCTAGATTATACCCGAGGAGTACCGTATATATTTAAAACTATTTATAAAACCTAAAGAAATAGGATTATTAAAATATAATAATTAGGATATAAAAATCGAACTTAAGGAAGGAGTATAACCCGGGTTCTATCTAATATATTTAATAAACTAGGAGGAATAAGAATACCTTAATAAATATATTAATAAAAAACTTAAAAAGGGATATATTTAATTATCGAATTCCCCTATAAAATTCCCCTTATTTTTTGTATTAAAGAAAAGAGGAAAATCGAGACCTGTTATTAATTATAGGAAACTTAACGAGATTATAAAGAAGAATTGCTATCCTCTACCCCTTATTACTAAGCTTAGAGACCTATTTTATAAAGCTAATTAGTTTATTATAATAAATCTTAAGGAAGCGTTTAATTAGATTCGAATTAAAGAAGGAGACGAATAGAAGATAGTATTTTGAACTCGTAGAGGACTTTTTAAGTATCTCGTTATGCCCTTCGGACTTATTAATACTCTAATAACTTTTTAAATAATAATTAACTACGTACTCCGGGAGTTCGTTAATATCTTTATTATTATTTATATTAATAATATTTTTATCTTTTCTCCCGACCTTAAAACGTATAAAAAGTATATTTATATAGTATTTTAGAAACTCTAGGACGCTAAATTATATACCGAACCCTCTAAGTATAAGTTCTATATATAAAAAGTAGACTTCTTTAGATATATTATAATACTAAGATAAATCTATATATAAGTATTAAAAATAGAAGTAGTTAAGGACTAGCCTATACTATAAAACGTTAAAAATATATAAGGATTTTTAGGATTTGTTAACTTTTATTAACGATTCCTTAAGGATTATACTAATATTATTAAACCCCTTAATAACCTAATACGAAAGGATACCCTATTTATTTAGGACCCTAAGTATAAAAAAGTATTTACGAAAGTTAAGAATATAGTCGTTTCCGAACTAGTTATTATAATTCTAGACCCCTAGAAACTTTTTAAAGTCGAGACCGACGCCTCGGATTTTATTATAGGAGCGGTTTTAGGATAACGAGATAAATAAAAAAAGCTTTATTTATATTATTTTTATTCTAAAGTATTCTATGGAATAGAATTAAATTAGTAAATTTATAATAAGGAACTAATAGCTATTATTAAAGTATTTTAAGAATAGAGATTATAGCTATCTAGAACTAAGTACGAAGTTATAGTCTATATAAATTATAAGTACTTTACGAACTTTATAATAAATAAGAATCTAAATAAATAATAAATTAAATAGAGCGAGTTTTTATTTAAATATAACTTCTAAATTATTTATTAAAAAGGTTTAAAAAATAATAGGGTAGACGCTCTTAGTAGAAGACCTAATTATAAAATTACGGTCCCTAAGAAAATATAAATTATTTTTAAAAAAGAAAAGGATAGTAGCCTTATACTAATTACGAAACTTTTTATAATAACTAGAAGGATTAGTATTAGCCCGATTAGAAGGATAACCCCTAAGCTTATTATAGAAATTTATAATATACTTATATATAGTTACTAAGGAGTTACTAAAATATAGAAACGGATTCGTTAGTATTATAATAAATCTACTATACGTATTAAAATTATAGAAGTAATTAAGGACTGCGCGACTTATAAGAAAAGTAAAAATAGCCCGTATAAACCCTATAGCGAGCTATAGCTATTATAACTACTTATAGAAGTATAATAATCGATTTTATAGGATTTTATTATTAAACTATTAAAGTCTAAAGAACTATTTACGAATATATAGTATAATAGTATTTTAGTTATAGTTAATTAACTTATTAAGTTCGTTTATTTTATACCCTATAAAGAAACTAGTAGCGCAGAAGAGTTAGCGTATACGTTCTTTAAAATCGTTATTATTAACTATAATAGATTAAAAGAAATTATCTTTAATAGAGGCTCTCTATTTATTTTAAAATTTTAAAGATCCCTAATTTTATAACTTAGTATAAATTATAAATTATTAACTACTTTTTACCTATAAACTAATAGTTAAATAAAAAGAATTAATCAGATTCTCAAAATATACTTCCATTATTATATAAATTATAATTAAAATAATTAGGTAATATTATTATTAATGGCCTAATTTATATATAATAATATAGTTAGCAAAAGTATAAGAGAATCCTCATTCTACCTAAACTATAAATACTAACTAATAATATATAGAGAAGTACGATAAGGACTATAAGTTATTAAAATAGTAATAAGCATAATAAAACTTAAAAAAATCTAAAAAAAAGTATTTTTAGATCTTAAGTTTATACGCTAATATATAAAGAAAAATATAAATAAATTAAGGATTAGAGGACTAACTTTAGAAAAGGGAAATAGCGCTTATTTTCTTTATTATAATATTAAAACAAAACGACTAAGTAATAAATTAGATTATAAAAAACTTAGACCTTTCGAAATTATTTAGAAAGTTTTAAACGTTAATTATAAATTAAGACTCCTAGATATAATAAAGTGCTATTTAGTTTTTTATATTTTATTTCTCGAACTAGTACTAAAGGGTTTATATATAGAAGATTATATTATTATAGAACCTAACAAATTAAAATACGAAGTAAAACGGATTATTAATTATAGGGTTAAGAACGAAATACGAGAATTCTTAATTAAATAGAAGAACTATAAATACGAAAAAAATATATAAGAATTATATAATAACTTTTAAAACGGACGAGAATTTCTAAATAACTACTAAAGAATAGCTAAGCCCTAGAAGGCCCGTTCGTAGCCAGAAGGCCTAAATCTACGAAGTTAGTACTAAAAGAGGATTAATTAATCTTATTTGGAGTACCCTAAGTAGCTAAATCCTCTATAATACGTATTTTTTACGCTTCTAAAGACCTCTCCTCCGCCTCCTACTCTTTAATTAATTATATTCTATAATAAATAAGGTTAGAACTACGCTTTTTTAGAAACCGTTTTTATTTCCTTAAATAAAATAAATAACTTAAAGTAGTTATTAGTTAAGTTTATAATATCTTTAAGGCCTCCTCGGCCTCCTACTCCTTATACTCTACTTTTTTTTATTTTTTAAAATAATAATTTATTTTAATAAATTAGTATTATAATAGTAACAAAAATAAAAAAAGTTTATGAGTATTTATTATATTATTATTATTATAATTCGTTAGACTACGAGTAATATACTCGCTATAGCGCTTTAAATTAGATAAATCTATTTTATATACGCAATTATATTAAAAATAAGGAGAATATAGTATTACGTCGTAGTTTTTATATTTTATAAAAATACTAAGAGCTTAATAATTATGTTTAATTTTATTATAACGAATTTCGTAAGAATTGGATTTTTAAATACGATTTAATATAATATTAGGATATTATAGAAATAAACTTAACGAACCTTAACCTAGGTCGTAACTACTTATTTATAGGTCTACGGGACTAGATTTTTAAGAAGAGAAGCTAATATTATGACCTAATACGCATAACTAACCTAGAAGCTAGTCCGCTAGCTACGACGGCTATAGTATATTATATATATAAATAAAATAGGGATATAACTATTCCTCGCGGAACGAAAGAACTATAAAATAAGTTATATATTAATAAGATAAAAGATTATTTTAGATTAAAATAATTTAATATAACTTAGGGGCTAAATAATTATTTTAGATTAGATTAATTAGGAATAACCTAAGGGATAAAGGAGATATTTAGGAACGAGATTTATATATAGGATAAGCTCGAGCTAGGCTCGAGGATAGACTTCTTATAGCTTTTTTAGTAATTAACTTAGTATTAGATTTTATAATTGCTTTTAGTTATTTTTATTAAGAACCCCTTTTAATAAGACTATAATTAATTACCGAAGCCTTATTTATTTTACGATTTATAGATATAGCTTTAGGGAAGCTATTTATGACTACGATACTGTTTATTTAGTATTCGTAGCCTTAACTTCTGCTAATATACTCACTACGACTAGCTGACCGTAATAATAATATAAAATTAAATAAAAGCGAAATGAAAAAAAAAATATTTAAGTAATAAGACTATTTAAGTTTAACTTTATATTTTAACACTAAATTAAATATAGCTAATATATTTTAAGTTTAGTAAAATAAACTCGGTTTTATAATTTAAATAGAAACTCTTTTTATAAATAGTTATTTAAAAAAAATTTAAAGCTTTTAAAAAATAGTTTAAAAATAGTATAAATAGCTTAGAAATTAAACTTAATTTCTTTTTTTAATATTTAAAAGTGCTTATTTTTAGAATCCCTAACCTGACTTATAATAAGTAATTCTAATTAGTTTTTTTATAGGCCTACTTAGAATTAATATATATTTAATTAGATTATTAAAACGATCTGTTTAGCTATTTAATATACCCGCCTCCTAGTTATAATACTATTAAGCTAAAGTAAATTACAAGTTCGTATTTAAGGTTTGTTAATATTAATATCAACTCTTACCCTTTATTATGTTATAATTTGCATGCGAGTTATATACGTAGTAATAGGGCTAGGGCTATGCATGTGCTTAGTGGGCCGCGCGCCCTCGACGTACCTTAATAGTAATCGGGTTTCGGTGAAGAGGGTCTTGACGACGGGTCCCGGGCTTTAACTATACCGTAATTCCCCCGAGCCCTTGCATGCCCGAAGGAAGGAGAGCAGTAGTATAATCTGATAAAATTTCTGTACATTACCTTAACTTAAAGCCATTGCATGTTTCAATCATTGACTTTCTTTCAGCACATTAGCTATCAAGGCCCCGCCAACTGCTCATAGCCATGCCTGTATACGCCATCATAGGGGCAACAGGAAACACAGGAACGGCACTTATTGAGCAACTATCTCGAGACCCTACCGCCCACATCCGAGCCTTTTGCCGCGACAAAAACAAGTTGCTCAAAGCAGCACCCTACATCCTCGACAGTAAACTGGTAGAGGTCTTTGAGGGAAGCATTCACGACGTCGAGCTCCTCGCGCAATGCATCCAAGGCGCCAGAGCCGTATTCCACGTCGTTAGCACAAATACCAACGTGCCGGATTGTCATGTTGGCCTTGACACAGCGAAAGGCATCGTGGATGCTCTAAAAATGATCGAGGCCGCGTCTTGGTCACGAGATGTTGCACAGGGCGAGAAGCTGCCCAAGATCGTCCTCCTTTCATCCGCGACCATTGACGACCACCTCTCCCAGCATACGCCAGTGTGGCTCCGCGCTATTTTACTTAGGTCTGCATCAAATGTATACGAGGACCTCCGGCAGACCGAGGCGTTTCTACGGATACATAGCGATAGGATCACTACCATTTTTATCAAGCCTGGCGGCCTGTCTGTCGACAAGCAGAGAGGTCATAAGTTAGATATGAATCGAGAAGAGTCCTTTATCTCGTATCTAGACCTAGCGGCTGCAATGCTAGAAGCAGCGAACGACGAGAGTGGGCAGTATGATATGCGGAATGTTAGCGTCGTCAATTCTGGGGGAAGCGCAAAGTTGCCGTCTGGAACGCCTTGGTGTATCTTGACTGGTTTACTTCGTCATTACTTTCCGTTCACGCACCCTTACCTTCCAACGCCAGGGCCTGCTTGAGAGAGATCATAAGATGACAATTAGAAATCAGACTGAAGTAACTCCTTATGTCTACGATAGAGCGTAACTCTATCATCGTCCGCTTCGAATCAAGACGATTAGCATGATATTTTGAGCAGCTTTGAAACGTGTGATTGCCCCGCAGGTTGTATTAAGAATCACTTCCATTGTAAGTACGAACGGACTGAAACTTTATCACACATTACCTGCGTTTATGTACCTTATTACAGGTCGCAATCTAGAAATAGCCCTTCTCTTTTATATCTTATTCAATGGCTGGCGTCTGCTTCTCATCTTCTGAAATCAATTCTCCATTTCAACACAACTCGCCAATCCTCACTGCTTTGCAGACCAGGAGGTAGTCGTTAATATAAGACCCATAAGCCACGATTGAAAGATCACTCCACGCTCCGGTTACTGGTGTGTTTTCTTCATTCGCTATTCCCGAACTATCTAGTGACAAGGCTTTTGGAAAGAGCAAGTTCAAATCCTAATTCGGCACGCATATGGTCTCTTAAGCAAGTTTTCGGCCTCTCCGAAACTCGATAACATTCAAGAACCACCCCGGCCACATAAGACCTTCTTCAGCCCATCACTTTAAATCGGGTCTGTTCCAGGCTTCGTCGAACCCCGTGCCCATGATCCATTTCAGCTCTGCAGTCACTCCCCGCGTAGACCCAAGGGACATGCGCGCCAACTTTAACCACATGTCCCCGTTGACTGGAAAGTTAGCACTCCATGCGCCCCCCTCATAGGCTTTGGCAGACTCCTCCCCATTTCTCAGCGCCCGTATAAACTTGGCCACGTGCCCGTCGTCATGCTCCTTAGTCACCGCAGCATAGAGTTGCTTCCAATCCATATCCTTGGTGAATTCGTCGTAGTACTCTGTGATTGCCTCGCCATGAAGGTCGGGACAGCGACAGAAGGCATAAAAGGCCAGGTCCAGTCGTCCTTTCCACTCTACCAATCGCAGACGGTCTTCCATCGCGATCCAATCCTGCTTGTTGAATATGGTGAAGAAGATGGAGCTGGTGACCACATGCATGAGGAAGAAGTCGATCTTGCGCTTCTTAGCAGGACGCTGACTGGCTCCGGCAAGGTAAGCTGAGAAACTGATCATCTCCGCGGTGCGACGGTTGAGGTCTACCGGGCGGATGCGGAATTGGGCTGCGATGGGCGCGAGTTCGCTTGCGGCATCGTCCATGATGCCGTTCCTCATTCTGTTCCATCGATCTTCCCACTTAGGGGCTGTGAAGATAGCCTTGTTGTTCTGGACCTGTTGAGAGAGCCCCAAGAGCGATGGCGACTTTTCTGGATGAGGTTGGCCCTTGGCCAGGATCTCGCTGCTAAAAAGGAGTGCGCCGATATGGCCATCCTCGTGGGTTGCAGCTTGTGCAAGGGCTTCGGCGATGATACCAGGCTGCTCCCACTCGACTCCTAGTCCCAGGTGGATGAGCGAATGATACATGCCCTCGTACATCTTAATTAGCATCTTCTCAGCCAGTGGAGTGCGCGAGAAAACGAAGCGGTTGACCACTTGTTTCCATCCGTGCTTGTTGATTTCGCCTTCAAAGAAAGCTAGAAAGGTTGAATATAAATCGCAGGTGCCCAATAATTCGTTCAGGTTTTCTTCATCTTTGTTGAGCTGCTGCAGAACCTTTGCGTTGATGTCTGGTTTTGTTCGTTGAATATTCACTGTATCGTCGTATGCCCTCTGGAGATCGCTCGAGTCGGCACCCAGGGCCAAGCACGTTAGAATGCTGTGCGCGGTGTGGTTGTGACCAGTCACGTCTCGGAAAAAGATATGCCATTTATCGTGATTGGCTTGCAGAAGGTTGTTTGCTTCATTTAGAGCATCTGACGAAACATCAGCGTCGCGTAGGATGCCAGTGTGCTCGGAAGAAAGAGCGATTTGAGAGGCCATTTGACGATGTTTGTTCGAGTTATGCCCAACGTAATCATGAATTGTATGTGACTATGTGGGATACTGCGAAAGTACGTAAAGAGGGCATTCCTCTTAAACATGGTGATGCTGGTCATCTTGGTTCGGGCTTCATAACGTCGGGTTTCCGGCTCCACGACCTATTGCGTTCGACGATGGCACCGCCAGAATTTCTTTTCGCGAAGAGTCAAAGTGGTATTCATTCAATGGTGGTAAAACGTAAGCTTTGGATCCAGATTCTGGCAACGGAATCTTGCGCAAGACAGATCCGAAGCTACGGATCGCCGCGCACCTGACTAGCTAAACTGCATGCCGCCGTTACCCTGAATTACATCCCCGTTGATCCATCGACTTGCGTCGCTTGCTAGAAAAGCAACAATCTGTGCAACGTCGTCAATCGTTCCGAGACGTTTCGCGGCGCTGGGCAATTGAGAGAGCTCTTCGAGCACTTCAGGCGGGTCTTCAGCATGATAGTCGGTCATAGTTGGGCCAATAGCGATGACATTGCTGGTCAGTCCGTGGGGAGCGGCTAGTTCCTGGGCCCAGAATCGCGACAGACATTCGAGGGCGGCCTTGGATGAAGCCCAGGCTGCGAAGGGCACATCCGGTCGACGCGCGAGCACCGAAGAGCTATTGAACCCCAGATCCGATAGTTAGCGACAACCATTGACTTACGGTGAGTTCCACTATAGTGGCGCGTTGGAATACCCACATGCTGATAATGCGACCCCCGGCATGCGGCAGGTTGGGCACCATAGCAGAGACAAGCTCCAGGGGGGCTTTGGCGTTGACTTGCATGCATCTGCAGAAAGACATGGGCCTAATTCAGCATCGGCCGTTCGCATACTTCAGATAACAAGACTGTTGACGGACCTATCAAAAAGATGCCCCGGGCTTTCAAGCACCGGGGTTGGTGAGTCCGGATCAAGAGCTGCGTTATTGACCAAGATGTGGATGGTGTCGGCTTTCAGCCCCGCAAGCGCTTTCTCCACCAAACGGTGGCCCGAGCCATTCAGGGAGAGGTCCTCCTGAACACAGGTTGCCGCAACGCCTTTGGATCTGACCTCTACGGCGAGTTCATCTGCGGCCGGTCTGCTGAGATCCGAGACGAAGCAGATGGCGACGTTTGCGCCGCGGGAGGCTAGCTCGAGCACAACTTGCTTGCCGATGCCTCTAGAAGATCCGGTCACAATGGCGTTCTTTCCAGCGAGACTCAGGGACTCGGGGCTATGATTGGGACATTTAGTTGGTACCATCGCAGGAGCGGGTCCATGACGAACATTGTGTATTTTGGAACAGCAGCCATCTTCCAATGCAATATGGAGTACAGTAGTAATGCAAGGAGAGTAATAATGATTAATGACGGCAATAGAAAGATTGGCAGCAGGATAGGGGAGTATTGAGCGACTTGTTTGACTTATTTCCCCTAAGAAAAACGAACGAAAACAAGGCCTTTTATGTCGCACACATTTCTTTGCGATACTTCAAGAGCGAAATCTTCATGCAATTACCACACAAGCGGACAGTTGCTAGTCTCAGTACTCAACAGCGAGTCGTTTCTGAATCCATTCCCTGGCCGAAAGCTTGCCCCATTCTCCATCCATGATCGGCTTCCAAGTCCCCGGCACCTCACAGCCCCGGACTGTTCCGATCACCTCATTCGGATTGGGCACGCCAAAGTAGACTAGTGAATACCTGTCTATCACTTTCACGCTCTTTTCGCCCCGGGGACACTCACTGCCCGGTGTCTCGTGCTGTTTCGGAGCGACTACGCGGTGTAATGCGCTCTTCCACCTCCCATTAGACAATTGCTCAAGCATATCTCCGACGTTCACGACCATAGCGCCGGATACAGGCGGGATGGGTCGGAAAATGTGCCCGTCGTGCACCTCGAGTCCGCCAACCGCATCCTGAAAGACGATGGTGAGCGTCCCGAAATCGGTATGCGCGTTGAGTCGCTTGGCATTTTCCAAGCCGGGCTTCTGTAGGGGAGTCGAGGGATAAAAGTTCCAGGTCATGTGGCAATCATTTTCCGAGTGGATGCGACTGAAGTAGTCGCGGTCGTCAATCTGCAGGGCCTCGCCCAGGGATCGAAAGAGGTCGTGAGCAAGCCCTTCGCAGTCTGTCCACCACGACACGGCAAAGGCTCGAAAGCCCGGCAAGACGTTCTCGGGAAGCCACTTGTTGGGAGGAACCGTAGCTGAAAAGGGGTTTCCAAGCTCCAGTGTCTCCTTACAGTCGGGGTTGCTCTGGCGAAAGGCGTCCGCTTCGTCGGGGTCGAAGACCATTTGGACGGTGTGACCGAGCCCGGTCTTGGCCCAGCCGCGATTATCGTCAATCTCGCCACTGGGAGGATGGGCGATCAATTCTTTCTCTCTCGCGTCCAGCTCAAAGAATCGCCGAGACTGTCATGATGTCAGTAGGTACCGGTACGGCACTCGCTTGACCATAGTGAGATTTCCGGTCATACCCATTCAAATGCCTGCTTGACCCTTTCCTGTGGTATCGCATGGTTAGAAAGATAGACGAAACCGTACTCCCGGAAGGACGCGTCGAGTTGTTGGACGGCCACTCGTCGTTTCGCGTTGTCGGGAGAGACAAGTGATTGATAGTCCACGACCGGCACGCGCGCTGGTTCAACGTATTCAGAATCGACGACTGGGATTTCGGCCATATCGTTGCGCGGGGGCATTTCTCAATGGTACTGGTAAGCGATCATGAGTACTCGCAAGTTGATTCCAGCAACTAATCTCATTTTTACTACGTGACATCGATTGAGGTCATATATTCGCACCCTCAAAGCTGGTCGGGCACGCTCACCATGTCCAATTTGACCGCCTCTCCCGAGACCCGAGAAACATGGCGTGTTGAGTCCCAGTCTCTCATATACACGTACTCACGCGGCGGCTCATTTTCGGATGCTGAGGTGATGGGCATTAGATGTCTTCATATGAGACAATGGATGTGATGCTCAATTGAAGCTTTTGCATTCCACAGCTTCGTATTAAATGCGCTGATGCTGACGGCACGGTCTCCAGCTCATAAAGTGAGGTTAAGCCCGACATTCTGCTTGCCGATCTTGCAGATACTTCTGAAACTTTGGAGCAAAGTCTTTTGTGAAAGCTGAGTCTTGCATCTCCTCCAGTCGAACAATCTTGTCCCCGGCCTTGCTGAAGTGCAGAAACGCTGCATATTCCATTTCCCATGGACCAAAAGGAGACTCCCCAGTGGAGACCGCATATACTGCTGCCTTACTTTTGGCCGCATCATGCAATACTTCGTGTACAGTCAACTGAATGCCGAGGTTGAGTTAGTTCTGTATCGGTCAACCGGGATCAGTTGAGAGCTGGACCCCGGCGATGGCAAAGGTTGCAGACTACACAAACCTTGTAATTGCTGACAATACCCACCAAAGCCGGGAGGGCACGTTCCACGGCGTCCCGTTTCCTCTCGGGAACCCCCAAGCCAAAGGGGAGCGTCACTTGGGTAAAATCATCGGCAAAGACGGCCAGCATATCAGTAGCGTTCCACCGTTTCCATCCATCAATGAACTTTTCGATAGTAGCCGCCTGCGAAGACGCTGTGTCCATGATTTTGGCGTGTTTGATGTTGGTCTGCTATGGTCGCCAATGTAGCGTGTAATTTCGATATGAAGAGATGGCAGTGTGATGTGTTGCAGAGCTTGTCGGGTGGGATCTTGTGCTGATTAGTGTGGTAGAAATAGACATCAGTGATGAGCCGACAATAAGCAAAGCCATTTAGCCCGAACTCCGATCATCCATGAGTTCTCGGGATTGACAGCACAGTAACCGCGAAGACACGCTATCGTTGGGTTTGCGTACTGAAATATTTCAGAAAGGCTAGCGATACAACGGCAGCTCATTTAAACCCCCTTGTGCATGCAACTGGTAAGTTTCCAAGACCATGTGCTAGGTGCTGCCACGTAGTGGCTCGAAGTGCAATTGGACAATTCTTTTAGCTTCGTCCTTATCATGGATTTCACTTTTCAAGGTCAGTTTTGCCCTATTGAAACGTAAACGCCTTTCCTTGTGCGGCCTGGACTAACTCAATCATTGCTCAAAGATGTTTCCGGGTGTGAAGCCGCTCTTTTCGAGTGGGCTGAGAGCTACGATACCAAGGACTGGGACCGGCTTGCAAAGTGCATCGCACCGACATTATACGTAAGCATCAAACTATCCGATATTTTAGAAGAAGATTCCGATGCCAATTTTCATCTCAGATTGATTACCGCTCCATATTCAATAAGATGTGGGAGGCTATACCAGCGGCCGATTTCATCCAGATGGTGTCGAACCCGCATTTCCTAGGAAACAAGCGAATTCGGACGCAGCACTTTGTCGGCGGGGCAAAAAAATGGTCCAAGAAAAGCGTTGACGAGATGGTGGGTTACCATCAGATGCGCGTGGCCCATCAAAAGTACGAAGACGAGGACCTTACTAGTGTTGCGCTCAAGGGCCACGCCCACGGGATTGCCACCGTGTTCTATCGCAAGGTGGATGATTCATGGAAATTTGCCGGCATCGAACCTACTATTCGATGGTCGGAAGATGACTATGAGAAAATATTTATATAAGATAGTGGGCAAGAATACTACAAGCAGCCAACATGCTTTGGCGTTCCGAATTTCTGTTGAACTAATGCGGTTGGCTCTCGAAAGTAAATGATTCCGTTGGGTAACCGCCTCCGGAGCATCTGAAGCCTAAGGTAGCTTGATGTGCCTTACACTCCATAGCATCGCCTTCATTCCAAGTTGTAACCCACTTGGCGCCACTGGCGCTAGATTCATTGTACTTTTCCCGAATCTAAGTTGAACACATGTTGCAAAAGCTTTAAACTTGCCTAGCCTTGCCTTCCATCACCTGAACTCGGCCGCATGATCGCCAAGATCTGCTTCTGCTTCTGCTACCTTGCTTAAGGTATTTCGGTGCAAGCCTCGTTGCTACTCACGTCTTTGAATACAGATGACCGTTATCTTTTATTTACCTCGATGTTTTTGTTACAGCTAAACGATAATAGATTGTGCCATTTCATGCATCTGACTTTTTGTTGTCGAGATAATCAGCCTGCGCATGTGCTTAGGCAACACAGGTTCCCATAAACTCTAGAGTTCGACAACGACCATGAACCCCAATGCCAAATTTATGTTTGATCAATTTCTATCATTCAAACTGGGCTGTGGAAACCCCGTCCAGTGTCAATGATACCCGATTTTGCTGCTTCGGGGTTCCGCCGACTGATTTGATGTTTCCACCGCAGACCCGAACGAAGCCAGTCCCGGTCTACCGGTCTTCTGGTCGATTCCGACATTTCTTGCACCCCGACTATAATCTGCGCGGTTACTGAACATAAAGTTCCATGGTACCAGGAGTGCGATCATTCCCATTCACACTTTATCTCTACTAGACTAACTGCTCACTCCACCGCTAATATCACGATCAACCAAAATCATGAGTTCCATTTCGCCTCCCGTTTCGCCTTACCGCCTGGATGGCAAGGTTGCGCTCGTCACCGGTTCCGGTCGTGGTATTGGCGCAGCTATGGCCCTTCAGCTGGCACGGTCTGGTGCTAAGGTCGTCATCAACTACGCAAAGTCAGCAGAGTCGGCCAACAAGGTGGTGCAGGAAATTAAAGGTCTCGGATCTGATGCCATTGCCATTCAAGCCGACGTGAGCAAAGTGCCCCAGACGGTTCGCCTATTTGAAGAGGCTGTTGCGCACTTTGGCAAACTGAACATTGTCTGCTCGAACTCGGGCGTAGTTTCATTCGGCCATCTTGACGAGGTTACGGAGGCAAGTTTTCCAAACCGATAATACCATCCTCGCGTGTATATTCTCAAGAGAATCGGTTGCTTTTCTAACATGAAGCACGTATAATAGGAGGAGTTTGACCGAGTCTTCAACATCAACACGCGAGGCCAGTTTTTCGTTGCACAGCAGGCCTACAAGCATGTTTCTGAAGGTGGACGTATCATCCTCATGAGCTCCAACACGGCGGTCTCCTTCTCGGTGCCCCGGCATGCGGTGTACTCGGCGTCCAAAGCCGCTATCAACGCCGCCGTGCGCGTTCTTTCTAAGGACTGTGGCAAGAAGAAGATCACTATCAACGCCATCGCTCCCGGCGGGACTGTGACGGACATGTTCCACGAGACGGCCAAAGATTACCTGCCGAACGCGGAGAACCTTACTAAGGAAGAAATTTTGAACGTAAGAGAGCTCTTGTTCTTGTTTACAAACGCAGTTGCGACAACAAAGAGACGAGAACTGACCCATTGATCAATCAGATTGTTGCTAACGTGTCCCCGCTCAAACGCTGCGGCTATCCAGACGACATCGCAAAGGTCGTCGGGTTCCTTGCTTCTGAAGAGTCAGAATGGGTCAATGGAAAGGTTATCGAGATCGATGGGGGTGCAGCTTGATATCAGTAGGTAGATAGACTTTATTTCTAGTATTGACTAAATTGAAACCTTTCCTATCATTGCATTCAATTACACAAGCATCGATGTCGGCCACTAGGTTTCTTGTTAGTTCCAGATGAAATGCTCAATAATTCTATCAAGATCCAATACAGCGGCTGAAGAAATACATCGACATCGTGACCAAATTGTTTCGGGCAACCGCGCGCGTTCGAGACGCTTACTACATGTAGTCACTAATACATCATCGGGCACATAACATTGAATTCAGATCATCTTCTCTATCGCCTGTAAGTGAATATTGCGAGTAAATCGAGCGGTGTTCTACGAAAGCAAGAACCAGCGCCTGACGCCATCCCGTGAGTGGAAAGCGACTTTTCTATCCTCGGCTAATTTCCTCAAAACTTCGTCCACAAACGGCTCCAACGCCTTTTCCCTCATCACGTCGTCCAGCTGACTACCATGCATAGCGAGTACAAGTTCCTTTACTGTGACGCTGGCCATCCTTCCCATCCCTCCTCTCTCGCTCTTCAGCTTACTCATAATGCCGAGACATCGCTCTTCGCGACGTGTCTTGGATGCAAGCTCTTGAGTGATCTTTGCCGTCAGATTGGCGATGATATCGCCGTGGGCGGGATATCCCACCGCACATCCCTGCATCTTCATCTTCTCGAGGGTCTGCATGTAGAGGCCGAGGTGCTCCACAGCGCTGGTCCCGTGGCCGAGGGCATTGTCGCCTGTAAACATGGCGTTTTCCTCCTCGAGCACAAAGCAGACGTGATCGTGCGAGTGGCCTTCTCCGTGAATAGCCCGTAGGGTGGCACCCTCAACGCTGAACATCTCCCCGTCCGCGATTGGTCTCTGTCCCTCGGAGGGACTGTGCTTGAACACACGATCCGAGAGGTCTGGAAACATTTGAAGGAGATCTGGCACGCCGCCGGTGTGGTCACCGTGCCAGTGCGTTAGCATTATGTGCGAAAAGCCTATGCCATGCTTGCCAAGGGTGGTTTCGACCATGTCCGCCCACTCGCGCATTCCTTGGCCGGTGTCAATGAGCAGCCTCTTCTTCCCGGTGCCGACGATGTAGGTGTTTGTTCCCTGGAGCGTAAACTATAAGCAGCCATGAGTATCGGTGATTGTTCATCAACTCATCTATATACAAGAGTCCGATGTAGGTTCTGTTCTTAGCGTACCTTGCCGGGGTTTTGCCCGAGTATTCGGATCACCCTGGGGCTCAGCTGTTGGATGTCTTGGAGTTTTGGTAGTTGCGCCTGCTGTGTCTCAAGATAACTCTCAAAGACAGACACATTGAGCGCTTTGTTGATTTGCCTGTAGCCCCCTTGGCCCATGTTGCACAGATTCTACACGCAGGGTGCTTAGACCATGAGAACTATGGATGTTGGGCTCACACGGGAACATCATGAATGGAAAGGGATGAAGTCACCTATTACAAGAAGCAGGATCCATTTACCCCTCTTCCCTCAAGTGGTTTAGCATCCACGATAAGGTCATAAGGAATGCGCTTGAAAAGGTAAAGATAAGACGGTTACTGTTCAGAGTCCTGTGCCATGGTATTGCATTCAGAGGCATTATCGGGTTTAGGCATCGCCTTGATTCGGCTTCCGGGGCCACCGGAATTCGGGTGCGAAACAATCTGATGCTCCTTGCCCCCCGAACAGGGGCGAGTGAACCCCGTGAGCCATCTATTAGCGTATAGCATCTTTTTTTTAGGCTGAAACAAGTATCACGCATATGGATTCATCTACATTGAATACAGAGCAGTACTGCAGGTTCAAGCCGAAAGGAGACCGATTGGCACTTAGATTTAGATTTATTCATCAAAGGACCTCCTCAAAACCAGTCCTACTCCAATCTGGTGGCGCCCAAAGCTACAATACCACTGCCTCGATTTTCAGCCTGTTTTCATTCTATTACAAACATCATCTACAATGGAAAGCCCCTCGCGTATTGTTTACTTCAGTAACGAGTTTCCTCCAGCGGACTCGCAGACGCTGCTGCGGCGATTGTACCTGGACAGCAAAGACAAAAGACATCCTCACCTTTCCCGCTTCCTGGAGGAAGCAACCGCCGCCGTTCGTAATGAGGTTGAAAAGCTTCCTCTTGACCTGAGACGGCTTGTTCCTTACTTTGAGTCGGTTCAGAGCCTGGCAGTGGATCGTAAACTACGTCGCGGTGTGTTGTCCGGCTCCGTCGACGGCGTCCTCCTATGTATCATACAGATAGGATCGTTTATCCGGTTAGTCCTTTGAGAAATTCCGCAAATTCGATGGGCTATCCGATTAATTACAAGAACATAGCTACTGCGAGACTAAGTCGGGCCAGTTCAACCTCTCCGGCTGGGACAACACCCTCCTCGCGGGCCTAGGACTTGGTCTTCTCGTCGCCACCACAGTCTCACTTGCGCCATCATTGGAATTCCTCCCTTCTATAGGAGCCGAAGTTATATCTATCGCCTTTCGCTTAGGTTGCTTTGTAGCTCAAGTTTCCCAGACTCTGGAGCCTCTGGACGAGGAGGGAGCTTTCGACTCATGGGCATATGTCGTTCATGGTGCTACGACTGACGAAGTCCAGCAAGAGCTGGAAAGTATTCATTCTCGACAGGTACGGGACATCCTGACTCATTCTGTCTCTCAAGAAGAAAGCCCAGAAACAGAATTCAGACTAACAATTCACAGCGAACTCCCGAAGCAGCCAAGGTCTTCATCAGCGCAAAGAGCAGAACGTCAGTCACTATCAGCGGACCTCCATCGCGTCTCAAGGAGCTCTTCCGTACCTCATCTTTCTTCAGAAATCAAAAACCAATCCCGCTGCCGGTGTATGGGGGCCTTTGCCACGCACCTCACGTATACACTGAACAAGATGCTGATCAAGTCGTTGGCTCTCTGGTGCTAGAACAGGAGCTCTTCTCGCGGTTCTCTGTTCTGGCACCCAGCAATGGCACTCCCTTTCTTGGAGGTAGCGCCCGCCAGCTTTTCCAACAGATCATCTTTGAGATACTTACTCGTCAGATTGTTTGGGACAAGATTGTTGACTATGTTTCGGCGAATGTTGGCACGACCCAGTCTCAAGGAATTGAATTAATGGCCTTTGGCAATTCATTGCCCATGCAGGATCTCCAGACAGCCTTGGACAGTAGAGAGACAAACGCCGCTGTGAACGTCGTTGATCTACTAACAAGCATCATTGATGTGGAATCATCGTCTCAAGAGCAGAAGCCTCGGTCGCCCCGAGATTCCAAGATTGCCATCGTCGGCATGGCTTGCAGGCTACCAGGGGGCGCAGTTGACCCCGATAGGTTATGGAATATCCTAGAAGAGGGGCTCGATGTGCATCGCGTGATACCGCAGGACCGCTTCGACGTAGAATCGCACTACGACCCCGAGCGTAAGAACATGAATGCCAGCCACACACAGTTTGGCTGCTTTGTCGACGCCCCAGGTTTGTTCGACGCCGGCTTTTTCAACATGTCTCCCCGGGAAGCGGAACAAACGGACCCAATGCAGCGCTTGGCTCTCGTGACGGCCTTCGAAGCCCTAGAGAGGGCTGGCTTTGTTGTTGGCCGTACTCTCTCGTCCCACAAGACTCGCGTTGGAACATGGTACGGTCAGGCCAGTGATGATTATCGAGAGGTCAACACAGCTCAGGAGATTGGCACGTACTTCATACCGGGTGGCTGCCGCGCCTTTGGTCCTGGCCGCATCAATTACTTCTTCAAGTTCTCGGGGCCGAGCTTTAGCTGCGACACGGCATGTTCATCAAGTCTGGCCACTATCCAGGTCAGTACGCAGTTCCGCCCTTCACCGTCTTTTTTTTTTCTCAGCCGTTGACTATGATCTAGGCCGCTTGTACTTCTCTTTGGAACGGCGAAGTTGACACCGTTGTCGCCGGAGGCATGAATATACTCACCAACTCGGACGCATTCGCCGGCCTCAGTAATGGGCATTTTCTCACAAAGACGCCAAATGCTTGCAAAACGTGGGACGTTGATGCAGACGGCTACTGTCGTGCTGATGGAGTTGTCTCGTTCGTAATGAAGCGACTGGAAGACGCCGAGAAAGACAACGACAATATCCTAGGCGTCATCTTGGCAGCTGCAACGAATCACTCTGCCGATGCCGTGTCTATCACGCATCCCCACGCAGGCTCGCAAGAGTATCTGTATCGAAAAGTGCTTGAGAGAGCTGGTGTTGACCCTTTCGACGTGAGCTACATTGAGGCGCATGGTACTGGCACGCAAGCTGGCGACATTCAGGAACTCACGTCTGTCACCGACGTCTTCGCACCCCTCTCGAAGCGTCGAACCACGAAGCAGCCACTCCATATCGGAGCTGTGAAGTCCAACGTGGGTCATGGCGAAGCTGTTGCCGGAGCTACGGCTTTGCTGAAAGTGCTGCTCATGTTCGAGCGAGAAATGATACCGCCCCATGTAGGTATCAAGACGGCTCTCAACCCCAAGCTCCCCACGCACATGGACCAGCGAAACATACGCATTCCCTTCGAGGCCACGAGGTGGCCTAGAACGCCACATCACAAGCGTCTCGCGATGGTGAATAGCTTCAGCGCAGCCGGCGGCAATACATCACTTCTGCTGGAAGATGTCCCCAGCCGAGCAGCAACGGAGGCCGACCCTCGACCATCCCATACCGTCGTCGTCTCGGCGAAGAGCAAAGTTTCATTGAAAGGCAATATCGAGCGCCTGCTATCGTACCTCGAGAGCCACCCCGCGGTTCATCTATCCCATTTGGCTTACACTACCACTGCCCGCCGTCAACATTACAACTACAGGTTCGTGTTCCACGTCGCGGAAGTTGACGGGCTTCGGACACAACTGTACTCAAGCCTGAAGCAGCTCGACGCCCACCGTCCAATCTCGAGCACGCTCATACCATCCGTGGCTTTCACCTTCACCGGCCAGGGCGCGTCTTTCAAATCCTCGAATCTGCAGCTTTTCCACCACTCGCCCATCTTCCGCTCACAGATCCTCACGCTCGACGCCATCGCTAGGCGGCTTGGCTTCCTGTCCTTCATCCCGGCAATTGACGGCAGCCATAATAACGATCACGACCACGGCGCGGTCATCACGCAAATCGCCCTCACTTGCATGGAGATTGCGCTGGCCAGGTACTGGGAGTCTCTCGGCGTCAAGCCGGACGTTGTCCTTGGTCACAGCTTGGGTGAGTACGCGGCTCTCTGCGTCGCGGGCGTTCTCTCGGCAAGCGACACTATATGCCTCGTGGGAAAACGGGCAGAGATGCTACAAGAAAAGTGCACAGCCGCGAGCCACGGCATGCTAGCTGTTCGAGCGTCCGTGGACGAAGTCAGAACAGCTGCGGGAGACCTCCCTTTTGAGGTTGCCTGCATCAACGGTCCCAAGTCAACGGTTCTCGGCGGTACCTGGCAAGATCTGGAAGCTGTGAGAGCTGCTCTTATAAGTAGGAGCCATCATTGCGCTACGATCGATGTACCATTTGCTTTCCACTCTGCGCAGACTGACCCCATTCTGCAAGACTTTGAGGCATTTGCCCGAGAGGGTATCATTTTCCGTGAACCTAGAATCCCTATCATTTCACCACTACTCGCCGAAGTTATCTGCGACGGCAAGACCGTGGACAGTACTTATTTACGGAAGGCAACGAGAGAGACCTGCGACTTTCTCGGTGCCGTCAACAAGGCTCTAGAAATCGGTATTATCGACAAGGACGTGTTCTGGATCGAGATGGGCCCACACCCGGTAAACGCCAGCTTCTTGAAGGCGACTTTGGGTCCAAAATGCGTTGCTCTTCCTTCACTTCGCCGTGGAGAGGACAATTGGACTACCCTTGCCGACAGTCTTGCTAGCTTGCATTCTGCAGGTCTTGATGTTGACTGGAATGAGTTCCATCGTCCATTCGAAAGTAAACTGAGGTTGTTGGACTTGCCTACGTACAGTTGGAACAACAAAAACTACTGGATTCAGTACAACGGTGACTGGGCTCTTGTCAAAGGCAACACGTTCTACGAGAGCCCGAAGCAAACCAAGGCTGAGCTGCTGCCAGTATCGTCTTTCCGAACCTCACTTGTTCAGGCCATCATTCACGAGGAGTTTCATGGCACCTCCGGCATCGTAACGATGCAGTCGGATCTCATGTCCGCGGACTTCTTCGCTGCGGCTCACGGCCACAACATGAACGGTTGCGGCGTCGTCACCTCGGTTAGTGACATCTTCAATCTATGCCACCCCTGTCGTATCTCCTATACTAACACCTGGTGAACCAGTCCATACACGCGGACATCGCTTACACACTCGGCGAGTACATGACGAAGAAACTAGGAACTCCCGTTAAATACGAGCATCTCAACGTCGCCAACTTGAAAGTCGTCAAGGGCCTCGTTGTGCAAACTGATACCTCACGGCCACAGCTCATCCGCGTCACTGCCAGCACCAGCAACATCGCCAACGGCATCAACATGCAGTGGCACAACACGAATAGCAACGGCGCAGCCGAACCCGAGCCCTTTGCCACAGCCACCGTTATCTCCGGCGATGCCGACGAATATCTTAGATCATGGGTTCCTATCACGCACCTCGTCGAAGGCCGCATCGAGACCCTACAAGAGATGGCGCGGAGGGGCCAAGCCACGCAGTTTTCCAGTAAAATGGCCTACAGCCTCTTCGCCTCGAGCCTCGTTAACTACGCGGACAAGTACCGCGGCATGCACTCGGTCGTCATGCATGAGTTCGAGGCCTTCGCAGACGTGCAGCTCACCACAGAGAAGGGCGGCATCTGGACAGTGCCACCGTACTTCATTGACAGCGTGGCTCACCTCGCCGGGTTTGTCATGAACGTGACCGACGCCCACGATACAGCGGGCAATTTCTGCGTCACGCCCGGTTGGCAGTCTATGCTCCTGGCGAGGCGGCTCGAACCCGGGGTGCAGTATCGGTCGTACGTCAAGATGATTCCGTCTCGGGATGACACGGGGGTCTTCTGCGGTGACGTATACATCATGAGAGGAAGGGAGATCGTCGGAATGGTTGGGGGAATTCAATTTCGTCGGTACCCAAGGATCCTTCTCGACCGATTCTTTTCTCCACCAGACTCCAAGGCCGCAAATTTGTTTGCCTCGTCGCAAATCCCGCCGAAGGTCTCTTTGCCGAAGCGAGATGCCCCTCGATTGGTATCATCAACTACTTTCCGCAACAAACAGGCCTTCTTAGATGGAACGGAAAACCCTGTCTCCGCTTTGTTCCCATCGATCGAACCATCGTCCGGGCCTTCGAGCATGGCTTCCGCTCTTGGAAGTGAACCGGAAAGAAGTGAGACTCCCGCGACAGAAACGAACCGAAGCCCGGAGAGGATGTCGCCCGCTCCCGAAGACCCCGATAGCATCGCAGTCAAGGCCACGCTCATCATTGCTAGTCAGACTGGTATTGATGTTGCGGACTTGAGCGACGACACGAGGCTCGGGGACGTTGGCGTGGACAGCCTCATGAGTCTAGTCATTGCGGAGAGATTCCGTGGAGACCTCGACATTGCGGTCAACAGCAGTCTATTCCTGGAGTATCCTACACTGGGTGCTCTCAAGGACTGGCTTCGGGAATATTACAATTAGGTAGATTTGATAATATACTGGTGCAAGTTGGACTGGCGAAGGGACTCCTAGTCTGGCTTCTGAAGAAACATTGAACGGACTCTTTTACGTTGTGCAATTCTGATTAAGCTTCCTATTTACATCCACTGATTCCGGGCATAAATTCTGGGGGCTTGAGAAGAATATCTTTGTCTTCTGTGAACTCTGTCCTCTTCATACACTCCACGATTAGCAAGAAGAAATGAGAGTAATTTTTGTGTTTGCTCTGACTGGAGCAGGCTCCTTGAGTGTTCCTCGTGCTAGCTACAAATATGTGAAGAGGCAACCTAGCACACAGCTCACGCTGCGAATGTCTGTGTTCCGATACACAAACTCCCGCTCGGGCTTGGGTCGAAGAGGCTGTAAAATGCAATACGAAAACGAATTATAAGATGGCTATGTCTTCACGCAATCGGACCGAGTCAAGTCCCTCGACGAAGTGCTTCAAGTCTCAAATCAACACCGTTAGTCTTTAGACAGACCAAAGACCTCATGGCCAAACAACTCATCACCATCAACGCTGTAGCCGTGCTCACCGGCGCGTTTCTTTCCGGTAAAATCCCCTCTCAACTCGCAACACCGTCTTCCCCCCTTTTATTAACTTTCTAGGTGCCATGATGGGCCTCTCTTTGATGGCCGTACCTGTTTTCCTCGACACGACAGACACATCCTCCCAACTCTTCCACCAATTTGTTCGCCTCTACCACTATGGCCACCTTGTGCTGCCGGGCCTCTCCCTCGCGACACTGACTCTTTACGCGTCTGCCGGGGCGATGACTCGGGGTACCGGGCGCCCGTGGGCCGTGTACGCGCTCGCGGGAACCCTCACGGTGGCTATGATCCCGTTTACATGGGTGTTCATGGTCCCGACCAACAACACGCTCTTCGATCTCCACTTCAGGAGCCAATCAGCGGGTGTGATCGCCGGCATAGACGATGCCAAGGGTTTGCTTAGGAGGTGGAGCCTGCTGCATCTGGCGAGATCCCTGTTCCCGCTGACAGGGGCTGTGATTGGGCTTTCTCGCCTCGTGTACGGTGACGCGCGATAGATGAGAGTCCGGGTTTGGAAGGTGAATGGGGGCGAGTGAGACAGTCTGTGGCAAATGCTTTGCAGGCAGCTCACGGTGTGTTAGATTGGTATGAATAGTGATGGCTTTGCTCTCTTATCATTTACAGCCTGTTTCGGTTACTGTATCTGCCCACATCTCAAGCCGTGTTATCCGTGTGTTTCCTGAAAGTCACCAATCAGAGTCTACCTAATAGCAATTGTGTAACCACTTGGTTGATTTGCCCAAATACGTGAGGCATTCGGTCCTCGTTCCATCCCCTCCAGGCAACTCGTGTCATTGTCATCTTCAATCGCGAACCTGCAGGTGAAGGGGCAGACTAGGAAATCTGTTGTTCAGGATCGTTGGGCCGCCGTCCGTCACCCCTGTCTTCCCCCAGACCCGAAGCCCGAGTCCCGAGTCCCGTACGTCGCGCCTCCATGCAATTGGTGGTCTTTAATGCAATTAGGAATGTGTAGCCAAACAAGCAATCGGCACTAGTCCTGCATTTTGTCCGTTAATAGGCCGAGATACCATTCTCGGATTTTTTAGACAGTCCCCCTTGCAGTGGTGATCGGTAGTCATTTTGGCATCTTGGCATATTACATCAAAACCGACTCTGGCAGTAAAGAGGACCAATTCAGCAACCAGGAAACCAGTCAAACATCCACGAAACATCTCTTCTAACACAGCAGAGCCCCATAAAGTCCAAAACAATCGGGAAATAGAGGCGTCCAAGGAGATCAAGCCGCCCGTGGCAAACCCTGCCGACTCACAGCCAACCGAACAGGCTGAACTCGCCTCATCCTCTCAACCTTTAGACAATAATGAGAAAGGCGAAACCGACGAGAATGTATTGGAACGGCACTCGTCGGCTGCTCTCTCAGAGGAGCCAGAATATCCCGGGTCTGCGCAGGTCGCGGTTATCATGGCTTGCATCCTGAGCGCCATCTTCCTCATGTCTCTGGTGAGGTTACAGTCCCTCCCTTTTCAAATTCTCGATTCAGCCAACCCCTTTCGACCGTGTGAACACCCGCAGAGGTAACTAACTCGGACTCCCAATTCATAAGGACCGAACCATCATTGCAACAGCCATCCCCCGGATGACGGACGAGTTTCACAGTATCCAAGATATCGGCTGGTATGGCAGCGCCTTCATGGTCACAACTTGCTGCTTCCAGCTCCTCTGGGGCAAGGTCTACACCTTCTACCCGGCCAAGTATGTCTTTCTCACGCTCTTCGGCATCTTCGAGATCGGGTCCGCCATCTGCGGGGCGGCGCCTAGCTCACTCGTCTTTATCATCGGGCGCGCCATCGCCGGCATGGGTAGCGCAGGGATCTTGTCTGGCGCCATCGTCCTCATGATGGGGGCCGTGCCCCTGGCGAAGAGGCCGCTCTATAACGGCTTCTTCAGCGCCGTTCTGGGCACGTCTTCGGTGGTCGGCCCGCTCCTCGGCGGCGCGTTCACAAGTAGGGTCACTTGGCGGTGGTGCTTCTTCATCAACCTCCCCATTGGGGGGGCGGCCATGGTTGTCATCTTCTTCGCGCTGAAGCCGTCCCCAGCGGCAGTCCCGGGCCTGACGGTCCGCCAGCAGCTACAAAAACTGGATCTCCTCGGTGAGCTGTTTCTCTTCCCCTCGCTGATCTGTCTGCTCCTGGCGCTTCAATGGGGAGGAATCACGTACGACTGGAACAGCTGGCGCGTCATTCTCCTGCTCGTCATGTTCGCCGCCTGCCTGGTCGTCTTCATTGTGGTAGAGGTTCTGAGACAGGAGAATGCAACCATCCAGTTGGAGGTCATCAAGAACCGCACCGTGGTCTCGGCCATGTGGTACATGTTCTGCCTCGCCTCGACTATGCTTCTTCTTATCTACTATCTCCCCATTTGGTTCCAGGTCATCAAGGGCAAGAGCGCCGTGGACTCTGGCGTTGCCACGCTCCCGTTCGTCATATCCCTCGTGGTCGCGAGCACTTTGTCCGGTCAGCTTGTGGGCCGCCTGGGCTACTATACGCCTTTTACCATGCTATCTTCCGTTCTGATGCCCGTCGGCGCGGGGCTTCTTTCGACGTTCAAAGTCAACACGGGTAGTGGGAGCTGGATCGGATTCCAGATCATCCTCGGCTTCGGTATCGGTCTGGGGCTCCAGCATGGTCCCATTGCCGTGCAGACGGTGCTCCAGCGGAAACATATACCGATGGCGGTGTCACTCGTCTTCTTCTGCCAGCAGCTCGGGGGCGCCATCTTCGTCTCTGTCGGCCAGAACGTGCTCAACAGCAAGCTCATCGAGGGGCTCACCGACGCCGTCAAGGACCTGGATCCGCAAACTATTGTGAACACCGGCGCAACGGCTTTGCGCGACATCCTACCGGCAGCAGACCTACCTACCGTGCTTGTCAAGTATAACGAGGCGATCAGATGGGTATTTATTGTCGGCGCTGTCACGGCATCGCTGTCAGCGCTGGGATCCTTCACATTGGAGTGGAAGAGCGTGAAGGGCGACGAGAAGCCTAAATCAGCTACTAAGGACGAGTGAGCAAACAAGCAGATCGTCTGAGGTCTGGACGATACAATTAATGCTCTGGCTATGGAACAAAGCGCTTTAGGCATTGTAATACTATTTCGTGGGGGCGATCGACTTTGCATCAAGTTTCGAGTATGGTCATGTGAATCATGTTTTTCCCGGTGGTGTGCTCGGATCAAGGTACAGCTATAAATCTAGACCATGACAATCTAGCGGAAAGAAGCTGATCAAAGTGACGGAATCCAGGTGCCTCTAGAGAAGAGGATTTGCCTAGTTACATTACAGAAGGATAGAATACAACAGTAGTATATCAATATAAGTAATCATCATTGTTCACAACAGTAGCCAGCCAGTGAGCTCCACAACTCGGCTTTTTGAGGGCATTTCCGTACTTTGATGAAACCTTGATGAAATATTAACTGAATTGCGCCGGTCTGAAAGTTATATAGTCAGGTACGATGACCGGTGGTAGCAGGTAAAATTAGTTCTGAATGAGGTGGTCAAGTCACATTCAAATTGAAAATGTCATTAAAATTGCGCAAGCTCCCCTCATTTTTCTTCGCAGAACTCTTGTGAAAAGACGATGGCTGGCTCGAAACACAATTACGCCTTGGAAATTCATTCTCAACTTTCACTATGAAGAGTCTATTCCTAAACTCGATTTATCTAGTTTGATTCAGGCAAGCTCCTTGTGAGTCTTGTTCGAACCTTGCTACGCGTGAAAGCTTTCGCAGACCAAGACACTGCTGCGTCTGAAAAGCACCCAATGTCAGCCAGGTATTTGACGTTTTTCTGCAACACCCACGCAGTCTCGTCCTCCATCCTCGAGCGCCGCTCCTGGTTATCAAATCTGGGTGTTGCTGCTCCGAGAATCTCTGAAGTGGACTCGAGAATGTGCATAATCGGCTGGCACGGATGGCTCTCCGTCAAGCTTGCACCATGAGTGGAGGCATTCATATCTTTCTTCAGCCGCCTGAGCCACGCGCCGTAATCGAGGGGCTCTAGAACAGTATCTGATAATACCTGGTTGATAACTTCCCAGAACCTACCGACAGAAAGGCCGTTCTCAACCCTCGTCTCGCATACCTCGCCTCCGGTTGAGGAATCCAACTTGTCGATAACAATGTCAGCAAACCTGTCAGCGCCGCAGAGGTAAACCCAGTTCTCCATGGGTTCCTCCGGGAATGCGCGGATGGTCTGGCAGCCCATTACCACACGCCAGACAAAGTCATCGAGGTTAGGCACCCCGTCTACCGAGGAGCCGATGATGAGCGCCGGACGGACGACGGCGAATTTTGCCGCCAGACGCGGGTTGCTAGCCGCCGCCCGCTGTATGATGGCGCCGGTGATCAACTTCGTCTGCCCGTATGCGTTCGACCGCGCTAACACGTCTTCCAGCACACCCCCCTCCGATATGGTGGTTTCAGCCAATTCCTCAGGATCCCACTGCGGGCCTCCGGATATATACACAATACGTCTGGTGGCCGGAGAGTCCTTCGCGCGTTCCACCAGATCAAGCGCGGCGTCTACGTTGACCTTCCGAAGGGCCTGGAACCCTCCGAACCAATCCACTGCCGCCGCATTGTGTATAATGCTGTCAAAGTGTTTGGAAGGGTCTCCATACCCTCCAAGCTGATCCCAATGTGACTGGGAAAGGCCCAGGCGATCTTGAGTGAGATCTCCTGGCCATATCTCGATCCTGTCGCAGAAAATAGGCTTCCATGAGCCTAAGAGCTGGGCCTTCTCGACGAGGCGTTTTTTCCCGGTTGCAGCATCGTCACACCGCATCATTACCGTCACGTTAACTGACGAGTACTGGTCTAAGAGGCGAAGGAGGATGGTGAGACCGGAGAGGCTGGTGCCTCCGGTTAGGAGGACTCGTTGAGGCCGCTGTTCTGGGTTGCTGTTACAGAGTCTGTTGACACCCTTTGTAACAATGTCCTGGAACTTTCCATCGATATCGACGCTATCACCTCGTTCTTGCGCATTCCTACCTTGGTGGAGGTAGCACGCAAGGTCATAGGTGGTTTCGAGTCTCAGGAGCGTCTGCATATCCATGCACAATTCGTGGGTCTTATTCACCCACTTTAGTAGAGGCACGATTGTGATTGAGTCGAGGCCAATCTGGGAAAAAGTGTGTCGAGCGGAAAATTGGACGTTCTCATCGCCCGATCTCCATGAAAGAAGGTAGCGGATCTGCTCAATGATGGGCAACATGACGGATTTTGGAATTTCGTATAATGGCGACTTTGAGGGTCCACAAGAGCCACTGGCCCTGCGATAAGTTTGCAGAGACTCAAGTTTGTCGGCGGAAATCTGTTCCAGCCATTGCTGTATAGATCGTCGGTCGAGCTTACCCGATGCTGAGAGCAGCACACGGTCTGCCCGGAGGTAGACCGAGGGCACCATGTGATGAGGCAAGAAGTTAGCGGCCTGCTGAGCGCTCTCCTCCATCCACTCCTTGGTCCGTTTGTGTATTTGTTGCAAGTCAATGGCTGGGCCCGGAGGCGATGACGACTTGGAAGGGCGCATGTGTGATGGTTCAAGAATGGCCACGAGTTGCGATGCGAGTGGCCCCTTAGCTGGGTAAGATACTATAGCCTGTTTCGTGAGGGCATGTTGCTGGAGATTATTCTCAATCTCTTCCAGTTCGACGCGCTGTCCTCGGATCTTTATCTGGTTATCACCCCTTCCGACGAAGATCAGGTTGCCCTGTTCGTTGAACTTGACCAGGTCTCCTGTGAGGTATGTGGGAAAAGCACACTCGACGTTGTAGGTCGCGAGCCAAGGCGCTTTGGGGAGAAAGGAATTCTTGGACTTCGTATTGTTGTTGATGTACCCACTAGCAACGGCGGGGCCTTGAATAGCGAGCTCACCAACAGCCCCCAACGGCATTAGATGGTCGTGAGTCTGCGGATCAACAACCCACGTGTGACAAGCAATGCCTTTCCCAATGACCGAAGAAGGCGTAGAGTTGTCAATATGGTCGACAAACGTGCACTGAACGCAGCACTCGGTCGGGCCGTACGTGTTCTGCAGGTTGCAACGCTTCGCCCATGTTTCAATGTGATGCTGGTGCATTGACTCGCCTCCCAGGCGGAGAACCTCCAGCTTTGGTACGTCGGCTGGCTGAATCATTCTTGCTACCGACGGCGTCAGGTCAATCACGTTGGCGGAGAACTCGTTAATGTTCCTGGCAAGCTGCAGCAGCTTGCTCTCATCTCTTGGGATGCACACGCAGCCGCCGCTCAACAACGTCGCGAAGATGTCAGCTATGGACGTGTCGAAGCTGTAGCTGGAAAACTGGAGAAGACGGGCACCGCGAGGATAGAGCCCAACACTGCATTGGGCTTCGAGGCCGCTTGTGACTTGTTTATGTAGCAGGACCACTCCCTTGGGAGATCCGGTTGAGCCTGAGGTGAATATGCAGTACGCGGGCGACTCCGGAGAACACATCGCGGCGTCTGAGGAGCACACCGCCCGAAACCTCTTATCGTGGAACATGCCCTCAAAGTTGATTGGTCGTGCTCCGATGTCTAGAACGAGTCCTTGGGTAGCGTTCGAGCAGACGACACAATTTGCCCCGATGGCCTCAAGCATGTACTTGATACGATCGGTGGGAAGGCCGGAATCGATCATGAGAAAGCCGTAGCCCGCTGATAGCGTGGTCAGCATCGCGACCACTGCAGCCGCCGACTTCTCGTAACAGATGGGGATGATTCTTGCATCAGTCGTGCCTCCGAGATGAGATGAGACACGCGGAGAGAGCAGCTTGACGATGCTTTGCAGCTCAGAATAGGTGTATCTGGCATCCCATCCTTGAACAGCGTCGTTCGTCCCCCAGTCTCTTGCTTTGGCGAAGATTCGCTCTTGGAGACATTCTTGATACTCAGCCAGATCGCCACAGCTGAACTTGAGGATGTCTGCAGCTTGTTGATGTGTCAGGGGTCTCAAGTCTGAAACCACCGTTGCTGGATCTATGCTGGACTCGATCTGGAGCAGCACTTGCTCGAACTGCTTTGCCATCATTTCGACGTCCCACCCGGGAAGAACGGCTGGATCGTACAGCATCTTCACTGTGACGCCCCCTGAGCGTGGGAAGCACTCAACGACAAGTGGGTAGTCCACGTAGGAATCAGAAGAACCATTTTCGATCTCGACAACAGCTTCGGCGTCACGGCTAAAGCGAGACTCGAAATCCGGCTGTATAATGAGAAGTGTCGTGAACGATGCGGCAGACGCAGATCCTGGCCCAAGCGATTTGATGTTTTGCAGAGAGTAATGTTCGTGATCCGACGTCAGGGCGACTTGGGTCTGTACAAGCTCGAGGAATTTAAGGACCTGCAGTTGCGGATCCACATGAATACGCATCGGAACACTTGTGATGGTCGGGCCGACTACTGTCTCCAGATCCAGATCGCTGGACATCCCCCGTCCATGGACAGTCATGCCAAATACCACGTCTGACTCTCCGTGCACTTTGGATATCACCAAAGCAAGAGTGGCTTGAATGAATGTTGCTTGAGTTACGGCGGAAGATCGATGCTGAATATTGCACTCGACAGTGATGCAGCTTGATGCCCGGCAGATGAACCGATCGAGAGGGAGTTGCGGAAAGAGACTCCCAGTGAAGGATTCCAGCCTAGATCTCCAGAACTCTTTGGCCCCTTCGGACGACTGTTCATTCACCACGGCATATGAAAATGTCGAGAATGGTGTCGGTGAAGGTATCCGTTGGTCTCTGTATGCTTTCTGGGTCATCTCGAGGATCAGATGGGTTGACCATCGATCATATACGGAATGATGAATCCTCCAACGCCAGATTGAGCCAGCTTCATCTCCCAAAGCGTCATGAATACAGTGCTGAAATAGCTGAGATCCGCATGTCATTGGAGTTCGCCGAGAAAAAGACTCCAATGGCAGTGCGCAACCTTCATCAAACAGCATCGTGACGTTATACAGTCTTCCGTTCTGATGGCGCACGATGCGGCTCCTCAACATCGGTGTATTACGGAGAACGACATTCCAGGCGCGAAGAAAGTCCGTCTTCGCCCAGGTTCTCGGGAGACGAAAAGCATGCTCCGCAATGTACGCACCGTCTTGGACTTCACCGAGCGTCATCAGTGCCGCCTGCATCGGCGTGCACGGAAACACCTCCTCAATCAGCTTCTCACTAACTCCACACTGCTCTGCCGCCATAGAAAGAAGTTCATCGGCATTTACGTCAGCGACAAACTGGTTTCTCAGCGGCGGTCCACGAGCTTTGTCTGATTGAGGCGTGCTTCGCTCGGCAATTAATTGTACAATTGCCTTCAAAGTCGGATGGAGAAAAAAGTCAGAGATTGACGACATGATACCAGCCGCGCGCAGTTCTTTGCACACTCGAAGTGCGGAGAGAGAGTTGCCGCCTAGGAGAAGGAAGCTGGAGGTGGGTTTGATGGCCGCAACCTCCAAGCCCAAGACGTTTGCCCATACAAGAGCGATCTTGTCTGCCACTGCAACGTCGTATTCCTGCAGCTGGCAATCTGTAGTAGGTCGCATGTCGATCAGTTCGGCCAATGTTCTCTGTTCTGCCAGAGAAACAAGGCTTCTGCGATCGAGCTTGCCGTTGGGAAGCCTGGGGAGCTTGCCGACGGATAGGCCCCCGACTGGAATCATGTAGGATGGAAGGGTCTGCACAAGATTTGTAAATGAAGACTCCGAAAGGGTGAGAGAAGCCTTTTTCGTAGCAGAAGGTTGCTCGAGAACGACGAGCACCACGAGAGCAGGCCTGCTAGAATTCTCTTTCAAGATGGCGACCGTCACGGCCAGCTCCTTGACATTCTCCAGAGCCGATAGAAGCTTGTTCTCCACCTCCTGCGGCTCAAATCTTTGGCCAGAAATTTTCAGTTGACAGTCGAGACGTCCCTTGTGGGTGAAAGTTGCATTCCGAATGTCTTGCAAAAAGAGGTCTCCAGAACGCACGATTGGACAACATCCTGAGCTACGCTCGCTGGGATGGACTTTGCCTTCCCGTAGATATCCCATGAAGTTGGTGTAGCTTTCGACAACAAGTTGACCAGCTTTTCCAGGGAGAACCGGAAGTCCACCATCATCAACAAGGTAGCAACGGCAACACTGGAGGGCATGACCCGAGTTCATCATGTCGCCTTCGTTGACACTCCCAACCAGAACCATGAGGGTTTCCGAAGAGCCGTAATTCCAGTAAATCTTCAGGCGAGAACTCCAAGAATCTACCAGATCTGGTCGCATTGGTTCTCCAGCCAGCACGAGGCCAGTCAGGCTTGGGACGGCGGTTACATCGATTATTCCCAGCACCGAAGATGGTAAGGTTGTTCGCGTGGCAGCAAAGCGAGTGATGGTATCCTCCAGCCCATGAGACTTTTCTAAATCTGTCGGTATGCATAGGCAGCCACCAGATACGAGAGTTGAGAAGGTGTCGATCAGGTTCACGGCCCAACCGAAAGATGGAAATAGAAGATTGCGTTCGGCTGATCCCAGTCGTAGGGCATTACCTACTGCGAAAGCCATTGTACTGAGACTTGCATGAGAGTGAACAACGCCCTTGGGCTCTCCAGTGCTGCCAGAGGTGTAAATTACTACGGCTGGTGACTTCGCATCCTGTTCTGGAAACAAATTGGGTACAAGTTGTGATGCTGTTCCCTGCACGCATAAATCAAGTGTAAGTCGAGTAACATCGGGTAGGCTGATCTGCTTGGAAGGTTCCGTGAGGTCAATCAGATGCGTGATTCCTCCTAGTTGGGCGATTGATTGGATGCGAGACACGGGCAACGACGAGCTCAACGGTACGCCAATGGCTCCCGCGCTGAGAACGGCAAGCAGGGCGACAATCGCAGCCGGGGAAGACTGCGACACGATGACAATTCTCGAGCCTTTCAAGACACCATGTCCCCGGAATCTTTCAGCGTTCGTCGCTACCTGGGCCCAGAGAGTCCTGAAATCGAGCGTTGTCGTGCTGGAGACGATACAAACTCGCAAGGGCTCCATATGCGCATAAGCCTGGATAAGAGACGGAAAAAATATCTCTCTCTGGAACAATCCATTATCTTTCTTCTCGACGGTGATACTTGGTTGTCGCTGTTTGTTGCCGAAGCTATTGAGATCTGACACCTCGATGATGCTGCCCATGGTGCCGGAGCTGAGATGAGAGGAATGCTAGGAGGAGGAATTTCGATTGTTTTGGTCCTTAGAATAATGAGTTGGCGATGGGCAAGCAAGTACTGTCGCTGAAGTAATAATAGAGGTTTAGCTCTGTCCCCAAAAACCTGGGTCAATGTAATCAGGTAGTAGTCAGGTTCGAAATGGGAATGACCGCTAGATCACAAGGTAAATGACACCCTCCACAAAGGCAGTCGACTTACGGTATTCCGCCGATCCATTTGGTATTATCTAACTCTATAGTTGACTTGGTGCATCATTGAGACATTCTTCGTCGACGCTGATGGGTGTTGGGAATCAATGATGGTCGCGTAGCCGGGTCCCGGACTCGGGTTTCGGGGTTTGGCTCAACTAGCGGTGGCATCTAGCACATCACTCAATTCCAAACCCGTCCTGACTCATTCAAGAGTTTCTTTCACACCGGATTCACGTTTCCCACCTATCTCTCTCATTCTCTACCGGCCCGGTGTCTCTTCCTGGCCCTCGCTGACCTCTAAACCCCGGACTGATCCTAGACCACGGGAGACGGGCTTGGCTTTGGGTTTCCGAAATTATCCCCAGCCTTGAGCAGTCATATGTAATTTTAGTTCTCGACTCTATGTCATGTTTGCCGTAATCCTGCGTCTTTTTGGCGTCTACTCGTCAAGTTATCGTCACACTTGAAAAACAACTTGCAGCTTCGTCGCCAGTTGATGCCCTCCGTCCGCCTTTGAACTATTTTCCGATCCCTACAAATCATCCACTTTCGACAAGTCGCTCAGGGATTCTTCGTGGCCCTCTCTCATCAACATGTCATTTCGGAACCTCAAGGCGCTCTTAACGATCGACAACGACGAAGACAACAACATATGCCAAAGGGTCACAGGTTTCGATATTTCAGGCTTCGACATTGGGGATATTGAAACTCGCGCCATCGCCGAAAACATACCAGTATGGCGTCTTTGTAGCGCGGCATGGTCCGTTGTGTTGAGTCGCCACACTCTCCAGAGCTCCGTGACTTTCATAGCAACGTCTGCATTGCCTCGAAGTACCCCGAGTGGATCATCCCTCGGGTCACTCGCAAATTATCACGCGTCTGTTGATGAAGATGCATCATTTTCCTATTTGCTGAATCAGGCGTCGGATATCTCACTGCACAACGACCAGGACTCATCCTCCCTCGCAACATCTTCCATGTTGATCGTCTACCCTTCATCATACTCTGGCGCGACTCTATCTTCGCTGCCTCTATCACGACGGATAAGATCAGACACCTCCATTCAGCTATTATCCAAACGTCCAAAGACAGTTCAAGCCACTTGCCACTACCAATCATGGCTGCCCAAACATCATATTGATGCTGTGGTGAACCATTTCTTGCATTTGTTAAGGCACATTATCAATCATAGGACATGGGGATCCCTAGTCGTCAGGGACATCCCCATGATGTCTCTTGAGGAGGAGCTGAAGATCCGCCACGATTGCCGGCCTGGACTTTCCCTCGCTGACTTTGAATTCGGGTCGGTACATCAGCTCTTCCGTCGTCAGGCTAACAGAACACCAAATCTTCCTGCAATCGAGGGCACCGGAGAATACGTGCTAACGTACCACGAACTGGACTTCATGTCTGACCTGATGGCCACAGATCTGGGCCTTCGACTTTCGGGTGTGGCCTCGTATCCGCTCGACACCGGCTTGGTTATGGACTGCGGCGTTGTCGTAGGAATCATGATGGAGAGATCACCTGCTATCGTGGCTGCAGTTTTGTCGTGCTGGAAAGCTGGATTTGCCGTTGTTCTAGTTGATCCCAACCAGCCCAAGTCAAGGAATGGTCACATCATTGAGGACTGCGGTTGCAGTCTCCTGATCGTGGACAAGTCGCAACGTGAGAATGCTGCCTCGTGGGAAGCCCTCACATGGCAGTACGATTTTGATGAACTGAAAAGGAGGACTTTTTCTGCCACCGACAAAGTTGACCGGGTACCCCTTGACTCTTGCATCAATCTCTTGCAAGACTTCCGCCGACCAGCGTGGTTCCGAGTTACTTCTGGCTCTACTGGGAGACCAAAATGTTCTCTACACGATCATGCGACGCTTGGCTACTCCATCGCCAGTTATGCTGGAAGAACACGGGCTTCGAGGTCTTTGCTCTTCTTCAACCCCATTTCTTCTGCGTCTGGGAATGCCATCTGGACAATTTTGACCAACGGAGGGGGCCTTTTCATTCCTCCTAAAGACGAGATCACCTCAGACCTTGCGAAATGCATCAACCGTTATCGCATTGACGATATGTGCATCACCCCCTCGTCTATCTCACTCATCAGCCCAAGCCAGGTTCCCAGTCTTAAGACTGTCTCTCTTGTTGGAGAAGCCGCCTCATGTGCTGTCACAGGAACATGGAGCCCTTATGTTTCTTTACGCATAGGCTACGGCGCCACGGAAATGAACTCTCACTATCTGCCTTTTCATGACGAGCCGTAAGCAGACTCTTTGCTGATCTACCGTCCTGATCAAGCCATGTTGACACCATTTTGTCTAGTACCGGAACTCTGCCGCCCTATCATTCACTTCCCAACTCTGATTACTCTCTCTACATCCTTCGACCGGGTACTATGGAGCTCTGCCCGCTTTACATTCCAGGAGAAATATGTCTCAGCTCAACATGGATGAGTTCGGGGTATATTAACAGACCCGGTGCAACCTCACAGGTCTTTGCGCCTCATCCATTCCCAGGAGACGCCGGTCACACCTATATCTACAGAACTGGAGACATGGGGATGTTTGTTGGTGACCAAGCCTTCGTCTTACTAGGCCGAGTTGACTTTCAATTCAAGATAGATGGTAACCGCGTACAGCCGGAGGAGATCGAGTACATCATCAGCCAGTTACCGCACGTGATCAGGTGCAGAGTCATACTTATCGAGCCGTCTGTAGGACGTCCGGTCATTACGTGCTGTGTGGTTCTGGCTGATATCCTGACCGCCGATACTGATGCCGATAGCTTCTGGGCAGACTTCATTTCCAAGGCCGAAGTGGCTTGTTCTGATCATTTACCGGCATACATGAAGCCACATAGATGGCTACGCTTTGACAAGTTCCCCGAAACTCCCACGGCGAAGACAGACACATCCGCTTTGACCAGGGCTGCTAAGAGTATCATCGACAGCGGAAGCCTGGTCATGACAGATGGTCATCGGCAAGAGGATTCAAAATTCATCCTTGGCAACGGCAAAATCTTTCTGGACTTGGCCACAGAAATCCTGGCTGGCTCAGAGTTTAATGCAATCTCCCTGGAAGACTCTCAAAGTATTCAGGCTCGGTCTTTCATCGAAAATGGAGGCACGTCCTTGCTGTCTCTCCAACTTAGGGCGCAACTGCGTAAACGAGAGATAGATCTACCCATGGCGACGCTCTACAGTACGCGAAGTCTTGCAGACGTGGCTTTAACGCTCTCTGCTAAGGAGGAAGACGCCTTTGAAGCGGCCTTAGTCAAATCCGTCAAACCAGTTCCAAGCGCAACAAACGGCCTGCTGCGGAGAATGGCCTTAGATACCAAGTGCGATTTTGAGAGCTTCGAAGCCGTATTTCCGAGCACTATCCTCCAACGAGAGATGTTCGTAACCAGCATGCTGGAACCCAAATCATGGATGTTCTATCAGTTCTTCGACCTCTCTCAGTCCGATTGCACCGAGGCCCAACTTCTCGAAGGAATCCGCCTACTGGTGTCGAAGAAGCAGAATTTGAGGACCGTCTTTTCTCTTCTAGACGTGTCGGTCAATCCAAAGACAGTCGAAAACCCTGACAGCGCCTTCGACCTGATCAAGAATGCCGAATTCGTGCAGGCTGTGCTCAAGCCATCCGAGTTGGAGATTGACCTCTCCCAGAACACCGAGATCGTAGACCCCGACATTCATCGCATCAAAGATTCGATGAGACCCTGGTCATTCCTTCGACCGCTCTGGAGAGTAGCATTCTTGTCGAAGCCGCGGCTTCTCGCATGGACTTTCCACCACTCAATTGTCGACGCATGGGTGGCACGTAACATTGCAGAAGACCTTCACGCAATTCTTGCGTCCATAATCCAGAGAGACAGCTGCCAGGGAGGATGGCAGCGCTTCTTGACCGAGGCGTGCGAGAATGCGGCGAGGCCGTCAATGGAGCAGTGGGCGCTGAAAACATACGGCGTTGATGGCTTAGGCAGTTCCCCAGATTCTGTCTTACAGAAGCACATGAGAATCTGGGAAGACTTCATGACCGGGGCACGAGCGACTCCGATACCTGATGAAGGAAAGCTTCCCCCTCAAGCCCTTCCAGCCCCTCCTCTCTTCAAAAGAATTAATTCCCTCCCGTATGGCAACTGGTGCCGGAGTCACCACATCACACCTGCTGCGCTGATCCACGCCGCAACCTCTCTGACAATAGCCCGTCTATTGAAATGGTGGCGACCGGGAGGGCCGCAAGAAATGCCGGAAGAAGTGGTTTACTATCGACTCAGTGCCAACCGCGCCGACATCGAGGACGCATCTGAGATGGAGGGGGCTCTAATATCCATCAGTCCTATCCGAGTCCCTGTCCCCGCCGAGGCCGACATCGTGGACATCTCGCGGCGCGCCTTTAGCAACTGGCTGGCGACACAGGAATCGGATCCGTATTACCAGGACGGGTATCTCGTTGCCACGGGCCCCGAGGCGACGGCGAGGCAGCGGCGTTGGGGTAACGTGCTTCTCAATCATATTGTCAATCAAGAAGAAGAAGAAGAAGGGCAGTCTGTGGCCGCTCTGCGGGGAGTTGTCGAGGATCGATGCGGTTATGCGATGGTCTGGCCGTTCGCGGCGTTGGAGATGACGGTCGTAGAGACAAATTCTTCAAAGGCTGACAGTCTCCAGTTGTGTATTCTTTCCACACTGAAACAACGGGATACTGAGGAGTTTATGGATATCTTTGCTAGGATTCTCGAAGGAGCAGTAAGATCTCATGGGGTTTCAAGTGCTAAAGAGATTGTTCGGCAGGTTTGATGAAAAGATGTTGGACCATGTCAGGATCACATAAGATAGTGGCTATTTTTTGACGTTGGAGACATTTGATTCCATGTTCATCCGACTTGAGTTTTCTTTTTTTTTTCAACGTTGCGTTTCTCATTGATTTCGCGAGACTAAAAAGAAGCTTCGCTCATCGGCCAAATGTTTATTCATTTTGACGTTTATCGCACGATATCCAGCAGATCTTACCTAACCGACGAGATCACTAAGTAGGGACATCAGCGAGCGACTTAGAGCCAGGCTTACGCCAACGATTACTAGCTACTTGGATTCTCGCACCTCGCTCAAGTGATCGGAAATCTTTTGGTGGCGAGGCATTTGATATGTTGTAGATGCAAGATATTTCCTAGCACTATCCTTGCACCGATTCAACGACCTTCCCATCCTTGATAATCTCTGTGATCCATCCAATCGTCATCTTGCTTCTCGTTGTATCGGCGAATTTTTCATGGTCTCCAACTAAGTGTTCCTCGTACCACCGGTCTTCTTTCATCTTCTTGTAGTCATTGATATTCTTGAACACGACTTGACTGAAACAATCGTAGTCGGCCACATTGGCCATTTGTGGATCCATTAAGAGACTCATAAGCTGACGGGTCTGCGATGTGTTGTGAATCTTTTGTTTTAGAGTATCAGTGTGGCTTTCGTAGCGGAGCATTTGGAGCTAGAATTCTCACCATTGTCCACCGCTTGATACCGTACTTGTTGGTATCCCTATCACAGGGATATTGGTCGATTGGTTCGAACCGTGGGTTGACGTAGTAGTAGGTCAATTGACTATATAATTCTGCTGCGTACGTGTAGAAAGGAGGTTCCAACCGCAGGTTGGGTAGGCCGCGATAATCGACTATACGGTCGATAGGTGGCCCCTGCGCTGCCGCGAGGTCGAATTGGACTTCCAATCCGACACTGACTTTCTCTCTCTTTTATCGTTCAACAGCGGCGATTGGAGGTGTAATTCGACCTCTGGCTGGCCCGTTGGATCTGCCCCTTTCTCCTCCTTCTGCTGCCCCTTTCGTGTGACCCATCCTTCCATTCGTACGGTTGCTTTCCCTTCGCTGACGAAGTGTTCCAACCCCTTGTTGGGCGTGGCTTTCGTAAAAGCGTCAGCCAGGTTGTCGTCCCCATTGATCCAACGGATCTCGAGGATCTCTCGTCGTTCGTACGACTGCCTGAGGGCCATGATGTCGATCATGAGCCTCTTCTCCTTCGTGGTGCCCAACTTGACGAGGCACTCGTACAGTGAGTACGAATCGGTACAGACGATCGTAGGGATCGTAGGAAGGTTAAGTCGATCCGTGATCCTTTTGAGCGTAGTGGAAATCGCGTGGGCGAGATCCACACCATTCACCATCCCGTAGACCTCCGACGCAAGTACGCTCCGGGTGACTCGTTTGCTTTTCGTCGACGAGTAGTGAATTACATTGCCCTGGATCGTGAAGTCGTCCTCGCCGAGGGTCTCGTTGGCGAGGATAATGATATATCCCAGCTGTGAGGTCAGGTCGTCGTTGTTTGCGAATGACCCGTCGACAAACACGTAGAGCCTCGCTATGGCCAGCTCAATGGGCTGATATACGAGACCACGGTTGCGGTTATCTCGCTGCCATTGGAGCCGCCGATTGAGAGCGTCAAAATCGCGCTCCGTGGGCTCTGTGGCCTGCGCGGCTCTGGCGCAGTCGAAAGTGGCCTCGGGTTGACAGATACTCGCGATGTAAGCTCCTCGTGCGAGCTCAGCCCTGTACTGCTCCCTGCAGTTGGGGGATGTTGGGTCGACGAGGCTGATCTTCTCGCCCTGCCCCTTTTGCCGGAAGACCACATTATCCCCCTCAATCGTGAGGATCCCTCCGTTGAATGCCAATGGTGATTCTGTCGTAAGGATCTCTTTCGGCTTGGCCGCGAATGCCGCCTTCTGGAGCTCCTCGTCCTCCTTCTTCATGAACTCGGCATCTGACAGACCTAGAGTATCGTCTGTTTGCATTCCAACGATGCCGAATGGATCGTCTGCGTGCGCAGATATCAGGAGGCAAGGATCGTATGTCGATGTGACCATTGATAATTGGTTGATGTGGAAGTCGTGGTATGTCGCCCACCAGTGGGTTCCCGACTCTGCGAGACCGTACAATGGTTTGAGCACTTCAATAATCGTGCCCTCTGGGTACTTGCTGGTCATCTCCCTCGGGAGGTAGGCGAGGATTTTCCTCGTAAGCCCAGTGGCCGATTGAGTGTACGCTTGCGTGATATCACGACTCCAGATCTGGTATCCTTTCTGCCGTAGCGATGCCATTAGTGCCATCATGAGGCGCTGGCTGCAGCGTTGAACCGTAGGCGATTGGGTGAGCAGCGTCGCCTTCTCGACGTCGCCGTACCCCTGAATGACGTGCCTCGATTTCTCGTATGGCTGGGGAGTGCCCTTCCCTTTTATCTCTCGTACCATACGCGATCTGAAGATGCGGATGTTCGCGTGTTTGACTGGATCGTAGAGGATAAATCGGTAGACCCCTCGATCCCGCAATGTATCTGCCTCGACGAGGTCTGATCCCTCGTATGGCCTCCCTGCCGTTGTGATCACACCGTCCTTTCGTAATTGTACGGCGAGTGCAAAATCGGCCTTTTCTTTGGCCGTATAGAATGTGGTGTTCACTTCAGCACTGGTGACGAATTGTCGTAGTGGTGCCCTTCGCCGCGGTCTTCCTGGTCGTCTTCTTGCCGGTGGGGGTATTGCCTCTTCCTCGCCCTCGTCGTCTGTTTGTTCTGCGACGACGATTTCGTCGAGGATGATTTCTTGCCCATTGTCAGGTCGCTGAGGGGATTCCCCTGGCTCTTCTTCTTCTTGTGGTGTTGGAATCTCCTCGCTGGGATCGGTATGGTACGGTCGTACCGCCGTAATCGATACTTCGAGTGGTTGATCCCGATCCCTGGCAACGACACATGACCGTTCGTCGACGGAGATCAATTTGTATGGGCCTGCCCACTGTTTGGTGGTTTCCCTCCAGACCCTGACGTCCGAATTCAACGGCATGTCGAGGTTGTGGCTTATGTCTGGCCCATTGCGGGTGGCAATAGCCTCATTGATCTGCCGCTTCGCATTCGCCTCGCGAAGTGCTTTCATCGCCTTGTCGATTGCTTGGGCTCGCTGGGCTACGTCTGGCGACGGCGGCGAGGCCGTCGTCGTCCGTGGATATGCTCCGAATACGAGGAGCGTTGGAACGAGCCCTTTTGGGCCCATGGTATCGTTACAGCACTTGAGTGCTGTCTGAAGACACTCCTCATCCGTGGCATCGGGGCTCTCATCACGGATGATCTTGAACGCTCTTTTCAGCTGTTGGTGGGTCCTTTCCACCTTGCCGATGCTGTGGTGCGCTTCAACAGGTACGATTTTCAGCTGGATGCCATACGCAGTGGCATTATTCCTGAACTCTGCTGACTTGAAGCTGGTGCCGGCATCGGTTCTGATCCCGTCTGGTGGTCCCTGGTATGTGTCGATCCACGCCTTCTTCAGCGTTGACCAGACAGTCTTTGCCTGTATATCCCTGAGGAATTGTCCTCCTTGGAATGAAGTAGCCTCGTCGATGATATGCAATACTGGGCGATTGTTTAGGTAGAAGATATCAACGACGATCTCCCAGTTGAAGTTGAGGTCGTCGTGTAATTTGAACTTGAATCTGCGCGGGCTCTGTGCGTTCATTTGGTATTGGTGGCACACCCTCGTCAACTGCTCCAGAGCTCCTATCTCCACATCGTTCCCTGAGTGCTTGAGGAGGTTGTACAGCCTCGTGACCGATGGGTGGCCGAAGCGTCTGTGTAATCGCTTGAGCTCTCCCTCCGTGAGATAGTTGATGGATTTGACGTCTGATTCGAGCCTCATGAACGCGTGTCCCCATCGTCGTTCGACGAGCTCGAAGTGCTTGCCATTAGACAGTCGATTCCTCGTGTTGTCAAACACGATGCCCAACTTGTCCATATCCTTCAGGCATAGCAGGAATGGTGTGTTGACGGGTAGGATGTGGAAGATCATCGTGCCGAAGCGTGTGGTGACTTCCACCGTACCCAGAGCGCAGATCTCTTCGCCTAGGCCGAAGCTGATCCTCGCAATGCCCGCTGTCGACGTGTTCAATATGATTGGGGATATCTTTTGGAGTGCCTGGAATTGCCCCTTGCCTCCAGTCGACCATTGTGATGCCCCTGTATCCGGGATAATCCCGTGGAAGATTTCTGGGCCGTACCGCTCGCTGGCATGGAATGCCTGGGCGGTACCACCAATTGGTCCCTTCGAAGAGTATAAAAAGGGAGCTCCTGGCCCCTCCGTTGTCTTCTTTTCTTCAGGGCAATTGAACTTCTTGCCGTCGACGACGGCGGCAGTATCTCCCTTGCCGGTGACCTTCTGGCCGTCGACGGCGATGTCTCCCATACCGGTGACTGCGTTGTCTGGTGAAGCCATTCCCCGAGGGGTCTCCCCATTCCAACCATGTAGGAAGGCCTGTTCATTAAGAGCCCGTACTGCCCCTCGTCCGTTCAGCATGGCATACCCTCCGGCCGCTGACGGGGCGAAGAAGGAATGGTTGAAATCGTCGAATTCGTCATCGTCGATTCCCTCTGTGTATGGGGTCAGATCCTCATCACTTTCTTGCCTCTCAGGATGGCCCCCCATCTCGGTGGTGTCGTCTGCTCCGCCCACTTGCTGCCCCTCGTAGGCAACGAGGAAGTGGTGGAATTGACTGCTGCTCGTCTTGCCCTGCGTGCCCTTCGACCTTTTGTACTGCTCGTACGATTTGGCACGCTCTTCCTCGGAGTGGTTGCTTGACCAACAGCCGTCCTTTTTGCATATAAAGCACCTCCCCTTCCGTTGCCCCTGTTCTGAATTGAACCGGCGACCAACTGAAGAGTCTGCTCCTCCTGCTTGGCGGCTGCCGTACCTGGCCTCTCGTCCCTTGCCTCGGTACGTACGGTCGACCCAGTGCTGCTGGTGAGGGCCGTCGTGAGATTGGAAGTGCGTCTGGCAGGGCATTCGGGCCTCGATGTTGAAGCTGGATCTCAGCCTCGAGCAGAGCGTCTCGTACTTCTCAGGCGGTTGGTGCAGAGTAATCCTTGCCTCTGGGACTCTCTGTACTGCGGTACATAGATATCCTACCTTCCGCTCATTCGTCCCCTCATTTGGCTGCGTCTTCGCCAGCTTGTCGATGCGGTCAATGAGCTCTTCGAGAATCTCGAGCCTCGATTTCCCTTCCATCGTTCTGGCCACAGATCCGAATGAGAGTGCCCTCAGCTCGGATAGGAGCTCTAGACTTCTATCGTTAGTCTCGAAGCGACTTCGGATTGTGTCAACGATGCCGAGAAAGTTGGTTCGATCGGTTGTACGCACCGCTTCGTAATAATATTCCGCAGCCTTGCCGGTCAGTACGACGTTAATTGCTGAGTGGTATTGCTGCTCTTGGATGCCGACTTTTTCGCAGTAGTCGTAAAACATCGTGAGGGTTTCCTGCAGAACCTCATACTTCCCCCCTGAGTACATTTTCTCTTTTGGGAATATCTTCGTGAGGTCTGTGAATTGCCGTGTGCTGACGACTGTCGGGTCGCCCTCCTCACGGATCCCCCGCGGATTGGAGTAATTATATTGACTCTGCGTGGTCGATCTCATACTTCGCTGGTTGGCTGGCGGCAGGCCGCGTATTGGCAGTGTTGCTGGGCTGGTCACAGAGATTGGTGGAATCGTTGTTAGTCGCTCATCAGGGGTAATCCCCCTGGCCCGCGCTGCGGCTGGCGCTGATATATTGCCGTTGGTGATTTTCAACAGAAAGTCCGGTTGGTTCACCCGTCTGCTGAACTCGTCGTATTTCGACACTGCTCTGTCGACCTGGTGCTGATCCCATGGCGTAAATTCCTCGGCGGCGACTGTCGCAGCGAGCGTCTCGTGAGCTCTTCGCCCTGCCCCTTGCGCCGGCAGAACGCCTCGACAGTGGAGGAATCGGTTGACCCTCTTCACGACGTTCGGATTGGCGCTGGCGAACCACTCGTCCTTCCAGTCGCCTAGGTCGTCGGCGATCTCGTAGAACAGGGGTTGCCCCTCGAGCCCTTTCCGAGCGTAGATTTCCATGATGTAGACTAGTGCCGCATCAATCTGCTCGCCGTTGGGATTGTCAGAATCTCTGTACGCCCATTTTCCCCAGTATTCCGGGTTGATCTCTATCCAATCGTGTGGGATAGGGATCCCTCCCCTGGAACCGTATACTGACTCGCCCCTCGTCGTACCCTGGCTCGTGCTCTGATTTGTTGGAGCCGGCGTGTTTGATCTTGACGGGGTTGTGTCAGAGCCACTCGTTGGCTGCGGCATCAGCGCGCTGTCGTCGCTCGCTGGATTCGTCGGGGTCTGTGAGCTTCCCGCCTCCTCTCGTCTCCTCGCGCCGAGCCTCGTCAGCATCTGCTCCTGGTCGTCGTGGTTGGCCGCCATCTTCTTCGCGGTCTTCTCCTTGCCCTCTCGTACTCAGTCGATCGGCGTTGGAAGCAGATTTGCGGGTAGCCTGACGACGTCTCGATCACGTGGCGTTTCTCTCCAAGTCGAAACCCGAGAGGCGTATACGTACGTTAGACGAATTACCGCTGGTCGGTGGTCTGCTTCCTGCCTTCTCGAAATTGGTGATCTCGCGCCGTGAAATAGTGATATAAAAAGAGCTCCTCAGAGGTCCTCTGGAGGATTCTTTTCCTTTCTCTTCAGCGGCCGTCGCAGCCTTTTCTTCAACTTCGTTGAGTATGTCTAAAACGTCGGTGTTGAAGAGCTGGTCGATTTGCCTCGAAGTCTTGCTATTGCCGGGCTCCGCGATTATCGTGATCTCTGAATCCCTTCCTTCCTCCTCGTAGCGCCTCCTATACGGTATTCCGCGGTAACACTCTGGGGGTAGTTGAGGGGGTTACGAGGGGATCGTCTGGATCGCGGGCCTCGAGGTCGTATCCGTGAGATCCTTGTGGTGGTAGACCCTTCCGTACGTCGCCGACTTCGTCGTGCTTCGTGACTTTTACATGAAGCTGAATGCCAGTGGAAAGGTGGAATCCGAGTCCCCTCAGTGCCTTGAGGATCTCCTTTTTCGCCGGTCGCGCGGTGCCCTTTTATACTGTACGGTAGGGCTCGTTCGTCGCGCTGGTTGATTGGGCAGGTAATCGTCGCGTAGGCGATTCCTTCTGCCGCGTGGGTTGCTTTTTCTGATCGCGGGCCGGCCGCGGTGAAATTGGGCGATGGAAAGGTGCGTGAGGTCGACGACGGTAGCTCGGTCGCCTCAGCACTTCCGTCACTTGGCGGTGGTTGGTTTGACGTGGTAGACGTCGACCTTCCGTGGGCAGTCAAGGGCTGCGATCCCTCTACTTCGTTCCGTCGTAGAGATTCGCGTCTTGTCGCCTGCTTTCCGTAAGGCTGGTTAGCACGATTCTCCTGTCGCGTTCCGTTCGAGGAGGTCGTCTCGTCTGCGTATGAGATGCCTTGCTGATCTGCGATAGTGGAAATTAACCACTGATCAGTGTTGGTATCCCTATCACAGGGATATTGGTCGATTGGTTCGAACCGTGGGTTGACGTAGTAGTAGGTCAATTGACTATATAATTCTGCTGCGTACGTGTAGAAAGGAGGTTCCAACCGCAGGTTGGGTAGGCCGCGATAATCGACTATACGGTCGATAGGTGGCCCCTGCGCTGCCGCGAGGTCGAATTGGACTTCCAATCCGACAGTACTTGACCATGAGATCCCGCGTTAAAGAGGCTGAAACTTGCGTCATATAATGCCTGTACTCTTCTTCAGAGAGACTTTGTTTGCGATAGCCGAGAATCGTTAGACAGAGAAATTGGCTACGAGGATCGTCTGGGAGAGGTGGTGGAATTTCGCTATCTACAGCCATGTTGAGTACGGCACGCTAACGAAATTGGACAACAAAAAGTACAACAACAGGGAGTAGTAACCGACGGTATTCAAATGGCTACTACATACACGCTTCAATGGGTGATAGGAAGATTGAAGATATGGATTTAAGTCACTGGAAGCGTGCAGCGGCGAAACTGATTAACATGTAAGGGCTTGCATGATTGATCTATGCCGTCGGTCCAGCCCGCCAGATTTTGACATTGTGCCCGCTGGACTGCTGACAAGAGTCATCCCGTAAATGACCTCTGACGCGGGAAAAATGCAGTCGGCATGATCGCCGAAGAGCCAACACCGCAGACGGGAAATCCTTCCAACCAAGCATCGATGGGGCCCACTAGCCAACAGCGTGTCACGATTAAATTGACCCGATCACACCAAACCCGAAGCCCGATATTTGATTATGACCGGCCGAGATGGGTCATCGGTTAACGAGCTGAAATTGCAACCATGGAGAATGCCCGTGGCACTAGTTGAACGTCAGGCATTGTGTACCTAGTCTGTTGAAACACGCAGAGAGTATATCGCAAAACGGGCAGCAATCAATCATGTTGAGAAAAATATATTGATACTTGAGCATCGACTGAGCCAGGCGGGCTACAATCAACAGGATTTTACTGACGTTCTTGAGTCACGCAACTGGCAGCCGCTCAAAACAGCAGAACTTCAACATACCCTCACAAAAATGGATTTATTCGTTGCTCGACTAGCGTTAATTAATAGCCAGTTGACTCTGGCCTCGGTCGGCGTTGCAGCAGCAGTGCTCTTGTGTTTTGTGGGAACTGCGATATACAATCTGTTCTTCCACCCACTACGCGACTATCCCGGCCCTTTGTTATGGAGGATGAGCAGTTTCCCCTGGTGTTATCACCAGATAACAGGCAGGCGAACGCATATTCAAGCGAAACTCCATCTCAAATACGGGGATGTCGTTCGTGTTCGGCCAGACGAGCTGAGCTACACGAGCGCGCAAGCGTGGAACGACATCTACGCGCACCACCCGGGCAGGCCAGAGTTTCCAAAGGATCCTCGGCGCCAAAGGCGCAATCCGAACAAGCAAAGTGTTCGTCATCTAGTCGACGGTATGTCTATATTCTAATTCAGTTGGACTAATAAAGTGCATCGTCTAGCACATCCTCGGCGCGAACAAGCAAGACCACTCCCGCTATCGCCGCCTCCTCTCTGGCGCCTTTTCCGAAAGAGGGCTCCGGCAGCAGGAAAAGCTCATTATGGGGCACGTCGAACTCTTGATTGACAACCTGTCAAAGTACGCCTCGACCGGTGAGAAGCTTGACCTCACGAAGTGGTATAACATGGTAGTTTTCGACGTCATTGGCGACCTTGCATGGGGCGAGTCCTTCCACTCCCTCCGCGACGGCAGGCTACATGCGTGGATCCCCGCCATATCGTCGACGGTCAAATTTGCGATGCAGTCTAGCGTCTTCTACGAGTTCGGCCTGGACTTTCTTGTCCCCATTTTCATCTCCAAGACTGTCCGGAAACAGAGGTTGGCTAATTACAAGTTTTCTGAGGAAAAGGTCAATGATCGGCTTGGACACGGCACTGACCGCGGGGACTTTTGGGACCGCATCTTGATCAAGAGTTCCAACGACGACAATAACGGCGACGATACAAAAGCAGCGAGCGAGGGCATGACCCGCGGGGAGATGCTTAATAACGCCAGCATCATGGTTCTGGCGGGCTCAGAGACGAGCGCGACAACGTTGTGTGGCATGTCGTATCTGCTTCTTAGCGACCCCAAGGCCATGCAACGGCTGGTTCAAGAGGTCCGGTCATCGTTCAAGTCCGCAGAAGAGATCACGCTGCTGTCGGTTGGCCAGCTACCTTTCCTTGATGCCGTTTTCCAGGAAACCTTGCGGCTCTACCCACCTGTCCCAACTCATAGCCAGCGGGTTCCGCCTGAGGGAGGCGCAAGCGTTTGTGGCAAATTCATTCCTGGGAATGTACGTCCATGCTACTCTCTAACATTTTCTGCCATCCCCTGTTTTTCATTGTGCAGATGTGTTTACCAACGTATTGATAACCAATTAACTGGCCACAATAGGTGAGTGTCGGTATTTCGATGATGGGTGCGTGCCTCGATCACGAGAACTTCTACCGAGCTTCTGAGTTTTGTCCCGAGCGATGGCTCAAGGATACGCCCTTGGACTTCAGGATGGACAACAGGTCGGTGTACCAGCCCTGGAGCATGGGTACAAGGAACTGTCTTGGTAGCAACCTAGCGCGTGCAGAGATCCGCTTGATAATGGCGAAGGTTTTGTGGCATTTTGATCTTGGACTTGAAACGGACCTTATGTATGGAGACTGGTTTGACCAGAATATCTGGGGCGTATGGTTTAAGAAACCCCTTTGGGTGTCGTTGAGCCATGCTGAACACTTTAGATAATGAGTAGACAACTGAGATGATTTGAGAACGAGTGGTAGTAAGATTTCAACTCAGCAATAGTATCAGTTCATTCTCAGCGAAATCTTTACTTTTTTGATGTATTTGTACCTCACATTCAATCAACTCGAAATTTTACTCGACCGCAACAAAAACGCAACCAACGAGTGACGACTCGACGAAAGCTTTTTGATGACCGTAATTTTGTCGGCATCCTCTCGGGCAAACTCCATCAGCCCCTTGAGCCGTTTCAAATCAAAGACTACATCGTGTCCCAGCTGGAGCAGCAGCAAGTCTTGTAGCCGAGCTTCCGCTTCTGAGGAGCCACAGGTGTCTGGTACAACATCTGCGATAAGGATTAAAGTAGCTTTGTCGTTTGTCCGCAGCAGATCAAAGTGAGCTCGAAGTTCTGCCACGCAAATCTCGGCATGCTCGCTCGAAGAGCCGTAGAAGTAGGGATCAGGGAGGTGAAGCAGGTAAACAGCCGCGTCCGTCTCGTTTTGTGGTGTTCCGGGCACGCGACTCTGGACCTTCAGCCAGCTTAAGGAGTTCACGCGTTGCGAGGAAAGTCTTGAGTCTGTCTGCTTGATCCCCTCGCGTACCTGGACCACAAACCAGAGAGATGGGCTGCGGCTGTAGAGTGCTTTCGCCACCGCCGTGGAAACTGCATTCACCTGTCACCATCGTTTCGCTAGACACTATCACCTCGCAGCCAGCTTCAGAAGAAGAAGCTTACCTCAACTATGGCCTTTCCAAGTCCCTCTAAATCGATGGAGGAAAGAATATGAAGTACGGCGCTCGTTCCGCCACTTGTAATCAATCGCTGGAAAGCGACTGCTCTGCGATGAAGCTTGGCATTCTTCTCACACGCAGCCGCTAGCGAGAGAGAGCAGTTTGTGGCAATCTGATATGGACTGGCGTCCTTTTTGTGATGTCGCATTTGTAGTCGAGTGGCCTCTGCCATGTGCAGTGACGCGGGGACTACAGTTTCGGCAGTAAAATTCACGGCATCCAGAAACGATGGTTTCTTCACCAGCAGGGTTGACAGAGGAGTATGTGCTACGCTGTCAGGATGCGGCTCGCACAAGATACCGGCTGTCGCCGTTGTTCGCACGATGCGCCGAATTTGCTGTGGAAGCACACCGGTCAAATCGGCCAGGTCGTTGTAGGCTACCCTCGTCCTCAAAGGGACGTATGCCAGGATCTGGAACTCGTTGAGCCACTGTAGACATGCGAGTAATTGTGCCTGTGAAACTTCGTTGTAAGTGTCAAGTTCCCCCCCTCCCCCCCTTCCAATGAATTAAGGCACTAATGATGCTTGGAGTCGGTGTCGGGAAATCCAGTTGTGAGTGACATACCTGTCTGACCAGGCCTTGAAGAAGCTCAGCAGCTGCGTTTGATAACGAGACATCAGAAGTCGTGACTGAGGCAGTATCTGCCTGCCACGCCTCCGGATGAGCTGTTAGTCCGAGGGCCACAATCGTGTCCGCGCATAACTCGTTCTCGTTTGAAGCCATGGTAACTTAGGTAGACGCCGTTATCGCTTGCATGTGCAAAGAATTTTGAGGAGCTAATGTGTTCTTTTGCAAAAGAAATCGTACTGGAATTAAGCTTGTTGGGAACTTAAAGGTCCATGAACGTTGGTAGAAACAGGGCCGATAGCCGCTAGGCCCACCGGACGCGATTCTGTTCTGAAGTGTTTACGAGTTTCGTTGTATGTCGCTTTGATCCGCGTATGTGTGTTGGCGTTGGTTTTCGTACTAGCCCCTCCTATTCCTCCGCAAACCCCAGACGTAAAGTTATGTTGGATTCGGGCCTCCTGTTCGTGATCAAAGATGTGGAGCCCGGTGTCGCTGGGTCGTAGCCCGAAGGCATACCTCTAGCCCGAGGTATCTTCGCAAGACGTTGCTACATTAGGGTGTCCAACCACCAAGGTAGCGAGTAGGGACGATGGGAAACTAATCAAGGATTAGGCGAGCCCTGAGTCTCGTACGTCCCAACCAGGGATACGACTAAGGAAATAGGGCCGGCCTATTACGTCTAGAGGGTCCAGCGGACGATAAGGAAACAATTGGAAAAATAGGTAAGCCATAGGTCCCGTATATCCCAACCAGGAAGGCGACTAAGAAACCCGGGCCGGCCCACTGCGTTCAGATACGATCCGTCGCATTCCACTTCGTTCTGGCCTTGGTGTGCTGCGTTAGCGCCAACAACAGGATACTTCAGGCAGGGGTTCGTCGGCTAAGCCGACCAACGTCCGTCGCGCGAAAACAGACTCTAATGAGACAAAAACCTCACAATCAGCGTTGGGCAGACAAAGTCTTTTCGGCAAGAAGTGGAACTTTGGCAACGAACTTGTACCAATTATGAGCAGCATTGCTTACGGACCACTGTATCCGTACGTCGTACGTTTATGTACAGGGTTCGGTTCAAGCTTTCGGCAAGCTTTGGTCAAGCTTTCCCTCAGTTCTTGGCCTCGCGGCCCGCGGGATGTGGGGTATCCAAGTGGGCCCCGCTGACGGAGATGATCTCCTTGAGGTCTTGGTACTTGAGTTGCATGGAAACGACATCACGCCCATGCGCTAAGCCACGATGAATTGATGTTGTGATTGACTGGTCCTACTTATGTACATGTATTCCATTCAAGCTGTTTGTGAGACGGTGAAACTCCCACATAAACATAAACCGCTTGTTATTGACTTTACGAACACTGGCGCACAACCTCACGTCATCAGACCACGCGTGTTCCTGAAATCCACAATGGCATCCAAAAGCCGTGTTGATGATGCCGGCATTGAAACGAAACTACGTAACAGTTGTGACACCTGTTCTACAGCCAAAATCAAATGCACGCAAGAAAAGCCGGCATGCGCTTATTGCGTCAAAAAGCTGAAAGTCTGTGTCTACGGTACCTCGAAGCGCGTCCGTCGGACACAGCGATCTCACAAACAGCAACAGCAACAACAGCAGCAGCAAGAGCATGAGAATCAGGAGCAGCGTCGACAGCGGCAACATGCAGTCAGCGAGAGCCGGCCGTCACGACCGACCACGGCCCTGACGTCAACGTCTTCAACCCCGCCATATCCAGCTTTTGGCGCCATGACCAGCGCCGAGTTGATACCGGCGCACCAGACGTACCCTTTCGTAACGTCAACGGACAGCGGTGAACAAGACTGGCCCGACTTTCTGACAGCCCTCATGGAACCGTACACTTCCACGGAGTTGGATAGCGTAGGCGTCTCGCTCGACACATTCACATACGTCGAGGACTCGGCTCTCAACCTCTCACCACCGCTTTCGAGACTTGCCCAAAGCCACACATCAGATCGGACTAGAGTTCAAGCCGCCCAGCATGCTAGCTCTGTTTCTGGATCCGTTACAAGTTCGAGTGACTTCATGCCCGGCTCACTGGCCAGAACCCACGGTAGCAACACAGATGAGACGACTTTCTTCCCAGCGAGCCCTCAGATTGCATCAGGGGAAGCCTACTCAAATTCAGATCACACCTACGCACAGCACTGCAGCCCTAGCCGCACGGGCTCCTCCGCCAGTCGACCAACCCGCCGCTGCCAGTGCCTCATGCGGTTGCTTAACTTCATGGCTCAGCTGTCGATAGAACCGTCCCAAGCGTGGGACGCTGCCTCCGATGGCGAACCTTCGACACTCAATACTCACTCAACAAGCCTCGAGCTCGTCAGCAAAAGAATCAGAAATATAAGTGACGGGCTCGACAAGATCTTGCAGTGTCCTTGCTCTCATGACACTTTGCTGCTCTTATTTGTCATATTCAAGATCCAAGTCTGCTACATCGAAGCCGTGAACGCCATTGCAAGCGAGGACGACGGCGGCAGCGTCAAAAACTTCCGGTTCAAGCTTGCTCCGCAGTCTTCGTGGAATGATGCACCTAATGACGATGACGACGACGACGATGGCGAACACTCCGGGGATGAAGACCAGCGGCGCATCTTCATCCAATATGTACTTTCGAGACTAGCAGGGCTGAGGACTCTGATCATTCAACTATCCAAGCAGCTTGTCGAGCCCAAGACCTTTCCAAGCGAAGCACACCGGCCAACAGTGCCGCAAGGCCCTCCGTACTACTCAGTGGTTGGGGGCAAGATTGAGATCACGCCGTTATCTGCGTCGTCGTTGTGCACCTTGGCGTCGGATTTACACAATCGGTTGAAGGGAATGTCACAGGCTATCTCAGAGAAGCTGCGAGAAGTATAACAACAAGGAGAGAAAGAAATAAACAAGAGACGATGAAATGATATCAAGAGTTCGACCACTAGATAACAATGCTAAATCTCACTCTACAACTCGTGGGTCAGATTTCTACAGTTACTCATGCCAGGGTCGGCCCAGGATTAAGAGTTGCCTTTTTCTTCTATCCCTAAAATCCATATCAGAGAGTGCTGAACCGCAAACCAGGTATATGTTTATTGAATGATAAGTATTGCTGTGTATGCCTCACTAGTGGTTTCCCTAAACTTAGTTTATACTTGATAGGATGCACTAGAATCGGATGTTAAATCACCAGGTACATCTAACGTTCGCTGGCTTTTATATTTAACGAAATGGCCAGTATTAATTCTCTGAGATCGAATTATGAAGACAGTCGTGATCAAACTACATGCTTCACAATCAGATTTCAAGATCCTATCTTTCGATCGTATTGATTCTTCCGTAAAAATTTCGTTGGATGCTAGGCAAGTCACCTCAGCCGGCCAACATTCCAGAAGGTTTAGTCGCCGCTTACTCAGCTTGTGGCCTCGGTCTCATAACCACCGAGATCCACTCTCGCTCGCGCGAGCCCCGTCCACTATTGCCTACTTCCAAAGGCCCAAGAGATAGCCGTTCACAGTATATCTCGATGCCCGCATCGTGAACATGCCACCAACTCGCTCGCGTTCCCGTATGCGGATCCGCGGTGAGGAGCAGCTCTCGTGAGTTGCGTCCTCGTTGGCGCTAGAGACGCAGGCGTTCAATCGAGCCCTAGTGATAACGGCTGACCTTCCCTGTTGGACAAACTTCGTCGTTGGGAGGGGGTCCCGGGTAGTGTAGCCGGTGGCAGCGCGTCGCAGCGCGGCACTAACTTCTCTGTGCCTCGTCTAGTCGTACGTCTCGTCTCGCATGGGTTCTGAACTTCTGTCTGGGACATTGGGGCATGGCTGTGGGGGCGGCAGGGTTCAGCTGTGTGGGTGGTCGTGGGTATCTTGGTGCGTTGCGAGCGGCCAACAGCCCAACCCCAAAACCTTTTCTTATTCCCGTGGGGCAAAGTCGGCCGCTGCGCTCCATTTAGCATAGATGTCTTGGAATACTGATCGATCGCTGGAGGCAAGGCTCATCAGAGAAACAAGGGCAGAGGTTGTCTCAGACCTCAGACCTCTGCTTCGGAATGGGCTCACCGAGGTGTGAAGAAAGTACGTACTGCACCGCCACAATCACCAATTTCCGTATTTCTATACGGTAAGTCAACTCGGAAAGATGAACTGCCGCGCCACAGCGACGCGACCCACCGACCTGCCCGACAGCTGCGACCGCCTGGTTTACATAAATCGTCTGCAAAATGAGATTATGAGGCAGAAGAGGCAAACCACATTAGGTGCAAGGCAACCTTCAGGTGAAAGTGTTCGGACGTTGAAACACCGAACGAGACTTACCCGCGGCGGGAATTCCGCATCCAGATTTCCGGAGTTCCGCTGACCGGGCAGTACGCTTAAGCCGGCCGGCAGTATCACTTTTGACTTTCTATGTGGGTTACCTGGCCCTTTAATAGTGACTATGGTTGAAATGTTATCACTTGATTAATTAGAATAAGCATAGCTTTGCCGGGTTAGCAATATCCTCCGCGTATTCGGACTAACTAGGTATTCGCTGTAAGATCTTCCTGCAACAAAGCGGCGTTGTTGGTTCATGAACACCTAGATAATACCTCTGTAGGCGTAACTTGGCGTGATGGGACTCAGACCTGGTTCGGAATAGTTTTCATCTTGTGTGATTCTCCATACTGGCTGCTCTTGCGTCTGCATCTGTGCGACCGCCTTCATCGGCCTAGAAAAGTATCACCCGGGTCTGCTTGACGAGTCCTGAACGCCTCGTAGCCCTCTCATGTGAGGGGCGTTTGGCGCTCCTTGTTGGCTGGAGCAGCTCTGCGAAGCTTCAATGATACGACATGGTGTGCCAAGGCGAACTTTTGGAGTGGGAATTGTAATGGAATTCGGATGGTTGCAGGGACCTCGGACGAGTTGGGATGCGCAATACTATTGAATGAATTGAAAGACAAGGCGAGGAAGTTGAGTGCTCCTATAGGGAAGGATCCACATGCTTTTGATTCGCACTGCATGATGTCGACCAAATGCATGACACTCGCACCCGATGGAATTCGGTGCTTCCTGTCTCTTGCTCTAGCTTGAGTTGTGGCTTCATATATGCTGGCCGCCTAAACAGTCCTTCGGATGTTCTGGTCTCTGCTAGCGGCTCTCTGACTCCTTAGAGTCACCGAGGCAGACGAAGTCCCAACGGACGACAGTGGAGAACGAAGGCGCTCTCTGCTGTATCTGTTTGTATCATAACGCTGTCCGAGTTGAAGCCGCAATGGCAGCCCATGTAGATGAAGCGACTGCGAGTCTTTCTGCCTAGGATACCGACTTGTCTTTCGGACTTGTGTCAGGCTCTACCCCGGAAGCGGTCCTTGAGCATTGCTATTGAGAGAGGCTGAATTCCACAACAGCAAGTGAGTGAGGGCCATCATGGAGGACTTGAGATTAGTCATTAAGTGTGCGCAGCTATAGGCTAGAGTCAGAGAGCATTCGTTCATGGTGTCTCCGTCCACTAGCAAGAAGCTGTGGGAGGCTAGCCATCCTTACAGCCACCACCTAGCTATGTGAGAACGTTGTGCTAGATCATTTAGATTAAACTAAAAGGAGACGAAATTCCAAGATCACTGAGGCCATCAGTGACATGGAGTTAGTTTCAATGAAACACATATTTCCAAAATGTGAAAAAGGTTCATTCATTATCATAAATTCCGGAAGATTGTGCAGTGTGGCCAAGGTCTAGAAAAAGACGGCATTGAATAGAAGGACCTTTAATACAAGCTCGTTTCGTGAGGCAGTCTTGATGGTATATGTTGCACCTCGATAACATGGCCTCTCGTCACAGGCATGAGAGCTTATCGATAGTCGTCTGATTCAATCTCCGGCAGACTTCATCTCAGCCAGATCCTATTGGTGAGAAAACCGGTATAGGGGAAAGGCTCAAAGAGCTTGTCGCTGAAGTTATTCACGAAACGTTATCCTGTAAGCATGCGTGGTGGTGAGCGGGAAACTATGAAGAAGCCTTCTAGATTGACTCATGCGGAAGCCAGCTTATTCGCGCTCTCACCAAGCTATGAATCCAGACTTAAAGACCATCGGGATAGCAAACAGACATGTCGTCGTGACTCACAGTTGTTGCTTTCAGCATATTCGAAGTGACAGTATCATACTGGCCATAGGCATCCGCGGAAGTAGCGCATCACTTTCCCAAAGCCATGGAATCTTGTTGCAGGGACCTGAGGTCAGGTTTGGAGTGATAATCGAGCCAAGATGATGCTCTAGGAGCATGGAAGGTCGAAGCGACTGAGTAGCGGACCGAATGCCTTGTCGCGGAAGACAAGCAGTCTACCTCCAGTTCAGCCTCTGGCTTCCCTACAGCATTCACGACTCTACTGTTCAGTGGAGCGCCTGCAGAACACTTGCTTCTATATGTAAACATGACTAGAATATACCGCAAGGCGCCAGGCTGTGTTTGTTTCGCCGCGACGCCACCGAAGACGTTCGACACGAGTACGGAGGTTCGGCCCGGTGATGGGCTCTCAAGATAACAGAGAGCCGAAGCCAGAGTATCTACTACGCAATGACCTGACGAGCCTGCTCACCACTTACCGCCAGAGGGCGTCGGCATTGAACGAGGGCCGGCAAGCCAAGTCAGATCATTAACACCATCTTCACCTCTAGATTTCCGGATGGCGCTCGTTACTGTCGCGCAGATTCGTCGGCAGCATGAACAACACCTTGTATCATGAAGAAAATGCCTGGTAGCTTCTGTCATTTGGCCGTAACGCCACTATGAGGTTTCGCAGTCGGGATATTCATGCTTTCAGGAGGATGCGGATGTTTTGCTGCGTCACCCTACCCCCGCTACGCTTCCAGGCCAGAAAAGAGTCACAAGAACAAATGAGGGGACACCACTCCACCACAAAAGGAACGTCAAAGGCTTAACCTCATGAATAATCAATCAGAGCTACTCTAGAATTATGCTCTAAGCAAAACGAACCAGACCGATCCCGGGTTCAGTCGCGTACCGCGACACAATCCCACCAGAAGATTCACAACCATTACTTCTCAATCCTTTTATTCAGTGTCACCCAATGCCCCCTCACACTCCTCAACGTGAACGACCATCGCCCGCAGAGAGCTCTTGTCCCGACATGCTTCAAAGTCCGCCAAGGTCCCCCGCAGTCTGCGCCGTTTGTCGCACCAATAGTCCCGATCGTCCGATGCCGTGCGCTTCTTGCTTACTTCCGAGACCATTCTGTTCTCAAGGAGTGCTGCGACGTTCCCTAACCTCTCTTGAGCTTCCTAGGCCGCAGAGGAAAGCTGATCGTTGGAGGACGCCGATGCCTCAATGGCTTCAAGGCGACTCATCATGTCGTCTGTGATGCTTGCAATCGCTGTGCCAGCCTCGGCCGCTGCTTCTGTCGCAGCAGCTTGTCTGCCCTGCAATTCGACATCTGTCTCTATCGCATTCTTGACGGCATGGTACCCGTCACGCAGGAAGTCTTGAAACGCTTGGAACTCGTCATCCGTCGACAGGTCTTTGGCTCCAATGGCCTCTGAGGTGTTCTTCGTTTTGGCCAAGTTGCCTAGGCCGTCCTCTGCAATTTGTCGACATTCCTGGAAGTCTGGTGTAGGATTATCTTCGACGGTATCGTTACCCATCGGGCCAATTGCCTCATGTTCTCCCATATTGCTTCCATCTTCATCTTTACCCGAATCCAAAGGGTCATTCCCGAGAGAGATCCCACCGATACCACTGTCATGAAGTGAATGGCCACGATTTGCTGCAGTCTTTGCTCCCTGTTGCTGCACAGCTTGACCGGACAGGCTTCCGACATTTTTCAAATATGTGGCGGCCTCATTCTGGTGACTTCTCCCTCGCTTGGAAGTATCTCGATCTTGAGTATCTTGGGAGGCTTCCCCGGCGTCATTGGAGGACATTGGGGCGGGACTCGGGCGGGTGTTGGCCTCTGAAGTCCCTCCGGATTCCCGAAGGTCAATAGTCGCTTGGTCGACATGAACTGGCTTCCGCATAGCCTGACTACCAGCTTGATTTGATGAGCTGGCCATGTTGCGCGATACTAGAGCAAGTCAGCAACAAGGGACCGACGAGGGTTGGGTGTGTTAGTACTCACGTTGCTTTTTTGCTTCTGAAATCTCTCGTGGCTGGATTTCTCGCAGCAGGTAGTGCTGTATCTTGCCTTTGGCGTCCTTCTGGCGGTTTTCAATTACCGTGTCAAACAAGGCTTCTGCAGACGTGCCGATCGCTGCGAAACCCTTCTACGAATCTCGGGAGCTGACGGCTCGTATGCCAAACCACAGGTATAGGTCAAGAGGATTCTCGAGACCGAGATGTGTCGCTGCTGTCTTCCGGTAGGTCTGTTCGTGACTGGTCTTTCCGAGGTGTGCCCAGTGGCTCCCGAATTTAGCCAAAAGTACCGAGTCGAGATCCTGGCGAGAGATCTTTGACTTGATCCACGCTGCGAAGGGTCTTCGGCGTCTCGCTGTTGGCAGCTTTTGGCCGTATGCCCGGAATCCGTTCACAAGATCGTCGTATGCGGCAGCAGCACGCTCATGTCGCCAACAACTAGTCGGAGAGAAGAAAGGAGATGGTCGAGGTGATGACTGGTAAATTGCGCCGAGGACCGCGGCATCACTCAAGTGAACGTGCTGTACCAATGGTGGTTGATCTTTGACAGGTTGAGGATAAAGTTGTGGTGGTGGAGTTGAGGTGAAGCCTTGCGTCACGGTCGACAGGTCGAGAGAAAGCAAACGCGCGCGTCTGTTTCTTTCAGTGGTCAGTGGCTCAGACGAATTGTCAGCGGTTGGTTGATGTGTAAAAGGAAAGGAGGGAGTGAGGAAGGGAGGAAGGGAGGGTGCGCGTTGATGATATTGAAGTGGAATATTGAAGTAGGCAGTAGCCCGAGGGTGGTACCTACCCAATTTGAGCACAACTGCATCTGAATGCACTTCCATGCACGAAGTGAGAAGTCACCACCCACAGATCCACTTCCCAAATGTAAGGTACGAATACCCACATTAACCCAGTACCGCAGGGAAAGTCGTTGCCCGCGAGCCTGCCGCAAATGAAGGTCTTAGATAAGCGCCCCGAGATAAGCGCCTGCTGGGCACCGCGGAACCCACACTTGTTTGCGGCAGCCAATCAAATCAACGTGCTCCGGTACCTGAGTATTGAAACAAGGCAACGAGCTCATTAAATGATGAAAAGAAGATGAATGTGTTCTTTGCGATATTCCACATTCGTGAGAATTTCCTTGGAATTATTAAACACCAGCCGTGGGAAGAAATCGAGATATTCTGGTGGAAATGGCTCCCATTCACGCTGGCATCCCACCCAAATGTCAGCGAGAGATACATGGGCACGGACGTATGTTCTGCGGGCCGCCGTGGCTCCATCTGTGGAGCACGCTGCACGAACCACCTCACTCAACTCACCTTACCCACCCCACACCTTCTTATACGCCATCTGCAACCTTCACATCGTGCCTACCTTATTTTGTCACGTCCATCGCATTGGAGGCGCCCGCAGCCGAAGGAACCTGTGCCAGCTGCCTTTGACCGCCCACTCAACAGCCTCCGCCGTGGTGTCTGTTGCTGCACAAGACCCCCATCGATGTGCCGAAACATTAACCAACTTTCTTCTACCATACGAGGCACAAGTGCTTGCCGGACTTACAGTGAAGAGCCCATACTTAGATGGTCCGTCTCTCCTCCGACGACTTTGAGCGGTGCGCAAAGCAATCCCGCAGGACCGATACTTCTTGAAGAGCCATGACCATCGTCGAATTTTACAGTCCTTCCAATCATGCCGGCTTTTGATGAGATGGGTATTACACAGGTAAATCACCCCACGGCAGAAGCTCAAGACGATCGCATCAACACCTTCTCCCATCGTAGCATCTTCTCGCCCAACCCAGTCGAAAGCTCTTGCAAACGCTGACCGCATCAACAGAGCCCTATCATTGCACCCAGCTTTCGAACTGCACAAAGCACGATTATCGCCACAAGCTCCTTGACATTGGCACAAATCTCGCTTACCTGCAACACTATCACCCCGTCGTCACCCGCCGTTAGCTGTCCGGAAATCTCGCGACAGTTTGTGTCCGCCCCAGATCGATCAGCATTCCCAGAAAAGCCGCCAGATTCATCGCGTTGACAAATGGGACGCGAAGCAAGATGGACTTTCTCGCTTGCCGCCTCGATTGCGTTGGAAGCGATGGGCCAAAGACCTTGGTCTTGGTGCGACATGCCTCGAATTCGGTCGGGGCAATTACCTGGTCTAAAATGATACCAATGACCTACCTTCAGGATTCTCTCTGCCTTACTATGGTCAAAGTAAGGCGGCTTCAAGCAACTCTTGCGGCCAATTGTACCGAACCTCACGCAAGCAACCACAGTCAACCTCAGACTTTGCCGCCAGCCCAGGGCGCGCCATTCCATACGCAAGTAATTCTCGGCCCGTTTCCCAATGTAGGACTTCCACACCTCATCTTTGCCAACTGGCATGCGACCGGGCTCGTACCCTGATGACTGACGGCCCATAGTCTACGTTGCGTTGTGGCGTCACTGTCCTTGGCTCCTTGAGCTCCCTACCGATTCCCATCGTTCCCGAAATACGAATTCGCCCGCACAGGGATGATCACCCCCGGCAACAGTCCCAATAGAACGGAGACTAAAACGGCCGCTTTGTCCTCTTCACGCTACGGTGGATCAATCGCAACAACCTCGCTTTCAATCTTGACGAAACCCTGCCCGACACCCTCGCCAGTCTCACTGACCGCATCTCAACGAAGTCAGCTACCGCACCTGTCTGCAGAGGCCAGAACTAGATGTTCACGATGCATTGATCGCTGCACATCTCTAATCACCTAGGACTGGACAATCTTGACAGTGAGCCCACTCCACCCCATTTCACAGCAAGGTCCAAGTTGGTGGGACTGATCCTTGCCGTCCAGGTGCCCGTTTCTGCATAACGCTTCAACACCAACCATCCCCCTGACATTTTCACCATCTCCATGCATGCCCCCAACGCGTGATGACGAAACCTGAGTCAGACCAGAGTACACCATACCGCGAGTGCATACAAAGATCTAGATTTCAGGGTTCGTCAGAGCTTTTCTTGACGTCGCGGCCGCATGCCCCTCCCGCTCACGGGGAGCACAGAATCCTCACATGCGCCGGCGTCCCCTCCTGCAACTGCACTACAACTGCAAAAATGGCATGCCTCCTCGACAGCCAGCAGCGGTAATATCACCCCATTTGCCCACAGTTGCTTTTTCGCCAAGGCGGGAGCTCTCGGAATCCGATTCGATTCTCAGACCTGGGGCCGCGCGTGGTTGACAAGATTCGTTTCCATGCCTGACAGTCCGCGCACGCCCTGGTGCATGCAACACGAAGAATTCCAGGTCATTTTGTCATTTATGTTCGCCCCTTCTTGAGCGCATGAAGCCCCCAGCTTACTTTGTGAGCAGCAGGGACAAGCCAGCCTTTGTGCGAACTCGTAGCAAGCAATGAGCCATCTACCAAAGCTCCCTACATCCCAACACACGACGCAAAGTTGCGGCTTGGCGACCCACACTCCACGGTTCTTCGAGACCGGTATCGTCGGCAGACATCGACGAAGCTTGCGCCAGAAGTCTGTCGCAGCCATCGAACGATTCCGGCGATGGCCTTTCCAATCTACCATCCGAGTTCCCTCACCCTACGACAATGTCCCTGCCAGCCTCGTCCATTTGCATCTTCAACACCACCAGCACGAACGCGAACGCGAACGCAAACTGCAAGACAACCATGTCGATCGAGCTACCAAAAAGTCCGAATCAATCCCAACATGATACCGAGGTGTGGGCGACACTCTTGAAGCAACGAAACTTCACTCGGGACACATTCATGACGGTAGAGGTCTAGCGCAACACAGGAGCCGTGAATGAGAGAAGGATCCGAGCCCACTTGTCCAGAGTGCAAGTCCCGAGTCCATCCGTGTACCTCGGTGCCCTCATAACGATATGGGGCGTCATCATGACCTGCCACGGCGTCGTCAAGGACTTTGCCGGCCTTCTCAGCGTCCGTTTGCTTCTGGGTGTCTTTGAAACCGGCTTCTACCCTGGTGCCGTCTACCTCTGCACCTTCTGGTACTTGCCGTGAGTACTTCTACTACCTCTCCCTCAAGAGAATGAAGTACGTTGTCGACTGCACATTCGGCCAGGATCGCTCTTGCGTCGGGGGACTACATTATCCGCAATGTCTAAAGCCACAAGGTATCGCTGGTTGGAAGCACGCACAAGCAAAGACCACTAGCAAAGGCCTTTTCGTCTTACGATCTCGCGGGAAACGATGCCCTCGATCTGAACTTCCTTTCTCCAACCCCAGCGCCCCATCCGACCAAACCTCATTGCATAGGCATGCATCCATACTGCCCAGTCACATCTTGTTCACGCAGAAGCCGGTTTTGTGTGGATATCCATTCATGCCATCTCCCAGCTAGCGGCACTGGTTTCCCTAAGAGGTCGGCAGCCACTGGCTCCAGGTTGGTCTCTGTCGACATCCGCAATGCTCTTTCGTTGTCCCAGACAGCCCCCACAGGCATCGCGACGTAGACAATCGCCCTATACCCACAGAGCGACAGGCTTCTCAGCACGCATGAGTGGCACAAGTTCTTGATTTGCTCTCCAAGTGAAGGTGACGCTAAGTCAGAGTACTTTCAAGGAAGAATCACCGCCAATTTCGTACTGATGGATGCTGATTCTGTGCAGTTTCTGCCGGCTGAAGGGCTGACACTGGCCAGATTGGCAGAACCAGACGACATGTTAGCCAGCATACGTCTCGTAGTCATTTCCCAAGGTCCCATCGTTCGAAATGTGACTTTCATCCTCCCGTCAGACTTCGTTGTGTCAATAGATTCCTTGTGACTGTAATGGCGTCCGTCATGTCTCTCTTCTTCCAGGGCAAGCATATTCTGCAACGGACGACCGTACAGGCCGCATACACAGATCTTCCTAACGCCAGTGTCCGCCAGTAGTACATTATGTTTCTTAGGCTGATTTGAGAGCTCGAGATTTCTGGTTCCGTCAACAGCCCCGCGGGTCATCTGCTCCACTACTCCATACCCACTCTAGGTCTTCACGCATCTACAACAATGCTGGCTTGGCGACCCGGCCCTATTCAACCCAGGCACCGGCTTCATAGTACCTGACCCGTCGCGGGGGATGCAGATCTGCATTGCTTACTGTCGCTCTCTCACGTACTAATTGTGACCGACCTCTGTTATACACGGAGGAGGCATCACAGGTTGTGGGCCTATGGGCGAGCAAGGGCCATTTCCATCATCTTGGTGATTCGTTGTGATGCTGGCATTACCTGCTGAGTCGAGCCAGGGCAGTCTGGTCGGGGTGCTGTGTTGATTGGGGTAGGGGGAAGGCAAGATAATGCCCAGGATTAAGGTGTGTTGGATTAAACACCGGTGCACCCCGCTGTCTCCGGGTACGAGTATCTTAGTCAACGCGAAGAAGTTTGCGCCGATTGGCTTCTGAATGGAGCGTTGGGCTTCTGGTTTAGACACACTGATTACGTCAGATGTACCCGTTCACTTCTGTCTCTTGACACATGCACCTCTGTTAGCCCCAAGTCCAAATTAACAATTGTATATCGACACCTGGCTTTCAGCGGGAGTCGAATTCTCGAGAAAATAACCACTCCCAGCACCACTTGAATGATACTCAAGAAGGAGGCTGAGGTCAATGGTGAGGATGAAGTAAGATGGCAGCTAGTCATCAAAGACGTCGGCGGGCATGTATGCTTATATAATTAACCTCTAGAAGCTTCTTGGGATAGATACCACGACTAATCTCGACGTCTCAACTACTAAGACTACCTTTCCAACCCGCTCTGGATGAATGACGATGGGTGATGTTTATTCTTAGTGCTCGGCTCGACTTCTCAGCGCGTGGTCCAAGGCAAGAAGTCATCAAGTGGCCATTTGGAGGATGCTTCTGACGACATTGAGCGAACTTTATGAACAGAGCTGTATCGATTGAAACCAATCGAAGATTTGAGATTAAGGTTAAACGAGGCAAAATCCAGACATCGGGACGCGCTGACGCGCTTGCGTCAACGAAGCGTTGCAAAGGTGGCGGTATATGTTGCCTTGGATAGTGGAACGCCATCGACAGACGGGTTATAGGACTGTTTGTGGACGGGGTGAGCCTCTACGAGCACACTATGGCTCAGACGGCGTGTCCTGTCCTCGGTGGTCCCAAGTGCTTGACTTGGACTGAAAGAAGACCGGCTATTGTCGCCATGTTCTTTGTGTTCCTTGGCTCATCAACCATCCAGACAATTCAAGCGGCACGGATTTTAACAGCGAGATGGAGAATCTGAGCCAACGGCGATCCCATGTCAAACCGAATCCCAGCCTCGACATGGCTAATGGCCGACTGTTAAGCTCGAGCATCTGGATCAATGTTCCCATATCTCAGCAGTGTCTCGCAGACCGGTGCCGGTGTCGTCAAGCTTCCAGTCACCGGAACGTGAAGATGGCGGCCATACTAAACTGGTTCATGTCTGTTGTCATGATCGGAGTGCAGTTGCTAATGGCCACCCAAATGACTTGGTTTATCAGAGTAAACCATCCGGTCATTGCCTGATAGCCACCTCGCGGGAGACGTACCTCAACCATCGGTCGCCGCTATAAGACAAGCACAACACGGAGCTCTGCTCTGCTGAAAGCCCGTGTCCTGCTTCAAGCCGAGGCCGCTGCGACGCCTTACATACGCTGTCGTCTACTCCATCGAGGGAAGCCAATTTTCCAAAGTTATTTCTGTCCGCCGATGATAGTCCATCTCCCCAGATCTCGCATATGCTCCAGCAAACTGCCAAATCCGTCGTCATCCCATGACGAGCGCCAAGCCTTTTTCGCCTTATGAAATCAAGTACTGCCGTGCGGAGTGTCGCGGTATCCGGTGGTGCTTTCAGCAGTCGCTTTGAGCATTTGCTGAAGCTTACGGAAGGGGGTGGGCACGTTTGCGAGGTCGTCGTGGTCGCCGCGGTCGTACCTGAGAATGATTGGTTAGTAAGGAAGGTTGGTAGACGCAGGCGGGTTGATCGAGCTAGCGTGAAGATGACGAGGAGCTTTCTTATCCATCTCGTGGACCTGTCCTTGAGGGAGTCCCGACGCATCTGTGGCCATATTTGAGATGTGTAAAATGACGTGGTATCCGCAATAAATGCCATCCAGTTCCATAAGCATGTTCGCGGTATTGTCCTGCTGCGTTACCTAAGGGCCAGTGCAGCACCCATTCAGATGAGCCAAGATGCTCCCAAAGTTACTGCAATGACTCTCATAAATCTTGAAGCAGAGGCAGTCCGGATTTTGCGACGACTGCTAGTCTCTTTGGGGGACCACAGACATCCCTGAGCACGTCCAGGTGATCGAGGTCCCTCGGACGAGAGCATGCAATTTCTGTAACCTAGGTAGTGTTCGTCTCGGAAAGGCATTCCCAGGCGATGATGGGATACTTTGTGGATCGTCTACCCTCTGGGTCGTAGAGCTCAATCAGAGGAGGGGCGCCCAGGGGCTTAACAACTTGCGATGAGTGGACAGGAAGCCATGGCGATTCTGGAAGAGAGCTGGATAGAAAATGCGGTGTGGACTCGTAATTTGGGCAGTTGGAACATTAATAGGTCATCTTTTGCGTTGGATTCGATCCGGATTTTGTTAAAGGCGTCGGTGAAAGAATGGTGGCTGGCATGGACACCTTTGGAACAGAAGCTAGAATTGGAGCTAGCGTGACAGAAGATGGCGTTGGCATTGGCGCCGGGATCGAGTCTGCTCTGGTCAAATCCAAGGTCGAGTTCGATGTCAGGCAATGGCTGCTCACCCTACGAGCGATGGTTGAGAGCGTCGTGGGGGGTCTGAGGATAGGCGGAAAGAAGAATGTGCTTCGGCCTCTGCCGTAAATCGACCGAGCGCAAGACTGCGCGCAAAGGTAAGAGCTTCTTGGAAGGTGTCAGCCTCTCCGATGGCTTGTTTTGGCGGCCTGATTTTGGCTGGGCGCACGCTGGGGTCAGAAATGAGAGATGGGACGCGGAAGGGTGGAAAATGTGTACACGTACTATGGAATTGCGACTGGAAAGACTGCTTCGTTAGTAATGAGGCTTTGTATGTGAACGGGTGGGTGAGCGAGTTTCCGACATCGTCTTTCGCTTGTCTCGGCTGCTGGCTGATGACCAAGGCGCAAAAGATGAGAGGTGCTGATGCTGGAGAAAGGCTGTGGTGGAAAGATGAGGAGGAGAATAGCAAATAGAAGGGTCTGAATTAAATTGGAAGGTGGGATGTAGACACCTCGTTCATCCTCGTGACTTCGTGTGGTAGGTGCCTCCACCCGCGCCTGCCTGGGTACCTATGGTAGCTGCCCGGGGCTGGGAATTCAGCAATTCGCTCGGAACAGCCTCCAACAAACAACTTGGAATACAACATTTGAAGAGCCTTCTATCCATGAACCCCAGTCTGACATCTCCCGTCGCGCCGAACTCAACGATCATACATCTCAAAATCAAAGCGACTCAATATCCAAGTCACTTAACCCGGCACTGTTTAAGACCTAAGCCAGAATACCTCACCATCGCTTTTTGCTCGGTCTGTTAATGTTCCTGTAGCAGTTGGAAAGTCGGAAGACCTCTGCATCCCCGCGCCAGTCAGATGATAAACCAGTTACTTCCAGCCGCTCTCTGCTACTGGTCGGGGTCCCTGCGCTTGTCTAGCACCATGATCCAAGTCTGAGTCCAGACCGAGGCCGGCTATCTCGTGGCGTATCTTTGCCGCAGACTGCGCGAGGCCCTGACTCAATTGATGACAAGCTTCGACGGCGGCATCATGGTGTAGATGGTGGATAGTAGTTCTCGCGTTTCTTGGTGCTGACTGTGGACATATCGGCGGGAGATGGGGAGATGGTGGCGGGAGCTGGGGCTCGTTAACTGTTGCTTGATATCAGTACAAAAGTATACGCAACCAAGCATATCTGCGATTGATCGACATTTCTTCCAAAAGTCAATAACCTGGGATTCAAGCAAAGCATAGGGATTGATTGTGCTGGCGTCATGAAGCGGTCGATGGGATACAGGTCGAAAAACCATGCAGATCGCTCATCGAAAAGCGGTGCAGTTGGAAAACGGCCCAGATGGGAGGTTCTGATGGGGCTTCATCCAAGAGCTCCCACACTGTTAAGTTTGTGCTTCTGTGCAAGTTCCAAGAGCCAGCCGATATGGCAGCCTCTGGCTTGGCTTCAGTGCAGGTTGAAGTGCAAGCTGAAAAGCGGGTTGCAGTCCCTAACCGTGCCATGAACGGCAGCGTGAATCCTCAGCCATGGGGCCTGCTCGAAGTGATTCAAGGGTTCCCTAAAAAGATCCCTCATGATAAACATAGCGACCCTCCGCGCGCAGGCCTGGGATTCTATTACATCTGTCCGAAATCGAGCGAGACGTCAAGCCTGACATCCTGCACCAAAAGGTCCTCAAGGGACTGTTGCAGAACAGCCACAGCCACAGGTGGCCGTGCACGATTGATGTGGCTCGGGCTGCTGACAAAGAATGTGCCCAAAGTCGGGCAGCTCGTCACGTGCAGTCCCCCTCTGCTGCCCGTCAAACCCGGTGCGGGAAAAAAGTCCTTCGCAAACCAGCACTCGTAAAACACCGGGGATCTGGTGAGCGCGGCACCATCCGAGAACCATGTTTCTTGCAACAATCCCTTTTCCTCGTCGCGTCAGGTCTCCCAGGGCCTAGATACGTGTCCGTTCCCGGGTCCGACATAAGCATTCATGCCCGGGGCGATCATGCCAGGCCGATACCCACCTCCGCAAGCAACGCCGCAGTCCACTGGCAGAATAGACCGGCGGAACAGTAACGGGGCTCTCACGCACTTCCATTGCTTGGTGACGAGCTCTAGCGCAAATGGCCGTGCACGATCAATCTGGTCTGGGGCTGCTGACAAAGCATGTGCCCAAGGTCGGGCAGCTCGTCCCGTCCATCTCTTGGTGTATAGCCACATGTGGCCGTGTACGTTCGATGCTGCTGACGGAGAATGTGGCAGCGCATCACGTGCCCTCGCTCCTGCCAGTAAACCGAGCACCCCCTGGAGCCAGGCACGTACCTACCTACCTTACTGCGTAGGTGCTCCCGCGGACGGTGCGAAAACGAGACGATCCCCACTGAGAGCGTCACATTCGTCACATTCGTCAATTCGACGCCGACACCCATGTCACGACCACGACGACGCCGAATGGTGCTGCTATTCAACTGCAATTTTGTCGAATCAGGCTCGCTCCAAAAATGTCCGATTTACAAACCGAGATGCTAGTCACGAATGCGTCAAACGAATGCGATGACTTCCAATCCATCACATTCATTTGTTCGTTGGGGGCGCTATCGTGCCGGCAAATGGCGTCTTTCGTTGAGTTGGCCGAGCACAAGGTCTCTTACATCAGAATTCTGTAAGTTGTGACGGTCCGCGAGATGTCAAGTAAGTCTTAGTCAAGCGCAGAGATCGAGGCCAGGACAGGCCGCTGCACGAAGGATTCCTTCGCCACGCTGAATTGGAGTTACTGCATGCGCGAGCTGTGACGTGCCAGCAACAATTACATCGACGTCTTGCTCGTGGTTCTCGAGGCTGCGAAAAAGGCATTCGCGCCGTATGGCAATGCCGTGTGTTTCCGGAAGATAGACGGTGAGGGTGACAGGGACGTACGACCTGAATGTTGCATACCAAGTGTTGCGCGCCACCAGTATGATCCGGGAGACCAACTTCCAACCTTCGAGACAACCTGGGACAGCGTGGACTTGCAGTTTGTCTGTGTTTTCCTGTCAGGCTGGTGGTTGAGTATGCCTGCTCCAGGCCTTCTTCTCCCCTCCCCTCGAAGGTCGTTCACTTCCGTTATTCGCTAACACGGCTTGATGCATATTCAGGTACGTACCGAAGATGGCTGCCAACAGTGCGCATCCCTGTCTTGCCCATGTTCGATTGAAGTAAACCTGCTTGAACAAGATGTCTCTCGAGGTTCACAACAACGAGGACGACAGGCTGTGCTCCTTGTCAGCCATCACAGCCAAATACATCGACCTCGAAGCGGCCCCGAAGATGATGTTTCAATTGTCTACGGCGAGTCCATGCCACAAGGGGTTGTTGTTGGTAGCTTGCGACGGATCTGTCGAGTGCGAGGGCCCTCAGAATAGTCTCTGAGCCGATCTATTGCGGAGCCTGCAAATCGAGTGCGCCGAGTAACAGTTCGTCGCCATCGACTTGAGCCCTGTGGATCAACATTTGGCTAACAACGCGACCGTGGCGCAAGATTTCGTTACACACCGTAGTAGTGGCAGGCTCGGTGGCATGCAACAACAAGCTCGAATGAGCTAGGCGCGACTTCGAGTTGCTCTGCCCCCGCATTCACAATGATGCAAACAAGAACGAAAAGTTGCCCCCAAACACTGAGGAAACCCGCCATCCGCCAGCCTCTCCAGCAACCGGCGAGGATCAAGGCGTTGTCGACTGTGCAGCTCTTCTCAACATCCTCTATTTCACAGTCGCCTCTTCCTCATGATCTCCCGGACCAAGACTGCGTCGAGATTCAGCCGCTGGCTATCGAGCTCGACTTCCGCAACGTCATGGTCGCTCTGAACAGACAGACGAGTCCGTCACAGGGGTCGAATCCTCCGGGACCATCAGACGGCCGGGCAAGATCGACGAGGCGCAGAGAAACCTTCAGGTCGGCAACTGCGTACGAGTAGTGCTTCGCGGGTACTGAGCCAGCCACATCTACTCGCACTGGCTTTGTGTCGTGCGCCTCCCAGACGACACCAGCTATGAGATGGACTTCAAAGATCGTAATGGCATTCGTGACAGCACAAATGGCTCTCCACGGTTCGGGGCGTCTAGCACGCGGCGACAAGGTTATCCTCCACACAGAGGATGGCAGCGTCGGCCAGGCCGCCGTGGTTCTCGCTCAACAACAGATCGACGGCGGGGTCTTTGTGACGCGGAGCCCGGACACCAAACGCGGTTTCATTGCTGAGGAGTTCGCCGTCTCGCCTGGGAGGATTCTCTCCAGCCGCGTGTATGCTGGTAACGCTATCTTCTCGTTCCCTCTCAATGCCTTCATGCCGGCGAGGAAGGAGATGGATGAGATGCTACGGGATTGCCTCTCAGATTGCTTGGTTATTGCAATGCTAACTAATGTGTGTCGTATAGAATGTATCGCGAGCGACCCTGAGCCCACATGCCACCTACGTGTGGCCCCCCGAGCAGCATTCCATCCGCAAGACGCTTGCAAGTATTTTGTCGGACAAGGCACCCGACTATCGCTTCTTGCCTCCCTCAGCGCCGGCGTTTCCTAGGGTGAAGACCAGACTTTCAATGACAACCCGCAGCTCTGCAGCGTGCAGCGTGCGCCGTCCGTATCGTCAGTTTAGACATCTTAGACGCGTTTTTCGAAATCAGCATGGGAATAATTCGAAAGAGACGTCTCCCCGATACAGGGCCTTGTTCAAGACGGGATGATGCTGAGGACGCGGATTCCTTTCTGCAGAAATTGCGGGTTGTGCTGACGCGTCGCTACTCTTCAGGACTGAATCTTGAATCGAATGGGTCTCAATAATCCAAAGACCACCCTCCGATTTAAAGCGCGGGGTCGCAACACCATGTTCTCGGACCGAGACGTCGACTACTGCATCATACTCTTCTCGCTTGCCAGAGTAGTAGGCTCTACAGCAATAACAAGTAAACGCATGACCGATTCTTCCCAGGACACCAGTCCGAACACTACCAATCCCGGAATCTACCCGCCGTCTCGATAGACTCAAGCGCTCTAAGACTAGTTATCTACGTTGCTGAGAACAGAAGCATAGCCAAACGCCCCATCGAGATGGATTCCGGCCCACTGTGGAGGGTGAGGTCTTGCGCATAGTCCAGTCCACCATCGCCCATCCCGACGGTCCGACGCAGATGATCACCGACAGCAAGACGGCCTGAGGGCCGCACCGGGAGAGGCAGCCGCGAATGCAGGACCGGCGTCTTAGCACGCTCTATACCAGGCCTATTTCATGGGCCTTCTGGTGGTCAACATGTGGTGACTGGCGACGCTGCCGACAACCACAATCCCGGGATGACGCTTTCTGCGGCTGATACGACAATGGCGTCGATGAACATCGCGCAGGCGGCAGCCTTCAAGTGGAAGCTTAGCGGCATAATTCTCACCAGCGTGAAAGACATCATGGAGTTCCGGCCACTTGCTGAGTATGGTTTCGACTCACTCGTGGCAGTCGAGTTCCGGACATGGCTGGCAACGTAGCTGGATCCGACCTCGTCTGTGTTTGAAGCGATCCAGAGCTGGCTACCGGCAGCTCTGGCTTCACCTGGTTGTCCGTGTTCTCATCTGGATATGGCTATGTCCCTTTGTGGCCCAGAGCGATAGGGTTGACGCGGCGTTAGTGACGTCCTGGCAGGCATGAAGGAGCTACACGTCAGCATCCACGCAAAAGTCGGATCGCTTAAGCGTCTACTTCATCGAAGATTCCAACAACAAATACGTTCCCCGCAAAGCCTCGAGTCGGCCACCACTCCATCATTCACACTGCTTTTTGAGGGATGCCAAGTTGGGGTCATGCCCAGTGGGAGGAAATGCAGCCGGCCGACGTCGATGCCTGGCAAATTTGATCCACAGCCGTCCGAATGCAGGGAACCCTCAAGCTTGCCATGATCATGTGTTGCTCCAGCCAAGCTTCTCCCAATCTTCCATAACATTACGCTATCACCCTGCTCAGAAACGTCAACCGCAAAAAAGACAAGTACACCGACGAGAGGATCAGAGTTATCCATACGGCAAAACCATTCCTGAAAGAAGTGGCCGGCGAAATCGGACACAGGATCGGGATACATTTCCAAACAACGGCAAGTAGTATACCCGGGAACCCTGTTCTGAAGGATGTAGGTGGAGACGAACGGCAAACGGAGTTCACCACGTCCCGAGGCCAGCGGGTCCAAAGCCAACATTTTCGCTGTTGATCCCATCGTCCTATGCTATATCCAGAGGCGCATTCATATGGCGGGGTTTGGCTCTGAGAACGTCGGATGAGTGTCTACCATAGATGTTGGGAGAGGCGACCTCGCAGGCGACAGCTGGCCCCCATCCGTCGGAGCAAAAACACGTTTTTGCCCGGCTTTGAACGTGAATATCTCGATACGCAGGGCATACGCCTAAATGAGGGAGATGCTCTGTAGCCACTGAGATCGGGACTATTGTTCGGTGTTGTTCTTGTTTGCGGATGTTGATGTTTATCGTCCTTCCCTCTGGCTGAGATTCATCTGCATCGTCACATTTACTTAGACGTATTGCCACTTAGACGGTTATATGCGCTTATCCACACACCCACCCTTCTTACTGCACCGCCCGAAACACTTGCATTTGCAGTGTTGGCAAGGACAAACGCAAACGAGTGACGGTTTTGCTAGAGAGGCACTCCCCCCATCGCTCGTCGCCCTTTCCACACACTACTCGCCTACGCGACTGTCTGAGAATGCTGAATGAAAGAGGCGCTGACGACAGCCTTGGTCTGCCATGGCAGATTGTCAAACGGCATGGTCTCAAACGAAGGGTCTGCGAGGAATTCCACATTGGGTGTTTGTTTGACTCGATCTGAAGCGACCAGCTGTGACCCCGCGACGTAATCTACCACCTGCGCATTTCATATGACCTTGCCCACCTCTGCGATTCTCCGAATTTTCCCATTGAGCCGTGCGTAGTGGGTGAATCCCCGAAATGATACGCCGAGATGACTATAGCCTACAGCCGGGGCTATCTCTGCGTCGAGAAAGAAGTGAAACACAATCTACTGGGTGCGGCAACTGTGAATGGTGCGGTGCTGGAGTGGACCGAAGTGTCAAGCGCATCTTGGAGTGTGCTGAGTACGCATATTGAAATGCCGGGGCCCGGTCAAATGAGTAGGCAGATATGTCTTGCGTCTGGATGCCTCATCCCGACTCTGCAGCTGCTTCCACGGCGTCCCTCGCTGATGAGTTGTCGCGAATGTGTATTTCCCAATTTGAATGGGCCGTACCGACCAGCTCCGGCTCCCGAGTGGTACGTACGGCGGATAGTGGGTCTCCACGCCGACCGGGATTTGTGGGTCATCACCGAGTTCGCCGATCAATCACGGCAAGCAGTTCGAGCATCAAGGGGAAAGGAAAAGCAAGCCGGATGAACACCAACGCCTTATCCACCGATCCCCCGGTAGAAGTACACTTGGTGCTTCTTAAGCTTATCCAGCGAGCTGGGCGTGACCATGTAAAGCTTTCCGGCGACACTTCTATGAGAACTGCCTGCGCTGAACTGGGCCGAACTACATGGGCCAGGCGTGTGGGATCGCGAGTACCGCGACGAAGGACTGCCAGACTGTGTGCTTTTGGAACTACCCAACTACGCACCGCTTGGTTGAGTGGCCGACAACCCCGAACCCAGGTCCCGTCGCGATCTCAACCTTTTTCTAGGGTGGCTATACCCTGTTTCCTGTTCTTCATGATAATAACCTTGACGAAGAGATGCCCGTCGAGCCATAGTGGGCGGTCTAGAGGCCGACAGAATTGATCCGTGTTGACATACGACAAGACCGCCACCACCGAGCATTCTTATCTCAGTGGCCACATCATTCAAACTGGTCCCGAGCTGGTCAGCCAGCTGCAGTCGCTCCTGAAATATGTTCGTTGTCGCTGAAATTAGCGTAGAGATTGTCACCTCTGAGACACAGAATCAGCAGAACTCCAGAGCCGGTGAAAAGGCAGGCGGCACTGAAAGAGCAGCCGTTGTTGAGGAAGACTTGGAACTATCTGATGACTTGAAACTTCGAAATTTCGAGCATCTCGATCGGTCCATGACTTTTTGATGAATAACGTGCTTGGGAACTTCATTTCAACAAGTCCGGGATGCCATCTTTGCTGCCATTGTGATCCCGGAACCAGACGACAATTCTTCTTTTATGGTTGAAGTCGATGATATGACGCCAGACGCCTCCACCCAAGACTTTACAGAAGATGAAGACGATGCAAGAATAGATGGAAACCACGGCTCGATGGACCCCATGGTTGGCGGCACAATTTCTCAGCCGTCATGCGTGCGCTTGCACCCTGATCGTGTGGTGGCAACGTATGGACTGCCCGTCAAGAATAGTCCAGGCGCCCAAAAGAACGGGCCAAACTGAGCAAGTTTCAAGGCATATTACCATTGGCACCTGAGGACCTCCTGAGCGTATGTTGGGATTGTGGCCAAGACAGCAGGCATCGCGCAACTGCAATTTACCCAGTAGCCATGATGTGAGACCATGCAAATGATGCCCTGATAGGAAAGCTGATACCTGAAGAGTTCGAAGATCTAGAAGACGAATGCATTTAGTAACGTTGCTCCGGCCAGTGCGGGTTCACAAGTATTGCCCGCAGCAATGACCCAGCCGACGAACTGAACGAAACAGTTGAGGATGAATGGATCAAGCTATGGGTAGATGGGCGGGGCGACACTATTGACAGGAAGGCAGAGACGATGATATATCGGTAGGCTGCATACGAGATTGACGTTACTAGTATGTGCGGAGAGCACAAAGAAGATATCCAGACCTACCTCATACTCGCTCTCAGCGACTGACCGAGTGGTGATTGAACCTGCGTTACAGTCCGTGCAGACTGACCGCGTCTTGGCGAGTCCTCCCTTTGAGACAAGAATGGCATTTCAATTAGCTCTGAAGCTCACGCAGTAGCAAGCTTTCCTCACATCCAAAACCCAACCTCTGGAACACTATGTGCAAGTAGAGCCTGTCGTCAATGTGCTTGTGGACCACTTCCGGCAGACGAGACCACACACATTAGTGGCTGTTGAATCGTTTCCATTTCAGGCTGGAAAAGAAGATCATGCTCATCTTGATAGCCGGTTTGTATGCAGTCGGAGGTGTCGGAGGTGTTGTCGAGTCTTGTCCGCGGTATTGCACGCGGTTCGCGAATAATGTGCTCCCGTTCGATAGTAAACTGTGCTCTATCCACCATCCACCATTCAACCGTGCCATGGAGCGGTTTAAAGTTTTCTTTGGAGTACTATGAAGGACTTATGTTGGAATGCCGAAAAGAAGACTGCGTCTTCAGCTTTGAATGCAGCAGGGATGGTGAGGGAGAAAGGTCGAGAATCTTACAAAGCTGGCGTTGTTTAAGCGGCTATGAATACTTATCGAAACCAGTCTATCGAGATACCAATATCTTCTGCATACGTGAGAGAGACCAAAAGTATCAAAGGAAGTATAGGACGACATAAACGAGAGCATTCCCAGTTCGCACCTTTAGACCTGACCAACTGGCACGTTTTGTCAATCGTCCAGGATTATACATAAGAAACTTTACACAAGAAGCTTTTATGACTTCTCCTGTGAATTGCTATCCCTTCGAGAATCCGGTTTTCTTAATTAGCGCATATCAAGGCCAAGGACCTCTGCTGAGACGGGTCAGAACCGTCCTTCTTTTCCAAGGTGCCTCAAGCAGATTGCTCCTTGCTCTTCGCCGCTGTCCCTTCTTCTGCATTCTTGTGATTCAGGATGATAACATCTTCAGCTGACTCGTATTTGAGATGTAGTAGTTACACAAAGTAGACTCAATTAAACTATATTGCTCGTTCGCTCAAGGTCGCCTCTTAGCCAAAGTGTCTAACCACAATGGCAGAGCCGGCGTTTATCATTGCTGCAATTTTCATAATCTGCGAGACTCAAGTCCAGCAAGACTAACCCATTACAACGATAACATATCGTCGACGCGTAACCATCGTGATACAAACAGCTGTTGCCGCCCGTTGTTTTGAAAGACAGTCATACACTAAGGACCAGGCTTCTTGAAGGTGTGATGACCTGAGTTCCGTCACGCACAAACAGTGCAGCTTTGGATCGCACAATGTTTGAAAAGGCCTGACAGCAGCCAAGGGACAATCACAAGGACATGAGTGTACATGACGTTGGGAAAGACTATGGTGTTATAAGAGCGGAGGGATCAGTGACTGCTCCGTATGAATGGAATTGGTCCTTACATCCAGTATGTTTTGCCATGTAAGCCGGCAGTGGCGAAGGGCTTGGGGAGGTTGTTGGCCGTGTTAAGGTGGGGGCTCCTAGGGCGACCGAAAGCTGTCTTTTAGACGGATCAATATCGAGGTAATCACTCGATGAGGGGAACTTGAATTAGATTGGAGATCCACTCCAGGCGAGGAACGATCGTCTGGAGTAGAGCGCGCTCGGCAGAGAAAGATGATGTGGCGGAGCACGGCAGAGTGAAGCCGTGGATATGGGGTGGTATCGCTCGCGGGAGCTTTCTCTTGATATCGAGCGTCAAATTGGCTAGTCTTGCAGGTTAGCATGAGAGCGATGGCCGCAAAAGGGGTGAATTGGCGCGAAATCTGCATCCATTGCTGTTGAATTCGAAAGCCGAATCTGGTGTCAATTTTGGTGAGAAGCCACTGATTCCTTTCGCATAGAGCCTAGTCATCCAGTCCCGTTTTGAAGCCATTCCGGAATTACACCTTTCTCTTCTACCTACATGTCCGTCATCACATTATCTTCACCGCGTTATCCTGCGGTGTTCTACAGGCACCATGGATGCTAACTGCCGTTTATTCTTCGGACATTATGTTTCTGTCAGTGATCAGACTCATGCCCGCATGGGCGGGCTGGTAGTCAAGACATACTTATCCATTTTATGGATATGAATTAGTACCGATTTGGCCGACTAGGACTTTGCTACGCGAGATACGCAGTACACCTGGTATTCTGAATACAGGATTGACGCGTGAATAGTTTTGAGCCCATTAGAAAGTTGAGTGACTTCGATTATCGAGAGTGTGAAGTTCAGTCAATCATACAACTGCAATGAAGCCAAACTGCCTGCTTGCTAGACTTTTCGAAATCGAAGCGCATGCCGGATTACATTCCGAGTTTACTTCGAGAGAACGAATCACATTCCCTGAGAATATCATGAGGCATCACACCGTTGGGTCATTGATTTCGATTGTTGAGGATCTTTCAAGGGTAGCTTCGTTCTGAGCTACATGAAACAATAACAGCACCAATCCAAATCTCGTATAACTAGCCATATATCCTCCAGTCGTGTGGCATGATAGCCGGGCGCGTAGGCGGCAAATCGTCTACTCGGCCACGGCGTTGCCGTCATGATCGGATCCGCCGTACATTTTGAACCTTCTGGCCTGCGTCACGCCCGAGGCGTAACTGAAGTGCCGTAGATGTACTCACAACATGCCTTGCAGAATCCCAATGCCCTCGAGGCAGGTATGGATATCAGTCCGTGATCGAGCTGTTGAACAGCGGGCAGATCCTTTCTTCCCCATTCTCTTGCACCCTCGAGTCGTCCGCAGACATATATAAACGGTGCCTTGGTAGGTTCGGGACGCTATGGTCGGCTCACTGCGAGACGGCTGGCTTCGAAACTCCAATATCACTTTACAATATATGTGAGAGAGACGACCTGACGGCTCATATTTGAAGGTTCTTTAGGCCCTCAATTTGCAGTTGGTCTACTCCTCCTGCTGGAAATCCATTCAGTCTGTTGAGTAATCTACTGTAGAGGTTTTCCAGGAGGCTCAATCGACCCTTCATGGCGGCAAGTGCCCTTGTCATTATTGGGATCAACCGCGTCAACGAGCTGAAACACACGTTGCAGAACCTTTTGGGGACTCGCCCACCCCTACGCCGTCTGAAAGACCTTCGCGGTGATAGATAATCTTTGTTCTACATTGTTTCTACAGTACGGATGTAACCGCGTTCCTCTATGGGGCCTGAGAGGCCTTTGCTCTCCGTTGACGAAGGCTATCCGTCGATAATCAACCCACCGTCATGCAATCTCATAGTCTGTTGCTGATGAAAGTTGAACCATGGGCCCATGTAACAGTTTGCCTGCAAACCTGTATCTGTGGCTGTTAATGCCTTGAGCTGGCACGTGGCTGGGTCGATGGGACAGCGATGGCCCCCACGTAAGAAAAATACTGAGCCATTTTTCGGGTTCACACAAGGGACTGACGGAGGAATGGGAGGTCATATAACTATCAAAACCTTGCTGTATGAATACAAAGCTGGTTGTGTGAAGTGGGCCGAGGAGTAGCCAATGAACATATGGGAACTAATAAAGGGCAATTTGTCCGCCGGCCTTGGAGCACAGAAAGATGGATTCATTCGGTCTTTGTTTTACGACCAGCAGTTGGTCTGTTTCCTTTTGTCGCAGACATGACAGACGGCACACGGAATGGGTTGCAGTGCTTTGTTGAACAGTGGGCTTGTTCACATACACCCGGTAGAGTAGACACATGGCAGCGGAGGGCCCGCAACACAGCAAGCGCGAGAGACGTTTTCATGGTATAAGGGGGTAGGAAGCTCCTTTCTTTTTGTTTTGCTCTATTCTGTTGTATGGACACCCAACCGAAGGTGGAAGCAGAGCACGACAACGAAGCAGCGCAGAATAACCAAGCAGTAAACCTCGGGAAGAAGTAGGCGAGGACACAACGACCGCAGACGCTTGCTTTCCGATTATCTTGCCTGATTACTCTTTCTCCGAGATAGGGCTACAGTAAAACCTGACTCTGAAGATGCGAGAGTTTCTCCCACTCACTACACCAACTCAGTCTTCGATCGCTCCTTGGAGAGGATGTAGGGACGTTTTGTCCGACTGGAAGTGGAATTTGTCTGTTTGTCTTGGTATGAGAGATGGACTCAGACACCTGTGTGGCAGGCCGGGAATGTTTGGGTACTGTCGAAGAGTGTTTGCGGTGGACTGCTGCTACGACACGCCTGTTAACGTGGAAGAATTCATTCGTGATGTCACACTTGAGTTTGAAACGTGCTGGGGGCAGCTAGAGCGCGGAAGCTGAAGGAACGCTTGTGTTATATGGGGCGCATCGTGCCATACGGCGGGGGGTGTCGTGTTCATGCAACGTTGATGTTTGCGCTGCCTCTGCCTGAAGGAGTAGAGAGTCCGAGCTCGATTATTCCCTTGGAAAACGCTTGGGGAGTGCAGTTTACGTCCCCAGACTGTAAGGAAGCCGACGACGACGATGGGCAGAGGTTTGCGGACAAGCAGAGAGAATTAAGAGATGAGATGGCAGAGCCTGGAGTTGGTGTCAACTTTGATTGATTGCCCTGGGAGACGTGGCGTGAGGGCTAACCGCAGAAGCGCAGGCGTAGACAGAGGGAGTAAATCTGACTTCATATGGCTTTGTTTGCAATACGTATGAGTTTGTATGCTAAAGAAAAAACCCTATTCTCATTCTTTCAGATAGTCATCGCCCGCATGATTATGACCTGCATTCAACTGTTATCACTTAGTGGCAACTAAGTGTCCACTTTCGGAGGACCAAAGCCAGATTGTGATATTGCGAGCAATTGGACCCATCAGGTGTCCGTTCCCAAACACCCAATTAAACATACTCAAGCTTTGATGTATTTTACTGTCAGCAACCAGCTTTCATCTCTAAGTTTCAATCACCCGCTCACTTCAGTCTGTATTTCTCTCATCCCAATAACTTCAGTTCATCCGCACGAATTCAAGTCAACTGTCGATTATCATCCAACCTCGACGAGGAGATCGGTCACTGAGTCTACAGAGACCTCCGACATGAACAACTAGGTCGAGGTCATAATCAAGAATGTGAAAAAGACATGTGAGGAGTAGCCTGATGCCTTGAGTAACTACATCGGCCACTAGTGGGGACGGGAGTTGGCTTTCAACCTTGCTCAGGGCTTCCCCGATGACCCAGACAAACTTTGGCTAGACCTCCTTGAGTACACTCGCCGCCATTGAAAATGATGGGCATAAACGAGTAAAGGGTCTCGTTTGATCCCTTTTACCTTGGATTACAATACAATCCCTTGCGATCATCATTAGAATCCGGGAAAATTAAGCGGCGTGCTTGAGGGTGCGCGAATAACAAACGCAAAACTACTTTCCGCGGGTTTAAAGGCATTCAAGACTTCCAGTCTCTTCTAGTAATTAGGGCTCTGTGATTATGGTAAAGGACGGCGGAAGACAGCGACATGTACAAGTCAAAGATACACGCACAACGTGCTTAGGGATACCCTGACTCTTCATCAGCTTACTGATACAAACGTATGTCTCTAGATACATAGTCTGAGATTTTTCTGAGAAGCTAAAAGCTTTCCCTAGCCATCATATTTTTCTTCAGAATCTGGAGCGTTCTGGCGCAGCTACCGAGGGCGTATCTATAGTGGGGTAGCCACTGCTCAACGATTGTGACGCTGGAGAACAAAGCCCTTGTCTTGACCTTTCGATCTTCATAGGACCTGCTTGGCAGCTTCTCGGACTCTGAGCAAAATCCTGTTGATGGGACATCCAAAGATTTCCCTCCAAGCTTTGTAACATTACCCTGAGATCCTCGTTTCTTCCAACAAGGCCCCCTCCGTTACGAAGAGATGATTGTTGTTTGTCAAAGCATTCGTCTAGTGTCACATTGTTGATGGTCTTCATGCTTAGGTACTTAGGCGGAATGTATGGTCGGCATTGCCAAATGCCCGCAGACGGTGCACTTTCTCATGTTCCCCAAGGCAGGCTTACGTTATAGGACATTCAGAAGGTTGAAAAGTTACGACGGCGCAACCTTGAGCGGCTCCAAGTATCACCGGCCGTCTGCCCGTCCGGGTATTACGTCAAGCAACTTTCAGAGTATATGGCACTACAATTTGACGGATATGTGGACTCTCTTGGATCCGTGCCAATCGGTTGTTTAAAATGAAAAGAGGAGTGTAAAACGGAAGTCAAAGACTGTTATCAGTTATCCTAAGGATGCAGCAAGGTGTCCATCTTTGGGCGAAGGAGAAAAGGCGACAGCAGGAAGCTGGGAAACCTAAATTGCCTCAAGTCTAGGAACTGCGGCAGGTTTGGGAGATGAAGTACTGTCGATACTACTTCCTTAGCTTCAGCTCCAGATCAGCGGGCGGCTAACAGGATATCTGTTTCACTATGCCAAGTTCATCCTTCCGCTTGAATCACGGCGACAGAGTCGTTCAAGCTCTCAAGTCATAACTTTCAATTCATATACGAGCTCGGATGTGAGGGAGAGAGGGGGGTCATATCTTTGCAGCCTTTCTTCCACACATGGTAGGCCGAAGAAGGGAGACACGAAAGACGAGATAGACTTGGACAGCAATCCTCATTATGAACCACTTGATAAAAGGTTTTAAATGTTGAGCTCGTAGTGAAGAGAATTATATACGACTTCAACCTCTCCTCAAACCTGAGATATCTTGATACTGAGTGCTGAACCCTAGCTAGAGCATCTGGCAATCCATATTGACATCTTGGAGTGTTGAGATATGCTGCGAGAATTAATTTTGTTACTTTTGTCTGATGGAAATAACTGACCAATCAAGGTTTCACATAATACGCTCAACTCTTCTCATATCAGACACGAGCAAAGTTTTATTCGCAACTAACAACATGTTCCTCGAACAGCTGACAGACTTGACCATTTGACAAGGTGGGGACGGTCAAAGAAGTACAACCAAGGGAGAATTCAGAGATTCGTCTTGGTCGTCTCCGACTGTACTCGGGATATGCCCATCTTCAAGGGGCTGGATGTGTCAGCACGAGAGAAAGTATCAAACGAACGCGACCTGCCTCTGGTAAAGCCAAACAATGCGTGAGAAGCAAAAGATGATGTGAGTCAATCAGGACTTGCCAATTGATGCGAATGAAAGAATACTCAAGACCTCATAGAGTGATGGAATGTTTGAGCGCCGTTTTCGACAGATATCTGTGTTTCCCGATAGGATATCGGCCGCTTTGGCTGTGAATTTCACGCTATGTTGTAAACCGATCCATCACGATGACACGTACTGTAGAAAAGCTGCTCTTATCAACCGAGGTCGGGCGGCGGCTGTCTGGCGCTTGAACTCAAAGGAGGCAATACGAGACTTGTTTTGCATTGCGGAACTTGCACCGGTTCTACCTTGACTTGAGTCTTCCTTATCATTGCCATTGTGCCCCACCAGCTGTAGATTTCTGTTTGTACTGATTTGCGGCTTGCTCACTGTCCTGACTCAGAAAGCCCGGTCTGAATGAATCAGTACGTCCCCGTGCTAAAACCAAAGGCAATGCTTAACAGGAGGAATCTAATAACGCTGGCATCAGTTGAGACTGGCTGTGCCCAAGAAGAGAGCGGTCTTGTGGATTGTTGTTCGACATTCTTTTGTAGATTTGGATTGATGACGACGCTTGATATCTGATTCTGGGAGCCTTTGGAGTGAAGGGCTTGGTCGATCCAGTGGTTTCTGATGACTTTACTCGGTTAATCATTGTGGTAACCGTCGACCCGGCGGATATGAATGGCACTGTGAGATGGGCTGAAGTGTGGCCAGTGTTGCAAGGCTCATGACCAGATATAGACAGCCAAGGAGTGCAGGGTAGAAGTTAACGAAACAAGTTGGCATCCAGTAGGCAATGATTATATCATTGCGATGATTGCCTAAAAGCATTCAATGATTTCGGAAAACGGATTATGGGCCATCTCCTGTGACGAGACGTGAGGAAACTGTTTTCTATAGTCCAGTCCTTGCCCGTGATTCATACCTAAACTTCCACTCACTAGTCTGAGTAACAAAACTTGGGAAACGATGCTCGTATTCCCTCATTAAGCCACCTTCTGTCCTTTTGCGGTACAGTTGATGAAGCCGTCTCAGTCTGGTTGCACAGCCTAATCCCATGTTGTCCATAGCCAGAGAAGATTTATTATTCTTTACCGTCGTCCAGCAGAAACCTTCCAGCAGGGATCAAATACAGCCGGCGTTACTGTACCAATGCCACGTCTTGCAAGAAGTATGGCGTCGTGTCTGTAAGACGAATCCCGGTTCACACGGAGGATGTTATGCATTTGCTGAAAGGTGGCGGCGTCAGCAGTTCAACCATTCCCCTGTAAGACTCTCACAAGCTCCATATTCAATACGAGACCGTTACTGATCTCTGCGATCCAGAAATGTGAAGAACGTTTGCGACATACACTGGTATTTCGCTATCAACAGCAGGGACAAGCGCAATAAGGCAAGTCTGTGTCGCTTCAAAGACAAGACGACTGTTGAAGCCAGTCAACACACAAGGGCTTGAGTAATACGCAGGAAAGTTGGTGATGAGACGACAGCGACAGCATCAGTTCCAAGTCATGGATGATGAAGGTGACCAGGGCATGAAGCTCAGTGGGGGCTACAACTTTCAACATTCTGGAGACGTGATGCCTTCTTGCCAACATGATGGGAATCTTAGAGGGCGAGAGGACATCGGTGAGTGATGTAAAAGGCGTCCCGAATGCAAATACATAGTAGAAGATCTCTTCTTCTCATCTGTGCCGTGCTCTCGTAATCCAGATGCAGATACATCAAACAAATGAGCGCCACCGTGTCTCGATTGTAGGGTGCCTCCCGCTGATATCATAGGCGAGGGTCAAGTTGCATCGTATTGAAAGGCCAAAGTTGGATGGGCGAATCGTGGGTATTCGTTGCTCCTTTCATGTCCAGCGTCATTCATCTCTGGTTGCTGTGGGACAGTACAAGGCGAGACGATGACAGGGAAGAATAAGACGAGCCATAACGAATGGAAGAGGTTTTTCTTTTTTGGTTTTTTTGCACTAGGAACCGACGGTCTGCCATCTTGATCAATGTCTTCGAAGTCACTGCGTTAGGTTAGTCATACGACGATGGAGAGCACGCTACAGCGACGATCCGGACACGGAGAATAAAGCCATAGAAGGTGAAAGCATCGGGGTGCGACCATCATACTGACCTCTTAGATGGCTATACTTATTGAATCTCAGTTTCGAGGTTGTTGAGAACCGCTAATTGATAGATCAGTTGTTCATACTTCTCGTCCCCTCGGTCACCTCGGCCGGAGCGACAAGTTTCGCTTTCTTCTGTTCGCTTGCCTTGGACGCATTTTAATTAAAAGTGTACCTGGGAAATTAACTCGCAACTTATGACCATCATATTCGGTTATCAGACACTGTAGACTCTGAAGCTTGCGTTCAGCGAAAGTGACGGGGCGAAAGCTGGCCTTGAATGCCGCCGCTGCCCCTGGCCGCGGCCACCCTTTACCCGTCAGGTCACGTTCATCGATGGCTGAAGGGGTATAGACATGCTTAGATCCGAATTCGTTACCCAAAGTATGAATAAGGACCATAATATAGCGTTGAGAGCCGGAGAGGTTCTTTGCCTCTCATCGGCTGTTTCTCACCACGTCCGATTTGGGCAGCGAGTGCGGCGGTTATTGCACAACTTGCTCCTCCACATTCATTTGCCTCATTGCCCCATTCACTCATGACCGTCATAGTCATCTATCGCCATGACCAGAAGCTACAGAACACTAAAAAGACTAGATAAAGATGTGTATTGCTCAGGAGGAGTTGCCCTCTTGAGTGTCCTTAGATCATGAGCTTGAAGGGCCCGTGGTGGTTACGCGACCCGCTGTACCGGTGAGAGCTCACCGAGAGGGCCGCGCACCTTGCAAGGCAGAAGGCACCGCGAGACAGATGGTCACATTCATTATTTTCACCGCTCGCATTCATGGCCGATCACTCAGTCGTCTGATTCGTTATTTTCATTATTCACACAGTCACACTCATTTCAAATCATCACATTCATTTACCTGGACCGTCGCTTCACCATTCTCACCATCACACTCAATCTTGACCGTCAAACTCACATATGCGTAATTAGAGCTGGTCAGCAGTGGTCATGGGTCATCATTCCATGGCCTATGTCTATGACTCCTCGCGTCCCGTGTGTTGATGCAGTTCGAGATAGTTTCAAGCTCTAAGAAGTCAGCAATCCGGGGCATCGTCGAGTGCAGCTATTCGGGCTTGAGTCGATTACGAGCCGCTCTCCAAGGAGAGGTCGAGGGACCGCGGGAAGGCATCGCTTTGCAATCTGGGCGAACTGAATGGTAAGCAGGATGAGACAAAGACATTCGAAGATTGTCAATCAAATACAATGGCAGACCCCTTCATGAGTGGTACTGGTGGCCTGATCGATGTGAGGCTAGTCAGTCAAGCCGGGCAGAACGCGCTGTGTTGCTTTCTTGGGAGGTACTTTATTCTGCCCTCGTCACAGTAGCGTGGTGAAGAATGAGAACACTAGCACCGAGATTTCGGACATGCTCAAGGTTGGCTTGGCGACGCACTGTAATTCAACAGTTGACTGAAGCGAACCGGGATGGGAGAAGCGACGCTGGGGCTGAAGACTGAGGGCCGCAGAAAGACATGGGCATGAGAGAGTTCGTGATGCGGAAGCAGGCAACCTTGCAGAAAGCAGCTACCTTATGCACACTGCCTGCCTTCTGTTGTTCCCTATGGCTCCCGTGCTGAAACAGCCCAACACCACGGAACATTCGGAAGGCACGTAGAAGGCTCGAACTTTTCTTGGATAGGACAACGGGTTGAAAAGTTTGAGGAAAGGTCGAGTCGGTCCCAGGAGTATGGGGCGTCACCTTTGTGACCACACCAGAGTCTTCCGGGGTGCGCACGTGAAGATAAGGTACTCGTGTGCGGTGGCGATCTACCGAACAGAAGAGAAAACCTTGGGTCTAGGGTTAAGGTAGCTTGGCTGTCATGACGCAACGGGAGTGCCTGCTCCCACTCAGACGGCACGCGGTTGTTTGTCAGTATCGCCACATGGCATCGGTGTCTTGGGCCCAGTCTGAATCGATGCATAGCTGGGCTTGTCCCAGATGCGAACATGGATGGCTCAGTGCTGGTAAGCAAGAATACTTTACCAACAAGTTGTATGTGTACTTGGTTCGCCCCTTTCATGTGTCTGGGAACTCCATCACATGCGCCAACTGACTGCTTTCTTCGGGGGACTGTCTGGGACCAGCGGTTGGCGAAAGGCAATGGCGAAAAGCTGCGGTCTTGCGGCTCTCACAGCCTGGTGTTGGGTGGCGGGAGCTCGCCTCTTGGACATGGGACCAGTCAGCCCTTTACTTTCCCCATTTTCGCATCACTGCTTCTCGTGAATGGAAAGACCAAGTCTCCGTGCCTTCTTCAGTCCCAGGGCTCGGTGTCGAAAGTAAGCAGGGACCCACCCTGGTGCCTACGTCCGCATCCCTAACTTGGTAAGCTTCCCTTACCCCTCTTGCCCATCCAGTCGCAGCATTTACCAGTAACCTTGCAAGGCACAAGCAACCGGGCAGGCACCCAGGGCCCACTTGTACAATTCGCAACTTCTCGTCCCGTCCATTTGATCCCTGGCGCAGTTATGGATCGGGCAACTATCGAAGAAGGTGGACTTGAAGGGAGTGACGACCGAGTTCGAAGGAGCTGTCTTCTTTGAAGCGATAGAGATTATGTCAGCATGCCCGGCTTTGGGCAGCAGTCCATTGCTACTTCCCAGGTTGTGTACCTTACTTCGATCAGATGTTCTCAGGATTCGGCTCCTCAACAACCTCCGCGTCGTCGCTTGACGAGTACCTGGCTGGGGGGTCGTCGTTCAGATGTATTAGCTTAATCACGCACGGCTGTTGATCCTGGGCCAAGACATGCACCTTCAACATCAACCAAAAGAGACTTGTCGTCAGTAGTCCTGTCTTGGGTATTCTTGTGTATTCAGTACTGAATAGACTGTAGGTAGAAAGAGAGGCTTGAGAGGACCGGCGCACGTCCACCATGAGGAGCCAAGACACCCTCGACAACTGAGGCCACTCCTGTGCAATGGAACAGCCCGGCGGACTTCGGCAACAAAGCAAATAATGGGTTCCTCACTACTGCAAAAGTCGTCCGCAAACCTCTTCCAGGTATATGTGCGCTTGAGACCGCCTCCAGCTTGCGCAGCTTCGTCCGACAGATTCGTCGATACCGAAGAGTCCCACGAGGGCTCTTATCCAACCCATATCACACTGAACACCCCCCAATAACCACAAGCGATCAACAGAAAAGTCTGCCTTTATCGGAGAACGACCGCGACACCTTGCACGCGTCTCTGCTTCGGTAGACTTGGTCGGTTGGAGTCGTCTCGAGTTAGACGCTTTAGGCTGACAACATGGTACTGGTAAAGATGTCAGCGCTTTTCGTGGAATAGTGTGTATACGTGGTGGAACCATACAGGCGATGAAGGTATCAGGTATGCCTTACAGTCTGGGGGACGATGCGTTGATGGAATGGGACAGAAGAACAACCTTTTCAGTCGTGCACGGTGGGGGCGAAGTGTGGACTCTCATTCGAAGGTCGATCTATGTTTGTCGTCTCCTTTGCACCAAGGGACCGGGAGGCGTGCCAGTGAATTTGACCCAGAAGCTGGCTGGGAGTTCGTCGGTGAGGGTTCAAAGTGAAATCGGCGACCACTCGTCCGATGGGATTATGTGGTGGCGGACCCCCCGCCGCAGGTCGACGTCGTTGACGCGGAAGCCGTGGCAGGAACAAGGGTACTGTTGCTGGATGCGTCATCAGGGCAACCGTATGGTAAGGTAGGCACGAAGGGTCAATAAAGTTGTGGTTTATTGCTGCGTATGGAGGTAGGAGGAGGGGAGAAGGAAGAGGAAGTGGGCAGAACCTACGGTCCCTCCAGAGATGGCGTGTAAGTGGAAGGTGTGGATGGCCCTGGCAGCCTTCCGGATCAACCTTTTCTGCTGACTGCCCAGAATCCAACAGATACATTCCCAGAACACGCTGCAGGAGCCGTCCAACTTGCAAGGGACAAGCCCAGCGTCCGGGAAGGCGCCATCATGTCCGATGCTGCCTACCTCACATCAAGTAGGAGACCTCTCACATGCTGCGCACTGCTCCACCTCGGCGTCCTGAACAGTGTTGCACCGGTAGCCCTGCCCAGAGCTATGGTGGTCGCCCATCGCCAAATCCCGATTGATGTCCGTCTTGCCGTCTACGTCCTTCTCGATATTTCCATGATTTTTCTTGTCATGTTTCTCGTCTCATACGCAATCGTAGCTTTGGAAACATCACCTCGCCACAGGACTCTGCCAGTAAGGTAGCTGTTGAAAATTGGCAAGAGGTGATTTCGGCGGGAGGTGGTGCTGCACACTGTGAAGACTCTTGTCCCCACTGTATCCGTGGTATCGATTATGTAAGCATGCCCGAGCTTGGGCAGCAGTCCATTCACCCAGCGCATGTCCGACAACTGGCAGCAACTGTCCTCGTTGCGCATTTCCTAATGGTCCCCTTCACAGGACGGACCCCCTGAACCTCTGGTCCTTGAGCTGTGAAGTCGTGCAGTGATTTTTCATCATTTGGTCCTTAAGTGAGGCTCAATTTGATGGATCTGCTTCCCTTGATGCGCGCCCTTTTCTGAGAATCCGAGACTCACTCCGGTAAATCTGTGTCTTCATCGTCCATTTATCCTCAAAGCAAGTCGGAGGGTAAGCCCATGTGTCGTGGATTTGGTGCATTCTCCGACTTCCACATACTTTGCACTGAAACATCAGTCATCCAATTTGTCTCATACATGATACCTGCATTGAAATCGTTGTCGAGAAAAGGCAGAGGCACCACATCACTTGTCAAACCTCGCGGCCTAGCGAGCGTGTATCTTGTTCACCGACCCATGAATAACCATAGACGTATCTCAAAACGTACCCCCAGAGCAAAATTAGAGGCAAAACATATCATTAATCAAGGAATTGACGAGATTCGCGTCGCAGTGAAGCCAACAAAGCTCTAGAGGTCAGCCAAGTTTTCTCGGGATAGTATCAACTTTTCAGGAAATTGTGCTTGTGGGTTCCAGGCTCACTGTTCTCTTCGTCATCAGCGATGTAACAATCATCAGGTTTTGCTCAATATAAGCCTAAACTTCGTGACGGTTCAGAACGCCCAACGCTTCGTTGATACCAGAACCGCGACCACAACCTGTGATGAGACGTGGCTAGCATGCACTCCCGGGCATTATGGCAGATAGGAAGCGCTGCTAATCCTCAGGGCAGAGACTTGCATAGTGATGTGTGTTCTCCCACTTGCAAAGAGCTGTGACAATGCTGGGGCTTCACTGTTTGGCCTGGCATTACCAAGCGAGGATCCAAGTGAAAGACGTATACAGTGGAAAGCGGCTTGATTCCTGTGGAGGACCCATAAGGGCAGTCATCCCGTGGTGAGCGGTATCGTACGGCACATGCAGTAATGAGCCGTGCCATTTGTGGCGCCGCGACAATGGGCCATACAGGTTTGTCTGTGACGGCCAGTGTATCCTGGCCTGACGATAGGGTCGTACAGCAGCTAACAGGAATGGCGTGCAATCAATCATCTGCTATACGAAAGCTTGAAGAAAATCTTGGTATAGGATGAACAGTACTAGTCTGGTGGCACGACGGCTAGATGACTCGAGCATGCTATTGTTTCCCACTTTAAAGCCACCGTATCTGCCACGACTGGAATATCGTTCCCATCTGTCTGGTTCGTTCTTCCTGGTGAATACAAAGTTTGTAAATTTCTGCTCACAAGCCGGGATCTACACCGTTGAGTTTGCTCATCAAAGTTGGCCAGGACGTCCGCCTTGACAAGATAACAAGCAGCCTTGCATGTATCTCTAACGGTATTTTCCATTTTGTTTCAGAGACTCGTCCCTTGTTATCTTGACTTTCTAGCTCTCCGCATGAGAAGCCAGAGACAGTGGCGTTTGTGCTTCCCAAGTACCTTGTCATCGAAAAAATTGAATCTTTCAACATCAGCTTCCGGCTACTGCCAAACACAACCTCCCATCCCCAGGCGTCTGTCCAATCTCTTTAACGAGACTGCTTTCTATCCCTTACGGCTTAATCATGTACAGCATCTTGAAAATTAAGGACAAGAGGATCGGTAACCTTCAAACTCAGTAAAGGATTCCTTAAAGGTATTCACTACCTGGGGAGATGAGCCTGAGAAGGCTGAAGTTTTGCCAAGTCCTCTCCAAACTATCGCGGAAGCTTGAACGTCAAGGCCTCCGGTGACTACTCCTACTATGGACACGGAGCTCACAACTCATGTGCTCTTGAATCCATGATAAGAACATCCATCGCCGGGTAGTAATTTGATTGGCATTCAGCGTACGTGCTGATGCCTTGCGGGCCGGAGTTTTATGAAGGATTCCTGCGTGAACACAAGCATGACCAAGAAACCACGAGGAAGTCTGTTGCTCCAGCCGCAGCTTACACATCCAAGGACCTTGTTATCGAAGAAAGTGAATTGTTTGTGAGACAGCTCACACATCTAATAAGATGCCCACATCACCTAATGCTACCAGCAATTGAATGTCGCCCGTCTGAGGGTAAGGGTGTTCGCTCAGAGACACATAGCTACTAATCTCATTCTCTTTGATGGTTTGGATGAGGCTATAAATGAACAGCTCCAGTATATACCCATTGGGATCTGCTTGGACATAAACAGCAATTGGACCCGAAATTTAGGCGAGTGGAAGACACACGACGATGTGCACAAATTACAGAATTGCGCGATGAGCCTCTCGACGTCGGCGCAACCTCCGGAGCACGCCCGTAGTCACCCGACTACCTAATCCATCTCCTTGAGGAGCTCGTAGTATCTTTTGATAAGTGAGACCATCTCACGCTTTGCTTGCTAAAAGAGAATATGAGCTCTGTGTCTGTAAGATCGAATCTCAACCATTACAAAGTGTAAACTGTGAGCCATGGCATACTGCATCCCTCACAGGGGCACAGTAAATGGACAACACCGGCGATTCTCGTCAATCTCATTCCGTCCAATGGCGCTGAGTTTAAAATATTGACATAATTTCTCTTTGGTATGAATGAAGGTGTTTTTTTTATCAACGCGGAGCGGCAGTTCGCCTCAAGTTGCATTCTTCTTTGGGCTGGTTCCTGAGTCTTCTGGGCCATGACTGCAAGGGAATCCCAGTTCGCTCACGCCACTGCAGCCTGCAGGCATTTCTTATTCTAATCGACCCAAAAGTAACGATGTCTCCCTATAGTCCACTTCAGATAGCTACGTCTACACCTGCCAGAAGCCTCAGTAAAGGCTCTCCTACCTGGGTCCTATGATGTTGCTATCACACCGTGGCGAGAGATAGCTTGAAGCCCATACCAGCACCGATAACCCGAATGTTCCGCAGTTTGACAAGTCGAGAGGCGAAGGCTCATCCATCATTTTGACATGCTACGGAATGACAATCTTCTTCAGATGTAACGGGATCCCCTTCATTTCATCTCGATGTGTTCTAGTGACGCGTAACATTTGTCTTTGCCGGAACGCTTCTTCCAGCTATTCATTTCCTACCTGTCCTTTCCCAGTAACATGTAAGGTAGGATGTCAATCTCAAGTATAAGGGCACGATAGTGTCGTGAAGCCGAGCCGCAAGACTGCTGCCGCGTCTGCCTGAGCCCACTCTTTGGATAGTGGGGCTTTTAATGCCGAATAACAAATCGTGTTTGACATCTGATCGCCCATCACCCAACCTTGTGTCTTCCAGCTGGCAAAACCCCTTTCCCGCGTTGCCTGCCAAGGGAAATATCACACGGACAAAGCATGACGCGGCAAACATGACGATGCGTGTTCAACTACTTCAACTATTATTCGATCAAACATGAGGGCCAGGGCGCGCGTTAGAAACCTTCTTTTACTAGACTCAATGAGCAGGACCTCCTCCAAAGGTCACTGATTGTTTCCTTTTATTCCTTTGATGTTTCGCAGCTAATTATGCAAGGCAACTTTGCACGGACATTCAGAAGACTTGGCTAGGGGGGCTGCATAGCTCGACACTTGAAACATGCTGTCCCAACGTAGAGACTCTATCAGAGCAATGCGCATCAAGTCATTGATCCTTCGCCTTGCTGGCTCCTCACTGGAGCAGGATACTTTGAGACTCAACCAGAACCTAGTCACGATAGCTGTCTGCAGTTACAAGCCTTCACGGGCGAGTACAGCTGACGAGTGACCAGCTTGGGGACCACGGTTCTGTGCTGTTACGTGGCCATCATGGATGTTGCGATGCCCTCATTCTGGCACATACGACCATACCCATTGGAAAACTCGGGATCCCGTCCGCTCTCCCATTGATAAGCCAATGAGGGCAGGGTTATCTAGAAGAGCAGGATCCCGGCTAACTTATCAGACAAAACGGTGCCGGGTTACGCCGCCGCTGCTTCGGCGCTGTACAGTCTGCCGTTTGTAACTACTTCAATTCGCCCACCCGCCCCGACAAAATCATCCTTCTCTCACACCCCCGCCTTCTTTCTCCCCAGACCTTTTAGCATCGCCTTATTGCTATTTTCGCGTTGCCCCCAGTCTCATCATCATGCTTGACGTCCTTCAAGGCGGGGTCATGCGTGAAGGGCGGCCTAACTGTTGGCCTCCTCCAGGTCTCTGCGTCCCCCCCTTCTCTCTCTAAGTCTGCTCATCCTTTACGTCCTATGAGGGCTTTAGAAATGCAACCAGCTGCCCTTTACTGTTGATCTCCAAATCTCACTGTTCTCCTCTGACTTTATTTATCTGCAGTCGCACAGGCAGGCTTTTCACTCCTATATCGTTTTCGCTATAGTAGATCTATCATTTGATTTTAATAATTTATTCGTCTGCAATTTTAAGATTGCTTCATTCTCTACGGTCATCACGAAACTGATTAGCTATATCGCAGGATTCTGACCATTGCCTGAGACTGTCGAGGCAGCTCGCGTACCCGGGAGGGAGCCAGGTCAGCTACGACGGCAAGGTGTTTCGCGCCTATGGCGAAACCATACTCGACGTCAAGCTTTACGTTCTCGAACACGAAGGAATCACAGCGTGGAAACAGGTTCTGAGATATAAGGGCAAGACCTTGGAAAATGATAATAAATACCACCCCCCCCCCCCCAACCCCCCAACCCCCTCCTCGATGGAGAAATACCGTCTCAAAGAAATTCTCTTCTCATCGAAAACAATCATTAACGCAAAAATAGTTATAATTCACAATTCTCATCTAGACCGTCAAACCATTTCCCGTCAAGCTGCCGCCGTGGCAGTAGCAGCAGCACAATAGGCACTACCATACGCAATAACAGTACTAGCAACATTCGTTCCACAAGCACCGTTAGAACAGTCTCTCAGACCATATCCAAAGTTGACGTTGCGGCAGAGGCAAGACGGATCAGGGGATGTGCATCCCAATGATTCATATTGCGCAAGCATGTTGTTGAAACATGTCTGACCGCAAGTTGGCAGGCTTGTGATCGCGGTTGTGGAAGATGCGGAAGTGGTCTTTGTAGCTGAAGTTGGAGTTGCCGTTCCACCCGTAGCAGTTGCTAGTGCGCTGGCGCAGTACTTGCTTTGGTATGCAATTACTGCGCTCGCATCGGTCACTCCACAGACTGCATTTGAGCAGTCCCGGATGCCATAGCCGAAGTTGACATTGCGGCACAGACATGCCGGATCGGGGGTGGAGCATCCAAGGGATGAGTATGTGTTGATCATATTCAAGAAACATGTTTGCCCGCAGGCTGGGAGAGAGGAGATGGGTGGAAGTGCAGTGCTCGATGGTGTCGACGTTGACGAAGTGAGCGAGACGGACGAGGATGTAATAGCAGTTGTGCGGGAGGTGGTCGATGGGATGCTGATGGGCGGCAGAGGATCCGTCTTGACCTGAGCCTCAAACACGAGCAGCAGCGCCTTGCCGCCGCACGTCTGTTTCGCGTCGCCGGGGCAGGGCACGTTGCACGAGGTTTGGTTTGCGGCCCAGTCGCCGCCCACAAAAGAGCCGCACCAGCACTCGGTCCCCGACTTGACGCCGGCGTAGCGGAAGCCCTCGCTCCAGCACGCGGCCTGGCACTTGTCCACAGTGAGGCTGCTGCCGCCAGCCTTCGTCGACTCGGTGGCCAACGTGTGGTCGTCGATGAAGCAGCCCATTGGGTTCCATCCCGTCAGCACGGCCGTGGGCGTCTGAGACTGCGCGGGCACAGTCGTCGTGGTGCTCGCCGTGGTGGTGGTGGTTTTGGGAGGCTCTTCGCTGGCGACCTGGATGCAGTACGAGGTCCAGTCTTGCCAGTTGCTGCAGTCGAGACCGACCGACGGGTTCCAGCGGCTGAATGTCTCGGGGGAGATGGCAAACATGTAATCCCGCACCACGACGCAGCTCTCGCCTTCGTAGTTGTCATACCAGTAGCTGCACGACTTGATGGTGTCGGCCAGCACATTGGCCTGAGGCGTCTCGCCTCGCTTTCCCAGGTGCACTGCCGACGCCCCGGCTTCCCGGGGCATCATGGCAAGCCAGAGGGCTGCCGACGCGAGCGAAGAGAGAATCATGATGCTGAGCTTGCAACTTGGAGGCCAAGTGGAGGAGGGATGGACAAACGAATGATGGTCCGCTATGGGATGAGCGTGAGGTTGACAGGCGCGGACACACGACAACAAGGCGGCGAAGAAGAGGGCCGAAGCACATCCTAATACCAGCCAGATGGTGTCGAGTCACGACGCCATTAGATTAGCCCGTGAGTCCACAAACCGGAATAGAACCAGAACCGGCTTCTCCTCTGTCAGTTGTCAGGGGGGTCAGCCAAAAGGGCTTCGTCTCCCTCGGCCAAATCTCATCATCGGCATGGGTGTGATGGGTGGGATTTCATTGGAAGTCATACGACGTGCTTTAACCATGTAAGTGTCGGATCAATTCTTTGATAAGGCCACAAAAATAAGCTTAGTAGATATTACATAATATAACACCCGGTAAAAGCTACCCCAGGGTATGATTACCCCTCCTAAACCAACAGCAACTGATCCACATCTAAAGACGGATATATAAATATCGTAGTAGTTGGTCGAATTCTTTTGTGTCCCTTTATCTCCTTGCTTCAATCACATTCCATCTACCTTACCGAATATCCACTCAACCAGGCATCTATTCCTGTCTCCTGCCACTTCGGTCTCTCTAGGTTGACGGACAATTTCAATGGCATCATTCGGTCCTTTTTCCCGGCTGCCTCTCGAGCTGCGCCAACGCATCTGGGAACTGAGCATGGAGCCCCGGCACGTGCTTATTGGAAAATGCGAGTACCTCCATGCGCAATCAAGCCCACCAGCCGTTCTACAGGCCTGCGCGGAATCGAGGTCGCATCTCCGAGGCCATTATACCCAGGAGGCTCGTTGCGGCCGCAGTGGATCATCGGCGTCGCGCGCCATGGTGAACTACGACATCGATACCGTCTGCATGACCGCCTTCGACATTACTATCTGGTCGAGTGCCAAGGATGCACCCATCAAGTACCTGGCGCTCGAGTCCAGGGACTCGGAGGCCTTCTTCTGGAACACTAGTGGTGCCGTGAGGGACATCGCGACTCTCGAGCACCTGGAGATACATCCTACGCCAGGCTCATGGCCGGAAAAGAAAAAGGCGCTCTTGTTGCAGGATTGGATCTCTCAGCTGGAGGTCTGGTACACCCCGTGCCCCCCGGCGCCATTCCGCACAAAGATCATCAGCCCTTGGCCAGACGTCGACATCCCTGAAGTTGGAGCGGATAACTTTGACGAGATATCGCGGGCTTGGGACAGGACGATGGGGTGGGCGTCAGACGGCTCATCGGAGGCTGACGAGCCGTTTCCAGATGCGCCCCCTCATGGTCAGGCAGAGGCTGACCAAGGGACCGGGGTGCAAGCCTTGTGAGCGGTCACCTGTTTGGCCCACACCCTACGGTCTATATTGACGCAGGTACGGATATGAGATACTGGATATGGCAAAATCAGGCCCTACGCTGACCGGTGGATCACCTTGTTACTTTGTTCCATCTCATTTCCCATCTCATTTTATTTTCCATCTCATGGTCCAACATCTCTTGTCGTTCCTTGCATCCATAACATGTTCATACTGCCGTTGTAGATGGCCGAAAATCTCAACGTTCAAGAATCATAACCGAACGGGACAACGGGGACAGTAGAGGTGACGCTGTTGCTCCTTCAGCCTGTTTACGCATTCGTTTCTTCATACACTCCTTCACTCGCAGCTTCGTTTCCTCGTCGCCACGTTTTCTTCACAGCAGTCCCTCATCATGCGGTTTCCCGTCTTCATCCTCAGCCTGCTCTGGCTCGTTCCCGGAGCCTTGGGCGCCGGTAGACGAGCAGCATATGAGAAGATCCTCTTCTTCTATGCATACCGAATCGACCAGCTTTTACCGGAGGACCAGCGAACAGTAGGCGTAAAGTGTGCAAAGTGGCCCACTAGGGAGGAGCTGCCCTGTGAGGACCCGGGCAACAATAAGCCCAAATATCTTCCTTGCAAACCAAAACAACCGGCCAGGACGGTCTGCACTCTCGGCGAGTTTATCGGGCACATCGATAGCAACAAGGGCAAGAACTATAAGAACCAGCTCTTCGTTGATGGCGTCAAGTGGGACGAAGAAAAGCTCGACTTTGACATGAAGAAAACGGCGGAAAACATTATCAAGTACGATGCTGCCGATGGTCGCAACCCGCCCTACCGCCTCTTCAAGGACGGCGCTCTCCCTGCGTATTATGGGGACGATATCATCAAGGACGGCGTGGTTCTCGGCAAGAAGAGGGGCTACGACGGGTCGCTGAATTCCATCTTCGATCGGATGGCCTACGTCAAAAGTACGCTCCCCCAAGCGACCTTCGACAGTCCCGACGTCAAGTTCCTCTTTGATCGGGTCGAGGAGAGCCGCACCTCGGTGTTGGCAGCGCGCACGGCCGACCACGACTACTGGATCAAGAAGGACTTCGTGGCCCATATCCCAGGCATTGACGTCAAGACAGCGCCGATGGGCTACCAGGAGTGGGTCGACGGCCAGGACCGAGACATTGAGAAAATCCTGACCCCCGAGACCATCACCGCAAACCAGGCCGCCATCCCTAACGTCGAGGACCAGATGAAACAGGTCCGAGCGGACCGACTGACGGACACGTTTGCCGGCGCGGCCCAAGGCAAGCAGGCGAGGGACCACCAGGTTGTGATGGAATGTTATGAGCAAGGAGGAACGAAGATTGAGAACGCCGTTTGCATTTGATCGCCCCATCAACCATGTTCTCCCTGTTGCGTTTTCAATATGCCCCTGAAACTTTCGATATACTTGGTAGATAGCACTCTTAGGCTTAATACGACTCTGTACTTATTTTCTCAGGCATAGATATGACAACTGCAACGAGTCGACGGTAACGATAGTTAGTTAGACGGGCCGTCGCTCCGAGCCGCACGGCCGAAAGGGAAGCAAAATCCCGTAATGATTCGTCGTTCGTTGGCCCCCCCGAACAAAAACCTACAATACTTCCATGTCAAGCACCCGGTATTACAGAACTAGTTTGAGGCCACTCACTCTAGCCTATTTAGTAAGGAGGTTGACGTGAACGGTGTCCGTGCCGGAGATGAGCTCGTGCGCACCCGGGCCCCACGCGGGAAGGCGGGGCTCTGACCGAACCGCTCTGGAGTTGTGAGCTCGGGTGCCTGGAGCAGGGCTGAAGGTGGGGCCCACGAAGGGCTGTACGAGGAGCCCAAACTGGCATCCCATTCACGATGCTAGATGATGGCTGCCCTTGTGAATAGCCTGATTGTTGTTGGGTGGTTGCGCTGCTTCTAGATGAGGAAGTGTCTCCGCGCGACCCCCAAAAGTCCCCTACTTCAGGTATGTACTACGCGTGTAAGCACGCCTGTGGGGGCCTAATCCAGCCGCACCACCTAATAAGGTAGGTGGTTAACCGTGTTTGGTGGGGCGGGCACGAGTATGGATAAGGTAGAGGGGGCCGCTCCCAGGGATCTGAGCTTATCTCATTTTCATCTCTTGTGAAATTGGAAGATGGTACAATACAGTCAGCACTCAACAATGAAAAAATAAGCCTTCTTTGTGGAGACTTCTCACGGGCCGAAGCAACGAGCACGGAGGAGTGCCCGCGCTTAGCATATCATACCTAGGTTCCTTACGAGGATACCCACGCGGCCGCACGCGGTATGCATGAATGCAGGAACCTACCCTGGCTATCACTTCACTTACACCCATTGACTGCAATATGCATCTACAGAGTAGATACGAGTTACTGAGCGGTAAGCTTACAGCTGTCTATCTCGAGGCCTTTTATCCCGTGGACGCTGGACGCTTAATTCTCCCGTCTCGTCTCCCTCAGTTTGTTCCTCCAGCGCTTTGGCATCAACTCACTCTTTTCGTTTGACTTTGGCGACCGCCGCCGTCCTCTCCCTTACACACACACTCTCTCAGAAAAAGAAAAAAAAAGAAAAAAAAAAAGGGGCATCTGATCACCATGTTCGTTCAGTCTTCCTGTTTATGGCTGCTGGTAGCAGCTCTGGGCGCAAGCTCTTCGCCACTGGCTGGCCCTACCTCCCAGCCTGTGGCGGTCGGCACAAGTACACCCTCCCTCCTCCCGCATCTGGTAGTACCTTTGATGGTGAACTGACTTGATTCGTTCCAGGTCCTGCCAACATCTCAACCTTCATAGATGACTTTGTCAACCAATGGAAGTCCAGCCATCCAGACCTCGATAGCGCCGAGCTTCAGAGGGTCCTGGTATCAGCCGAACAAGCCAAAGTCTCCCTCTTGAGCACGACTTCTGGGGAACTGGAGGAACGCTCACATCTGAAAGGGGACTTGCATCCCACATCGCCAGCGCCGCCCGTGCCACCCTTCGTGCCGCGGCACAGGCGTCAGCTCCAGACGGCGGGCAACTCGACAAGTGCCAACTCGACCGTCCTGGAAGCCAGGTCGCTTGTCCGCAAGGCCCAGCAGGAGGCCAGCGCCCGAAACAAGGAGCGCTTCGCCAATCCACGCACAAACGCGTACTGGGCCAAGCATGGGTCCGGCGCAGCCGGCTTGCGCGCCCGCGCAGATGATGTCGCTGCCTTTGCCATCAACGAGACCATCGCCGTTGCTGCCGCCATTGTTGCCGAGGCAGATTATGCCCATAATGTCCCCGTGGAGTACCCGCCTCTTCCCGACGACATCAGGCAGCTCAAAGAGCAGATGTTTGGTCCAACCGGGGCTGACGCCGGGGCTGGCGCTGCTGCGGGCAGCCTCGGCAAGAGGGCTCTGTCGACCTTCTGGATGGAGGACATCAGCCACACGGGCAAGGTCCCCTTCGGCGGTTCCGCCAACGACGGGTACAAGGTGTTCCGCAACGTCAAGGACTACGGCGCCAAGGGCGACGGTAAGACGGACGACACCGAGGCCATCAACAGAGCCATGAGCGACCAGAACCGCTGTGGCAACAACTGCGGCGCCTCCACGGTCAAGCCGGCCATCGTCTACTTTCCCTCGGGCACCTACCTCGTCAGCACGCCCATCACTGCGTACTACAACACTCAGATGATTGGAAACGTGAGTTCGAGAGCCTTGTTGCCCCCGATGAAATGAAACCCTAGGTTTGGATTGGACTGGCATGCTAACCACAACCGGAACTCGGAACGCAGGCGAATGTCCGGCCTATTATCAAGGCGGCCAAGTCTTTTACCGGCCTCGGCGTCATCTCTGTGGACGAGTACACGGGCGGCAATGGAGGCGCGGAGCAGTGGTACATCAACCAGGTGAGTCTCCATTCTAGTCATCTTGGCTGGCAGCTTCTGATGGCAAAGGACAGAACAACTTTCTTCGTCAGCTCCGCAATTTCATAGTGGACGTCCAAGACGCAGACATGGACGACGTTGCCGGTCTCCACTGGCAAGTGGCCCAGGCTACTAGCATCCAGAATGTCGACTTCTACCAGTCACCGTCTACCGACAAGCACCATATGGGTATCTGTAAGTTCTCCCGGCTTTTGAAAAAAAAAAAAAAAGGGCTAGCTTCCCGCCTTGACTTACACTAGCATAGTCGCAGAAAACGGGAGTGGTGGTTTCATGGGCGATATGACCTTCTTTAATGGCGAGATTGGCATTCGATGTAAGTGGCTACTGGGACGACCAATTACTGGGACCAAACGCTCTAACCCTATATTCACACTACTGACACCCGGTCACAACAGGTGGAAACCAGCAGTTCACGTCGATCAACATGGTCTTCGTCGGCTGCCGCACCGGAATCGACATGCTCTGGGACTGGGGCTGGACCTGGAAGGGTCTTCTGATGAGCACTACCGAAAACGGAATCCGCATGTCCGGGGACTTCAGGGGCGGCTCCATCATCGTCATGGACTCGTTCTTGCTGGGCATGAGTAAGGGTATCTCAGTTTCCACGCCCGTCGGGAACACCCCCTCCGAGAAGTTTACTATTACGTTGGACAACGTCGAGGTCTTCGGCGTCGGTAAGGCCGTGGATCACGAAACGGATGGCGCCCAGCTCGAGGGCGGCAGCCGCGTCATTCGATCCTGGGTCGTCGGCAAGGTTTACGACGAGAAGAACCCCAGTGGCACATACCAGAGCGGGCCGCTGTCGGCTCTGCACCCAACGGAAGGCTCGCTCATGAAGGGCGGCGCATACTATAGGCGCCAAAAGCCCCAGTATGAGAACCTTGTCGCCAGCGACTTCATCAATGCCGGCACCCTCGCAAAAGGTGACGGCGTTACGGACGACACTTTTGCTTTGTCAATTAATCTCGCGTTAGCAGCTGCCACACGTCGTCCGCTGTACATCCCCTTCGGGTCGTACCTTGTGAAATCCACTCTGCAAGTAAGGCTTTCCTGACTCCCCAACTCCATTCGTTTATATGGTGCTAACTAGCCCCGTTACTCGTCAGATTCCGATCGGGTCCGTGATTGTAGGCGAGTGTTGGGCCCAAATCGTCGCCAACGGAGAGTCTTACAGCGACGCTGATTCCCCATACACTATGGTGCAGGTCGGGGACTGGGGCGAAAAGGGGAGCGTCGAGATCCAGGATCTCGTCTTCACCACAAAGGGCCCTACACCAGGCGCAGTTCTGATGGAGTGGAACATGGCCGAAGACCTGCAGGGCTCTGCTGCCATGTGGGACTCGCACTTCCGCATCGGCGGAGCGATGGGCACCGGCCTGACTGCTGCCGACTGCCCCAAGCTCACTGGTACTATCAATCCGAAATGCGTTGCCGGGTCCATGTTGCTCCATATGACTGGGGGTTCGTCGGGCTATCTGGAGAATGTGTGGGCGTGGGTGGCGGACCACGACTTTGACAGCGGCCCGGCACAGACCCAGATCGATATCTACGTCGCTCGTGGCATCTTGATCGAAAGCAAGGGCGGCCCTGTCTGGCTCTACGGAACCGCGTCGGAGCATTGCGTTTTTTATCAGTATCTCCTCTTGGAAGCACAGGACGTGTTTATGGGCAACGTAAGTGCCGGCGTTTGGACCAAGTCTTCCAAGCCCTTCCTTCTATCATTAGAGACTCGTAGGCCTAACAATGATGTCGAACCAGATTCAGACAGAAAGCCCGTACTACCTGCCAAAGCCCAAGGCGCCTGCCCCGTTCACGGACCAGGTCGGGCTCTTCAACGGGGATCCCGACTTCAGCGAGTGCCCAGAGTCGGAGCCGCACTGCGCAGCTGCCTGGGCATTGATGATTTCAGGGTCAACCAACGTTCATATCTTTGGCGCGGGGTTGTATAACTGGTTCGACGACTACACGCAGGACTGCATCGACACGCAAACCTGCCAGAAGCATCTCGTCCACGTGGAAGAGAGCGGACAGATCTGGTTCTATAACCTCTATACCATTGGGTCAGCCAACATGATTGACGCAGAGGGGTCCGATCCCATTCCGGCCAAGGACAACATCAACACCAACGAACATCCGTTCACCTCCGTCATTAACGCATGGCTGCTGTCTTCTTCCGGATCGTGAGTCTCACAGCGGCGCCACATTGTCCATTTGTGTCCCACCATGAAGCCGGACATCCCAAGTGCTAACTTGTAAACAGCGGAAATGTCGACAACGACCTGGCAGACCAGGTTATCCTGGGCACAATGCTCCCACCTTGCCCATCCAAATACAACACGCTGGAGAATGTCGAAAAGTCCAAGTCGAGCATCCCGCAACACTGTCTCGACAAGTACCTCCTTCAGACGCAGCTCAACACCCTCGGCACTGCCCTTTCTGACTATAACAGCATCTTGAGGGACGGGTACGACGACAAGTTCAAGGCCTATCAAAGGTCAGTCTTGCAACAAGTCCCAGACCAGATCAACAAGTTCATGGAGGGGGCCCAGGCCTCGGGCAACTGGACCTGTACCGAGACTCGGACCGTCATCTGCTGCAGAGGTTGCCAGAATCATGCGGCGTGCACGAACCCCATGTGCGACTTTTCCACCGACTGCAAGCCCGGCACCACCAAGAAGACAACTACCGTCGACTGCCCTGCGTCCATATCAAACAACTTACGCGAGCAGCTGCCGGTCCCCGTCGAGACGACCTACACGCTCAAGAACGAGCAGGGCTTCTGGGAGGGCCTGATGGCCGCGTACGGCATCCCGCAGGACTGGGTCAACATTGGGGAGCGGCTTGCGTACTTTGGAAAGGGCTGCGAAGGCGTCGCAGGCGACAGGACGTCGCCGGACACCTCGACCGAGTGCTTCAAGAAGTCATCCGTCTACTGGCACAACTTCCCGACGATGAAGCCGGGCGCGGCCATGGACGACCCCAAGGACAGCGTCAGCAAGTCTTACGACACGTTCAAGAACATCTACGACCGCGCCACCGTGTCCCTCGGGTTCGCCCAGTGGAACCTGTACGAGGCCAGCTCCACCGACATGCTGGCCACCGCGGCCCTGCCGGCCATGCTCCTGACCGACGCCGTCGACAACATGCGCCAGATCGCCAAGGCGGGCGAGGAGATCATTGAGCGCGAGCGCAAGCAGAACATCCTCTTCTGGCTCAACATGGTCCTCATGATGATCCCCGCGGCCGGACAGGTGGCCAGCAGCCTGGGCCGCGTCGCCATCGCCGTCGCCCTCCGCGTCGTGGGCGAGGCCGCCACCGCCGCCCTGACGCTGTACGAGCTCGTCGACGATCCAAAGAACGCCCTGATGACCATGATGGGCTTCTTCCTCGGCGGCGGCCTCTCGCGCCAGCCCTTCCGCGAAGCCGCCGCCGCCCGCCGCGGCATGCCCAAGTCGCAGTTCGAAAAGCTGCCGCCCAGGATCAGGACGGACCTGGGGCGCATCCAAACCGTTAGGAACGTGTGCCGCGCGCGTTCGTAGTGGAGATGACGACGACTGCCTCCTGGGTGGTATGGTATCTCTTGACATAAAACTCCATCTGTTCTCATTTTGTCTCCTTTTTCTTTTCGTGTACAACAGCCGATGCCGGCTTTAACAAGGTCTCGCGGTTTAGATGATGATTCCGCCTCCAGCACTGCCGGTGTCCGCCATCCGACCTATTGTTAGAACAATCTAATCTTGAATGGCATTTATTTCCAGGAGAGACCTGCGACCAATCGCGGGATAGTCATCGACATGATGTTTGTCATATGGATGTCTCCGGACCAATGTATCTGGACACGATATCCCTGCAATACGACAATAGCGCAGATCATCGGAAAAGACACCCTTCCTCTTGTATTGAGTCCAGAAAGAAGCTATTCTTGATCCCTAGTATCCCTAGTCCCCCAGGCACGCCAACGGCGCTCTGATAATCGGAGCAGGGCGTGTGTACACTACGTACCTCATCGTGCTGGCAACGTGAATCCAGACCAGACGCTTCCTTTGTTCACCCCCCCCCTCCTAGACATACCACAGCATTGCCAGCCCTGGACACCCAACTTGGTATACAGCAGATGCCAGGTGGGTGGATAAATGCACCGAGGGGTGCTTGGCGTTGTACACCAATACGCTGAGATGTAATCATTGCGAGACATGACTGCAGAGCCATTTCCTTGGAGGGAAACCTGGCCCCTGCATGCGGATACCACCAAAAGGCCCGTCGCATATGCCCAAGGGTTCATGGATGTGCAAGGACCAGCCACGTTGAAGCCAACGCCAACCTAGTACCGTCACTGTCGACGACTTGGCCAACCATTGGCAACTGTCGTTCATCTCCCACTACCACATCCAGAGAGTTGCTTGCTTAGCGGAATGGTGGAAATTGAGGAATAGCTTGTTTTGCCTTCCGTAGACTGCTCCCCTGATGCCACGCCTCTTCCCGGGCAACGACTATGAAGCTTCATGTTGGAACAGACCAAAACCTAAAGCCTTGCTGTCTATTAAAGTACGTCCATACAGCTGCCGCTCATAATACTAACTGTTTCTCATTCATTCTCTTGCCCCATTCAAATCTTCATCGGCCCTTTCTGCAATATAAATGGGCATTTCGACATACTGTGCACTTTGTGCGCTGCCCTACTTTCGTTTTCTTCGCTATTACCGCCCCTGTTCAAACAGCCTCGTATATTCATCAACGCAGCTACTTCCTCCACTCTTAGCCTAGGATCACTCTTAGGTTTTCTCCTCGGAATACATATTCGAGGCTATCACCGCTTTTGTAGAAGCGGCGAAACATTCCAGGCTCTCAGATGCCTTACCTGTTTCTTCTTCTTCAATCATCTTTACCCTAGCGTACGCTATACAGCTGGAGAGTCTTTACTACACAGGACCAAAGATACTCTCAGATGTCTTCTTAGGCTTTTAGTTCATCAATATTTAGTTACGAATCACCAGAGAGAGAACGTTACTAGCCACCAAGTATCACTCTATCCAACCTTTCTTCACCAGTCTTCTAGTCACTGCCTTAACCAATCTTCTAGCCACTACCACCAAAATTCTCAATCTCACAGCACTTATTTTACATAATTCCAGGGTGAGAGCAAGGTCAGGAGATCTTAAGACCATACCAGAAGGCGAGAAACGCGACGATTCTGCCCCTTTCGCAGAAACCAACACCAAAGCCAACCGCAAGTACGGCAAATTCGACCAAGATGCACATGCGGAGATGAAGGAGTTGGGAGGATGGTGGCCATGGCTTCAAAACTTCTCTGTCTTCTGGAAATATTTCTGGCCGGGTAGTGAACCCTGGTTGCAAAGCACCGTTATCTTTGCGATATTGCTTGCCTTCGCCATCAAGATATCAACTATCTTGTCCTCCTATTACCTCGGACTTCTTGTCACCGAGCTATCAGAAGCTGTGAAGAGGTCGAAACTTCGAAGCGCTGAGGTTCTTCCACTATGCCTAGGGTTAAACATCACTTACGCTTCGACCACCCCAGGCGCCATTCCGAATCTCCGAAGCTATCTGTATATGAAGGTCAAGATTTTTCGCAGCGGGAAACTCCATCGCGCATTTCATAGAACGGCCATGAGTCTCGATTTCTCTTTTCACAACACAATCAATCCACCAGACATCAGACATCGTGCGAATCACGAACGATTCGAAGGAGCTGTTAGACGCACTGGACAACGTCTGATTTGTGTTTGTACCAAACATGATCATGCTGGCGACTTCGGCTACCTTTTTGATCAGAAAACATCGGCAGTTTATGGCCCTCGATCTTCTTGTGCTTGTGGTTGGCTACTTCATCGCCCATTATACTTACTTATACTCTCTATTTTAGGGCGAGTTTTATACCCATTTCCTATTTTCAATAGACAACCGTTCTCTACATTTAACGTTAATGCCCCTATTATGACTATACGACAGTAAACTTAGCGGGCGCTTTGTCGATTTCTCAATAGAGCCCGCACACAAAAGGTACGTATTCAATTTGTGGGAGAGACCGAAAAGCCTCATTACTGTTGCCAATACTCTACTAGTTCTGAAATGATATTCTGAGAATAATTGCAATCTAATTAGGGGGAGGTCGCCATGAGCGACACTGTGGCTCGTTGGAAGACGCTGCGCATGGAAGCGAACCAGGGAATAGCGGTTTGGGCTCAGCGGAGCCGCTGATGGAAGCTTTCCTCGGCTATGAGAAATAATATTTAAGCTGCCGCTGAAGTCGAAATCTAGTAGGCATGAGCCTGAGTACGAAGAGTCCGGGTACGGCCGCTCTCGTCGCATTCACCGCGACCCTACCTAGTGCGCTCCGACTCGGAGTCTTGACTAAAGACGAACGCTTGAAGAGTCCGCGTGCGGAGCTGCAGGGATGACGCTCGCGTTTCCGCAGGTTTGAACATCCCTACATACTATGGAATCTAGACTCGCGGATCCCTGCTTGGAGAACTTGAACGTTTGATCGTGTTCATTTGCTTCAATCCGAACTGGCCATTCACAGCTTACTGTTTACACCGCATCATTCTAATCTCGGGCCAATAGAATTACGATCGTGAGTCCATTACTTAGGGGATGTGAGAGACTCTTCGGGGAAAAATCGCCCGTCAGCTTTTTGAGGGTTGCCAACCCCTGCGCTGCTGCCTGGAAAGCACGTGAGAGAAACGCCCATTCGGGCAGGACAGGGACGTCTCTATCTCAACTTATAATGAGGATTATGTCTATTTAAACGATCTCGGCACGCCATAACTCGATAATTACTAGCTGCACTATACTGATGCTGCATCTTTGAAAACCTATCTCAAAGACATGGCTAGATACGTCGCGGCACACCAAAATCCCCAGGGTCCGGGAGACTCACGACCCGTCGCCTTGCAGATCATCGAAGATGAAGGACTTGCTGGCGATGGGCTTTTTGGAAAGACTGCGCTTGTGACGGGAGCGAATAGGGGCATTGGCCTTGAAACAGCGCGGGCTCTGCACGCCGCCGGCGCAACGGTCTACCTGGGTGTCAGAGACCTTGAATGTGGCGAGGAGGCCGTGAAAGATATCACCGCAACTTCACCTACAGACGGCGGTGCACCACTTCAATTGCTTGAGTTGTCTCTCGACTCCCTCGCCTCTGTGCGCAACGCGGCGCAAACTTTTCTCACCAAGAACAACAACACAATCAACATACTTGTACTCAACGCGGGAGTCATGGCATGCCCCAAGAGTAGCACCATCGACGGGTTCGAGACACATCTCGCGACGAACCATCTTGGTCATTTTCTTCTCTTTAGGCTACTACAGCCAGCGCTACTAGCCTCTTCATCCCCTTTCTTCAACTCTCGCGTAGTCTCCGTCACTTCGTCCCTCCATCGACTCGGTCCGATCGATTTCGACGACTTCAACTACGACAACCAATCATATCACAGACTCAGAGCCTACGCAAGATCTAAAACGGCCAATGTTTACTTGGCCAACGAGATTGAGCGTCTATTCGGGGATAAGGGACTCCATGCCGTCTCTGTGCACCCAGGAAGCGTGTTGACCATGATTTCCCGGCACATGGAAGATGACCCGCTCAAGATGCCTGAAGGGGACTGGGAAGAGATTCGGTATCTTAAGAACGCGGCCCAGGGAGCTGCAACAAGTGTGCTGGCGGCGGTCGGTGCTGAATGGGAAGGGAGGGGAGGGCGATATCTTGCTGATTGCCTGGAGCAAAGTTTGGCGGTTGATCCATCTTCTCAGACCGACTTGGGATACGCCTCATGGGCTTTTGATGAGCAGGCAGCAAACAGATTGTGGGAGGAGTCCTGCAGGATGACTGGACTTGAGGACGGCATATAAGTCCCGTATAAGATACAGTAGCTCACATTTGGATTTGTAGTGGCATTCGCGATAGTTTTCCTCATTCGAGAAGTTTCATATTGAGCTGTTCTCGTGTGCTCACTGATAGTCTCCTTTGGCCAATTTCTGTACACCGTTTCTATTCCCTGCCACTTATCCACGATTTCCATGACGATGCCCAGGCATAAGAATACACACTCGATATGGCAACCAGAGAGTACCCAAAGCGAATCTGCTGCGAACGGAGCACCAAGTACCTCTTCTTTCAAAGTAGTTGGGTTGATACGTGGCTCAACGAGTAGGGTACTGCCTTCTGATGCGCTATTTGTTTGAGAAAGCTGCAATTTTAAACCTGCGATCATTTTCTGGCATGTGAAATTCTCATATGAAAGCAATACTTGGTGAGGTCTACATCAAAAGACTCCACGAACAAGGTGATAGGTTGCCCCGAAACCCGGCAGCTGTGAGGGCAAGCCGAGGCAGATAATCGCCCGTAGTCCGCTAAGCAGCCAGCTGTGCGCCATTTGGGCGTTTTGGTCAACGGTCATGGAAGTGCCGATCGGAAGCGGAGACTTGCGGTCGACAGATATATGACACCGTCCTCACTCATGTGATGCACAGTCTTAGTCGCGAAACACCATGACCCAAGTATGCTCTTAGGGCTGCCAGGCTTGAACCATGAAGCCAACCAGCGTCCGCCTCACTTTTGGGTCAGCTTCGTGATCCTTCTCGAGCTGTCTATCTCTGAGATAGGTGCCGTGTCAATGAGCCTCGGGATCTTCGGGGTGCACTTTGAGTCAATAAACACCGTGAACTTTAAGAGCTATCAATGGGCCTGGTCCCGTTGTTCTGCTTGGGGAGGATTCAGAACACCTTGGCGGTCCTTAAGTACCAACACTACGCCACCTCTTCGGGTCTTCGCCTCGGCAGTCAAAACGTTCAGATTCCACATGTAGCATCCGAGTACGTGTGTTGTCGACGGACTTGGCGAATCCTTCGGAATGATGCAGACCCCTGAGTTCTTGGCGTAGTACAAGCGGCTCAAGTAGTCGGGGTGGACTAGACAGTTCTCCACCGTAATGGAGGTTCTCCCACGCTGTCTGCTCCCTCTACATGTTTTCGGCATTCAACTCTCTCTACGTGCACCTGCTTGCTACGTATACCAGCCTCATGGCAACGAGCTCAGACAATAGGTGGGCTAAGACTACGATACGGGACCCGAGATTTGAGATTAAGTAAGACGATCAACTTCTTCAGACTGGATTTCCTCGAGTTCAGTTGAACTCTAGTAGCCCCAAAGATATTGGCCTTTTCGTCTTTGATATCCAAATACACTGCAGACAGAGGGCTTCACTTTTCTTGAGTGTTGATGGTCGTAAACTTGCCATCACGATGGTTGAGTTGGGCTGAGAACTGAGGAGCGAGGGGCTTGCTCTGATGACGACATCATTGCCTTTGATGTATAACTTTCCTTGACGACTAGTTGTTGATATGGATTTGAGGTGACAGTTGACTTTGTACTTTCGGTGACGAATGATCGCTGAAACGGAGGAGGCCGCCGGAAGAATCCATTTTCCTGTCGCTCATGTGCTGTTTTGCGCTGTTTGAAACCCGAGACTACAGGCCACCCCCAGTTTCTGGTCAGGAGAGCAAGACAGGGGACGCATGTCAGATCATCAGGCCGGGAGATATTGCCACTAGTTTTATCCGTGATCATTATCCGTCATCCTCTGTCCTCATGGCAAGATGTTAAAGCTCTCGTCCGTTGTGGATAGGTTTCTGAGAAGTCTCACACTGGCCGTCTCCAGGCGGTCCTGTTGAGACCTTTGGTTGCACGCAACAACTGATATTGAAAGATGAAGAGCTGACGAAGACGTAGATCACTTCCCAGCGCTGGACTTTTTCCTTGTATTGTGAATACATGTCGAGAGTTCACACAGAGAAGCCCTCGACAGCGATGATGAGCAATGGGTCTGAAGCATCCCTAGCGTGTGTTGGCAACCTCATGGGGGCTGTTCGTCGCGTCAAGATGGCTAGCTGCAACATATAAAAGACAGCAATTAAACTCATGAAAAGTGAGTCAACTGATTTGACGGTCCATGGTACGTGACAAGCGGTGAAATCTCGGTTGGTAGAAGATATTGCCTACCTTATCAATATCTCATAGCTTAGACCAGACGGCGCTCTTCCCTCTCAGTTTTGGACATACCTGTTCCCTGCCATCGATGAGAAACTTTCTGAACAGCGAAACGACGTATTAGCGCTTTCGAGATTGTCGAGCCGTCGGTATCGAGACGTCTCACGGGGATCTGGGCGAGCGGTAGTCGTTCAAATGTTGTACTTGGACGACGAAAGTCATTCCATGCTTATGGAAGTGGCCTCAATCCATGTCCACTTGCGGCATGCGTACCATCTCGTGCTTGACATAGTCAGCAATGGACAGAGCCCTGAATACGCAACCCACAAGAGCAAGCAGTCATCAAGGTGGAAGTGTGTGACGACCCTCACTCAGATGGTCACAATCGGAATGAAAGAGATGTCCCGAGGACCATTCCGCAGGGTATACTAGATGAGTAGACTCTTTGAGAACTGTCGATGGAGCTTAAATGAAAGAAGCAGTAATTATCAATCATGAACGACGGGATGAGACCCGTGGAATCGGAGAGCAGTGGCTGCTTCTTCATGTGCTACTGAATTAACTGCCGCATCGAGGTGGCCATCAGGCTGACCGCTGACTTTAAGCCGGCAAAATTGGCAAATATCTACTGTAAGATAGGTAGGTGGTTGCACATCACCAAACTGTGAGGTGAGGTGTCCGTTGCTCGGCTAGTGACAGCAGCACGGCATCACACTACCCATGAAGGGCCGCTAGGTTGCTTCCGAGGTACAAACGCTTCAGAATACCGACTTTTTTCTTTTTGTATACATGCACTCTTGGTGTGAGCAAGGCAGGGAGCCAGCTCTGGAGCTGGCACTAGATGTGTCCACATAGGGGCGCGGCGCCAGGCCCCCACGATTCCACCTCTGGACATGTTGTTCGATCAGAAAGGTGAGGATTGATGAGGGAGGCATCGTGGGCTGATATTCCCAAGGGTAACCGATAGTATTAGCAACAGGCTGGCTAGGTGCTGGCCGCTTTGTAGCTGCGCGGAAAGGTAGACAGGTAGACAGGCCTCTTGCCAGAGGCTGTCGCTATGCAATGCTCAACTCCTGGCGGAGGGCACATCGAAGATGATCCCATTGGATAATGAACACAGACTTGAGTGATACCTCGACAATAACTTATGGATTGTGACTTTGTAATTATGGCCTCCATTCCCCCCTCCTCCCCTGTCTCTGGATATTACCGATCCCTTCATCGTCCCGTACCTACCAAAATGTCCCTGTCTGCTCCTCGACCAATCTCAATCTCCAGACCATTTTCGATACTCGATAGCCTTTGTCTTATGAACCGGGCGACGATGATGTATGCTACGCACATCGTAAAGGGGTTGTTGTCGTCATCCATGCTGTCCTTAAGATTGCCCTTCTTGAGAAAAACAGCCGCCACTTCTGTAGCATTTCGGAAGCTGAGCATGGCTTTGTGCTCGAGATCACTCGCTGGCTCGGAACGGGCAACCGAAGAGCCAGTCGGATGTTCAAGGGGGACATTGGTGAGAATGATCCTGACGGCAGCTTGTAGATGATTACGTCTGTCCATCTCTTCTCTCCTCTCGTGTCTCTCGAACTCCATCTGAACAGCATTTGGCAGGAGTTTACCGTGGATCGCGTGAGTCAGACCGAGGGCTGATATTATGCAGGATGTCTCCAACTGGCGCGCCTCACCTTGGTGAATTTGTTGTAATATCGGCATTGACTGATCGAAAAAGTCGCTTGGTTTAAGGAGAGACTTGTAAGAAAATCGACGGTGACGTGCTTCAAGTGTCAATCGAGCCAGGGTCCTCGAGCGATCGCTTGTAGTCTCCCCGAGCTCGCCAAGGTACTCAGCCTCCTTGGGGGAGAGAGCAGCCTCTGTGGATGTCAGCAAACACTGGAGGAAATGAAGTCGGTGGGCATCCAGTGTCTTCGACGTCACATCTGGCGGCATGCCCGTCCCACTCCCCGAGACCTGATACGCAAACAACAGCGTGAAGAGTCCGCAATCGATGTTGTTACTTTGGCGAGCACACTGGTGGTATGTCAGTGCTTCAATTGGGTCCAAGCATGATTGAAAGTGTACTTACTCCGCTCACATCCAAGTCAATCTGAACATCGTCGCTTGCTCCAATCCGACGGAGGAACGGCAAGATCACGTCACGGCAAACTTTCTCAGCAGGCAGAACGCCTGGACAGGAATCGAAAAGGCGAACCTTGTTTTCCTGGCAGAAAAAGACGAACAGTACCCAGTGGTCGTCAATGCACACCGGCATGAGTAACTTGTAATGCTCTCCATGTGGGATCTCATTGTAGACACGATCGGGTATGTTCTTCGAAGCAAGGATGAAACTGTCGATTGCCAAGACCTGTCCAGTGACTGAGGACAAACGATTGAGGAGGGCATTGATGATGGTGTCGTTGAGTTTTTCCCCTGGAAGAAGACGGTGCATATCGCCCGAGATCTTCTGGATGGAACAGCGATACTTGAGCCTTGAGGGCCTCCCTTCAAGAGTGGCTTCGATTGTAGCGCCAGCTGGGGAGGTGTGTCGGGAAGGCAAAACAGGGGATTCTTCGCTTCCAATGGTTATCAAAACGGGACTGGAGGGCAGATCAGGTCGAGCGGGGGGTAAAAAAGCAGGTTCCTCAATCACAGGAGTGGCTGCTCCATCTCTGTCAAGAGGTGAAACACTCGCACCGCCAAAGCTGTCGTTGCTGACATCCCAGTCTGGGCGCCTGACTTCAGTGAGTCGACGCTTCTTGCGATGGGGAGGAATTGGTGTGTCTTGGTTCCGTGTACCAGGAGGCGACGGGGTTGAGGGAGGGAGAGATACAGACCGAGACAGTAACTGTTGCATATGGAAGACATTGTCGCCGGCATCCTCAAAACTGTGTATAGATGGGCCCGCTTGGAGGAGGGAGTTGTCAGGTTCAGGCTTGCTTTTGGATTGAAATTCAAGCGCAGAACCCTTTGGTGCACCAGTCAAAGTCTGGCGCTCCCTTCTGGATTGCTCTGGGGGTGGGGATGCATCGACGTGTTGGGCTGAAGAAGATCGCTTTCGTGCCAACCGAGGACTTGATTGTTTGCCGCGTGCCGATCTGGTGTTTTTGAAGGGGGGCCCAGCAGGAAGGGGTCGACGTGCGGCTTGTTTTTTCTTGCCGCCATCTCTAGAGTTGTCGGGGAGGTCATCGTCCGAGTCACTAATGTTGCTATTCGAATCGCATTCGGAAGGCGGGTCATCTTTGGCGTACCGTTGCTGACGCATCACGAGAGCAGGTTCAACTGGAAAGAGAGCAAAAGTGTGAGCAAAGGCTGTCGGTGTGCGATGTTCGAATGGCATACACTCTCCCACGGCGAGTTTGAACACGCTGACTTGTTTCCTTACTGAGCGATGGCCGTATCGGTGGTCGTTGGTTCTCGGTACGCGGTTGAAAGAATCGATCAAGTCGCCAAGGAGAAGCTGCGGGGAGGATTGTCGTAACTTTTTCAGAAGATCGAGGCACCTCCGAGATCTCGTAATCTCCTGGCCAAAAATAGCGAGAAAAAGGCCGGGTGAAGCGTCCCAGTGCGGGCACAGGCTGGCCAGACGACGTCGAATATCCGTCGTGATTAGTTGGAGATCGTCTTTGTGCTTCTTGTCAAGTATTCGGCAGAGTGTTTGACGATCAACCTTTTGGAACGCCCAAAAAATGAACTTGGTATCGCCAGTTATGGTAGCGTCCTTGGTGTTGGTGAAGTTGGCCTGAAGGTCGTGCCATAAGCGGTCAACATGCTGCTCAACCTCAGTAATCTGAATATTGTTGAGCTCGTAAAGCGTTCTAATAAGGGGTGGCGTGTCAGAAGTGGCTCGGTCGGCGGCGAGGAGGTCTGGATCGTTGGTGTTTGTCATACCGGTGGTGCATTGAATAGAAAAGATTGATTGACTGACGAATGCCGAAATGGCGAAATGGGCTTCTTTAGAAACGAAGGGGCGCGCGAGGGGCGGGGGATGAAGTCGTGAAGCTCATCAGGAAGTCAAAAGAAACGGAGGAGAAGAAAAGGACTGTGAGGAAGAGGAGGCGCCTGAGGAAGGAAAAAGATTGGAAGAGAGGAAGGTTAGAGAGAAGAAGGAAGAAGAGCACGAGGAATGGAGGCGGAAGTGAAGTGGAAAGAAGTAAAATGGAAAGAAGTAAAGTGGGAAGAAGTCAGTTGGGAAGGAGTCAGTCGGGAAGGTAGGCGGAAAGAAAAAAGGCGGAAGGAAGGAAGGAAGGCGGAAGGAAGAAAGGCAGGAAGAAAGAAAAGTGGGCAGGAAATATGGAAGGTGGGAAATAAATCAATTGATCCCAAGGCAAGCGATGTGTAGGAAGGAACGCTGGAAAAGACTGGTGCGGATGGTGGAGGAAATGTCCAGGCAGAAGGTGGAAGGAAGGAGGGTGTGGATGGCAGAAGTTGTAAGAGCTGCCGACTCCAAAAGCTCCCAGGCACACGGTTGAAGTTGGCCTACCTTACTCCAAAAGCTGCCGGGTGCACGGTTGAATTTGGCCGACTCCAAAGGCTGCCAGCTTCAGAAGCTGCCGTCATGTACGGTTGAATTTGGAGTTTGGCGGCAACGCCCCGCTGAAATAGCTTAGAGCGAAGAATTCCACTGGCTGGCCACCCGCCAATTCCCGCTCGTAACATTGACTCGTAGGTAGCCAATGTAATTGAAAGCCCGTCGCAGGTCAACCTCGGAACCAAAGCCACTCGGTGCACTTGGCTGGGACATTGCGCCGAGTTGATGCCATTGGAAGTATGGCAACTTTGGACGATGCAATAACATTGGCCTACGTGGATGCGGTTGAAGGAGAGTGGCGGAGGAGCGTCTAGATTTGGACCGGGCGGATAATGATAACGAAGCCGGTCGGAACGCTGGTTGGAATGGCCAAGGGCTTTGCGTCGTGGAGGGGCGACTTGAGAGTACTCAAATCCCGACGACAAGGTCCAGCAACTATCAATATGGCCGTCGCGGCGAATGGGGACAAAGGACAAAAGAAAGAAAAAAGGTCTGGTGTGAAGTATCGACTGCGACGACTGATGATGTTGACGATGGGAAGTGGTAAACAGAACGGTTGAATGATGTGGTGGAGACGAGGTGGGATGGGACGGGAGACGGGAGATGGGAGATGTGGGGTGTGTGTGGGGCAACCTAAATTCAACGTCCCGTCCACCAGTCCGCCCCATGATTTACCTCAGCCATCTCACGGGAAGGTACTCAGGTGGGTACTTACTTGCCTGGGTGAGTGATCACCTTTTTTCCTCATTATTTTCAATTGTCACACGTTCCTGTGGGTGCAGCCACAATGACGCGACCTGCTGGAACCTGACCTGGAAGGCACGCACCTGCCCGCTCATATTTTGCGTGTCCACACCTGCACCTGCGCCGTTAGGTCTCACAGGCGAGATAAGGTACATTAAGATACGGAAGTCGTGGTTGCGGGTGCCTTCCCACCTTACCTACCTACTCAGGTACACTGGACCCTTCTCCTCCTCCCTCTTGCTCTCACCCCCGTCTTCAGGTTTCCCCCCTCCGGGGCAAAAGGTTCACCTCGGCTGTGCCTTACGTTCCTTCCTGCGCCATTCCATCTTTTCCTCCTGCTTTGTAGCCGCCAACGAGTGACTGAGTGACACCAAACCGAAGTTGGCACTTACACCTGAGGTATCTCACGCCACCTCCCGTCGCCTGCGTACCTTACGTAACCCACTTCCTTCGCAGAAGTCATCGCCGCGAACTCAAAGTCGCAATGCAACGCGAATCGTGCTGCTGCTTTCCAGCGACAGTCGACACTCTTAATCAATTTGCACGGATCCCCAATTCTCGATAATTTGGTCTGCTTCGTTCTTCATCATCTTGCTTCGATGCCACTTCCTCTCATTTGTGTCATCGCATCGCATCTCGTAGCAGTACACTCGCGATCGTCGATAGTCTCTCCCGGAAACATAAAGGCGCTGGTATCTTTTATGTGGACATCCGACGTTTTCTCAACACTTCTACGACGGGCCGGTTTCCTACAAGCTTCCCGCCACGATGACCTTCCGACAAGAATGCCATACCGACCGGGCTACCAAAGACAATTCGTTCCAGAACCAAGGCCGTTTCCGAGTCGCCTTTGGTCTTCGATGCCGCCCATTTATACCCTCACAACAACGCCTCTTGCTTTCTACGCTGTCGGCGCAGCCGGGTCGACCCTGTCCCGGGACAATGAGGCTGCAAAGCATCATCATACTACACCCACCCGAGGCACGGCCCTATGTGCGCGACTTGATTGCGTCGACTGCCAATCTGACAGTTTGACTCCCACGAGCATACATGTCTGACAGGAGCTGGCGTTCATCACCCTTGATCATTATCGCCTGCCGAACACACGAACAACAATATTTTCCATTCCATCATGCCACATTATCATCCGCAAGCCATGTGGGTTTGCCTCAAAATTCGGCCACGACTGCTTTGATGCCAAATTTTGGCCAAAACACGCAGAGTCTACTTGACAATATCGCCGAGCAATGTTCCCAGAACAATCTTGCCCAAAGTGCAAGGAAGCTACACACTCCTATGACGAGTCACTTCCTTGCAGCGCAGTCTATCCACGGGATGCCAGTAATGATGAAGGAGCCGGTTGGCTGTGTGATTAGGCCAATGATCCTTCTGCCCGCTCTTTGATGCGCACCTCATCCTCTCTACAAATAACAATCAGTCATGCTGCCCAAGGTTGTTACAACCATTCTACCCTGGCGCCAAGTGAATGCGCGGAGAGACTTGGTGAGTGTCGTGTTCATTTGGTGTTCGCAAAGGATGATGCCCAACACTTGAATAGAAGACCTGTTGGCGATTAGGTAAGAGGCGCTGCTCGATTTGCTGCCATGTGCTCGTCTACAACCTGCTGAAGCGGAAATTCCCACGAAGACAAAGATGATGGCGAGATGTGTTTCATGCGTTCAAAGAGAAAGTTGTGACATGACGGCGTGACGGGAACGTCAGAGTACGTCTCGTGCCCAACCCAGGTAGACTACCAGCACATCGTGGCATCAACGTCTGGTCAGGGTAGCTTAGGGAAAAGAAAGCAGTAAGAAATAGCAATGTGCTTAGCGAGGGATCACAGGTATCCCGGGCGGAACATGGATGGGTGCCTGGAGCAAGATGTGTTGGCTACACATGAAGGCTTCCCAGATCGTCCAACCTATGTCGAGCCAATCCTATTAAAAAGCCCCGCAAATCGACCTTAGGATGCGGGACACCACTGCCTCTGACGCGCAAGGCAATGACGGGACCAGCCTGCGTGGGCTTACATGAGGCGACCTACGATTTCCTTGACACCCAGACTTCATCAATTGCCGCTGAAGGACCCCAGGTGGTGATTACGTAAGTATCAGCACCGGCTGCCTATCTGTGCAAGTTTCGACAGCTGGGCACGTGCCGGGTTCTTTTGGGCGTGCTGGTTGCTTTTGGACCTTGGACGACTTCTGCCCGGTGGTCCATTCCGCACTCAGTGCTCCAGACCAGACCGGCCATCGAAAGCAAGCCACTACTAGCCACACCCAGCCACACAACAGCCACAACATACCCCCCAAGACCTCCCCATGAAGCTGTCTTCTGCCCACCTCAGGTGGGTTGAGATTTACATCGGTTCTTCGCTTAAGTATTGCCAAATTCAACAGCCCACGTGCCGCTCTGCCTCATCGCCGATGCGTATCGCTATCAAGATCCCGTCACAGCCGTGACCATTGCATCGCTGTAGCATGAACCAAGGTGAAAGACTGGTGGACTGGATAGACGAACTCATGCAAGCGCTCTTAGAATCCAGTCCATGGGTCTTTTCACGGAGTACCTTGACGGCGGCGAGGATTCCGTTGCTTGACGACCCTGCAGCGGGACTTTCACCGAGCTTACTAATGTGGCTCGTGCGCGCCACAAAGGTGAGCTGTGCTTCGGTAAAGTAAGGTAGCTACGTGGCTGGCCGATCTGACAATCTGCCACTCCGTCGCTGGCCTTTGACAGAGCCTCGGCCTGGGCTCGCTTACATAAGAGTAGCCCATTCTTGGGTAGCTTGCCATCTACCTTACACAATACACCGCATGTATGTCGAGAACAACGGCACGTTTCTATACCTTATTGTCATGAGCCATAACGCTTAGTCCGGCGAGCACTCCTGAACTCCATAGTCATCGTTGATACGGGGCTCCGGGATAATGTCGTGGTCGAGAGTTCGGTGAGCGGCCGGTGAGATTCGGTGAGTGCTCATGGCCAATGAGAGGCAGAACTTTGATCAAGCGCCACAGCGCACGTGCCTTGATTACCTAAACAACCACCGCTGCCCACGCCGCCTTTTTCATTGCTGCATCTCAGCCCCTGCACTACAGTCGCTTTCCGTTCAGTCTCTCCATTGGGCCTTCTTCAGACGGAGCCCCAGAAGCACCCGGCATGCCAGGCCCTCCTTAGACGCCTGTCTCCCAATGCCTTGCCAGGTCGCAATCTGTAGATGAATTAATTCTGCCCAATACCCTACTCGAGCGACGATGACCACGTGTCTCTGAACTTTTGGAGAAATTATTGGGCCATTTTGCCTTGTTGAGAATCTTTCGGCATGTCCACCATGGCTGCACTGTGTGTTACCTTTCGTTGAAGTAGGAGAGACCAAGTCGTTTAGGCATTTCCCAAGCCACAGTCAGCCAGCCGTTTACTAAAGCGAGGTTATCCTTCTCAAGTATGGAGAAAGATTCATCTCGTTTTCTTTTTCCACATGGAAGAACCCCTTAGCAGCTTGTGGATATGAGTTGGACAACATCGTGTTCCAAATCAACCAACTTAATCAATCTTCCCCAGACCGAATTGGAGTTAATGGCAAATCCAGAGACTTGATGAGTGTCTCCAATCGATGGCGTGGCACGAAGGGTCGCCCTTGACCGCCGGTCAGTTCTTACATCATAGTCTTGCTGATCTGAAGTCGTAATCAGGCTCGAAACAAAATTTCTTTGTCCGCAGCGCAAGCCCTGGATCATGAAGTCCTATGATGCATCAGCCTAGCGAGCTCCAAGCATGAGCAGTATGTCTCTCATAATGAAAAAGCTAGAGAAATTAGATGGTAGATAGCAGTTCAAAGCACCGTTCTTGCGCAGCCATTCCTGAGCTAAAGCCTCCGCGGAACTGGCAACCATTTTGGAATGTAGCCAACGGCATACATCGCTAGTAAATCTGTGTTGTGCGGTAAGTTTCCAATGCCGAAGATGAACAGTGATTAAAGAGCAGCAGGCCCACCAGTCGGCACGTTTGTACAAACTTAGAATAGTAACAGGGCGGAGGTCTTATGGTCCATGATGAGTTCCCTGCATTGGTACCGTTCGAAAGTCTATGGGTGGTCATTAGTATGAGCCGATATTGTTGATCCTTGGGGAGATGTGGTAGATTTAATGCTTAACCTGTCTTCCATGCCCATCATGCTACCTTTGACTCTGTCCAAAGCAATGCATTCGTCTCTGACGGATGTGGAACTCTCTTGTAGTGGGGACTCTGAGATGTATATTCCAAGGATGATGCCTCAAATCGTCGTTGCGCCGCCGAAAGGCGATAGTGAGCGTCCACCACGAGGCAATGCCGATGTTGGCATTTTCAATGCCACATAAAGATCGGTCCGGAGAAGAGCTAAGATGGCGGAGAATCAGTGGCCATTACAGTGTTTGGTTCTCCAGTTGGAAGTTGCAGATGGATTGATGGTGAGTATGGCTGAATAATTATTTTGAATAAAGAGGGGATAAACGTAACGGCGGTCTAGAGAGGCTGCTCTCTTCCATGTACCATATGGTAATGAGTTTGTTTACACAGGAAAGAACAGAATGCCCAGTCACGCCCATCATGAATCGCAAACACCTCAAGACTGCAAAGCTCATAGCGGTGGCAATGAGCATAAGCAATCCACCTGACGCTACACAGGCAACGGCAAGACATTTCCCAACAGACAGTCTTTATGGGACTGCATTGGCAAGATACGCAGCCAAAATCTTTCCAAAGTAGAATACAGACACGGCTGAGGTTTCAGGTGACTTGATCAGCTTGAGGGAATTAAGGGGATATAGTTGTTGTTACTCCGAGAGCATGTACCCAGAGGTGCTGCTATCGAAGGGGGTCAACATTGTCGTGCTTTACGCACACGGCGTCGTTTGACATGTTGCTTCTCTATGTACTACGCTTGTCAACCATCGACAGGCTTTCCTCATACGCGTGGCAGCTTAAGGAAAAGTAGATACCTATCCGACATCGGCGAATTTGAGCGTCACCAGGTTAAGAGGGACGATCCTCCAATCGATTAGCGGGAAATCCGTTTACTCTCAGCCTCTATCTAGTCTCTGTATTCATAAAGGTGAGGGTGTTGGAGATACGACCTCATAGTGGATGTAGGTGGAAAGTCAGGAATGCGTTCTTCCATGGCATGCGACATAGTTTTAGACCAATAGGATCTCGGCCAACGGACATGGCGAGTTCTGTTCACTTCATCAGAGACAAACACTTCAGCTGATAAGTCCGAAACAAGTCTTGGCTTTAGGCCCTAGAATAGAGTGATGGTGCCAAGAACCTAGAAAATGCTCAACGCTGATCAGAGTCGACGGGGCGAATGTGCTGGCTCTGATGATCTCCTGTGAAATTTTCGAAGTTTCATTCCAGCATCGCCATGATGAGATACGCAGGTTCTCCAGCATATCCGGTATGATGAAGTCGCCATCTGAGTATGATTACGAGTGGGCCCGCAAGGGCACTGTGTTGCGAAACAGCAGCGTCAGTCGAGTGTCTGCTTGCAGCTCGGTGTTGTCATAGCTAGTCCCTTACAGTGTCTTGCCATTTTATCTCTTTTTTGTCTTTTTTACAGGTCTCACTACTGTCAAGCTCATCAAGACCATGATTTCCGACGTCCAAGGCCAGATAGTGGCCGTGCTTCATATCCACGATAACCCTGCCCGAGGAGACAAAGGTATGGTCGAGTTAAGGTCTGTCATCGTCAGATACGTGGATTCAAACGCGGTAATGGACATCTTCCATATCATTGCTGACGATACATTCCCAGATGCCAGTCTATGAGATTCTTTTATATTGGCTGGGAGAGTCTTGAATCTCACCCTTCTGGTGACTGAACCATGTGTCAGTAAGACACACGTCTTCACGATAAATGCAGCGAAGAACCACATTTGTACCAAGTCGGCGTGAATATGCTGTGGTTATCATGAAACATGTCGTGCGATGGAGGCAAGCATTAGCTGGGATCTTCGTGGTGACTCTGTAGAAGCTGATTAATTGACTTCCCATGTCTGCCTATTTTTCAAACCGTGGAAACCGCTGCTTTCAGGAATGTTGTGATCAAAGCACTCAAACGCACGAGCCTGATCTCAAGTTCTTCAAGGGTGAAAGTCATGCCTCTGAGATTTCTACCTCAACATCATGGAGTCATGGCATGTCAGAAAAGGCACTGCCACGCCAGGGGTATCCCACTACAGGCACTCCAAAGATTCCTCAAGCGCAGTATTGTCGTTCTGGTATCTATTTTGACTCAATTCGATGAGTACAAAGATAAGCCTATCAAAAAGAAGATCAACATCATCACTTAGCAGGGCCGCTTAAGGATGGTTCAGCCCATTGCAAGAACATTGTAAACGCCGGGAACGGTTTCCACACTGGGAAATGCACCAGGTAACAGGCTGGCCATCTCTATAAAAGTTTCAAGACACCACACTAAGGCGAAACAATGTCTCAAAGGGTCCAGAAATGGCTGCAAGAGTAAGGCGTAACGGTGAATGCTCTGGAAAATTGAGAGAGAAACATAGGGGTTTGATTATATCGTCACCCAGTAACTACCCCAGTGGAAACCGTGTTTCCGGCTGAAGACCAACTTCTTTCTGCCCTCAGAGATCTGTGCTTTGACCTATGCAAGAGAGAATGCCTTTGAGAACGGCCTTATCTTCTCCACAAATCGCTCCAATTTGGCTGGGTAGAGACATCATTGAAGATGCTTGCACGACCAAAAGAGTCCCTGATCTAGCTTCCTAGACTTGATCTCGCAACGTTGCCTGATCTCATGTAGTTTTTCATGAGGTCTTGGGGCCTATTATGGCCTCCGCAAGAGGTTCTGATCATAACCAAGGATGCCTGAAGCCTGAAAGATACAAGATGCAATCCTATAAGCAGCAAGATGCCTCAAAAAGATAGAGAATTATGTCCAACATGGTCATCTCAATTAAGCGCCACTAATGATGTGGAATAATTTCATGAAATGACACTTTACTCCTTGAGTCGACCCTGGTCTTCGTTAATTGGGAGCATTCTCAGGGCGTGTCATGCCAAACGGAGAACTAGCCTGACAACATGCTGGAGTCTTTCGGATTTTGTACCATCTATGATATCTTGTCCATAGTTCCACCTCATTTCGTTGAAAGTAATAGAACTCAGATCCATATCACAAAGATTGCGGGGTCTCAGCCTTCTCTTGATACATCGACAAATTTGCAATCATTTCACAAAAACACCCCAGTCCGTTCCGATGTGCTCTAATCCAGTTCGCCATCCTTCTTCATAATTTCCGAAACAGGCTTAAGATGGCAGTCCTAAATTACCAAAGCGGTCCACCATTAGTTCCAGACGAGGCACTCGTGGCCATGTAAATGCTCCATAAGATAGCAGACATGGGAGAGTTTGCGACTGGGTGGCTAAGCTGCTTCAAAGATCATGCGAATTTGTGAAAATATAGAAAGTCTTCCAGCAGCACAGAAAGTCAAGTGGAAACTTCAAGGCATGTTCTGGCTGTTGAAGACGGCTACGCGACTCGAATCTAGTGGGAATTGAAGTTAATGAAGAAGTCGAGACCATGATCCCAAACTCTTGTCCCTATGTCGCATCGCGTATTCGCCGCCGACCAAGATCTTTGCCATCGAGAGTAACGAAATGGAGTCCATGGCCGACAGCACGACAGTTTGGGAAGACATGATGTCAAAGACGGCTCTATGGGCCTGCAAGATTGCCTAAAAGGAATATGTATGGCGGTCTGAAGGTTTCTAGCTATCAGGTCGTGGAAGTGGCCATTAGCCAAGCCTTGAATCAGCAAGGCGGCAAATAGTACTCGTTGACTAACCTTCACTACTCCTCCTAGTTGTAAGAATTTTCACGACTGTGTCGGAAGGAAGGAAGCAGTGTTCATGGTCATCAATATGTCCTCTTCTTGCGGGACTAAAACCTTTGACACAATGAACTTCTTCGTCCATCTTACTTGTCGTCTGTGACGTCGATACCCCATACAGTGCTGGCATTTCTGGGAATCAAGCGATTGATAAGAGCGGCCGCTGCTCCTGACGTACCCTTCTCTTTGATCTTGTGAATAAGCACACGCACTGACTCTTGTAGGTGATTCTCGCATTAGAGCATGGCAGATAGGAGTCTCGAATAACAAAAGCAGGGACGCCTAATTAAAAATCTCAACAGCCTCCTATCGATGCGCGAAGTCAGCAAGCCTGAGCCAGCAAACTTGCAGCCCGTGACTGAAGTTAGAGCTCTAAAGTATGGTTGTGTGGTACATGTAGGGTGTCTTCGAGAAGGAAAACAAGAGGTCATTGCCAACGCTGTATGGGTCATGTAGCTGTAGTGTCAATAGGCGTGTGACGCAATGTGGAAGCTCCCCATGGCCAACTACCCTTAGGCTCAAAGAGATGGATTTCTCAAATGTGCCCCCTAGGTAGACGTGAATTCCTCAAGTGATACATACATTCGAGCTGTTCCGTTGTTGCTTGTAATCCCATTTATAGCCCTTGCTCATACCCTTCTGAAGATTCCTGGCATGCGACATGGAAAACTTATTAGCGAACAGTTTCTCAAAGACGATGACTCCGTTGTACCGGTGTGACATGGAACACATAGAACACACTTATCCCTTCCCAATTACAGGATATTAACAGTATATGATGCCGAATCCGACGAAGGAAGCGACGATTCTTGCGTGCTCGGCCAATCAAAATGGGAATCCTTTCAATGGAAGCCATATACGACTGATGTTGATAGAAGAGCCAGATGGGAAGGCCATGCATCTCCAACATGAAGAATACGTGGACATTCACCGTTCTGTCGATCTTGCGCAACATAAAGAGAACCACTGACTCCAAATTCTCCGACACAGCCTTGATCTCCCTCGTTCTCATGTCTTCGTTTCCGATCGTTGTGATGTCTTCGTCGAACTTGACCCAGAATGAACGTAACATAGCCTTGGTACTACGGATTAGTAGAAGGCGCTCAAAAGCCGTCTTCCCGAGACTTATGTCGAATGCAAGTCAGACACCTTGTTCCTATTTCTATATTATGCTGTTGATAAGACTGGCAGAACACCTGAGCAAAAGCCATGACAATTCATCATAAAGCACACACCTTTTCATGGAGTCATCGAGATTGCTGACCAGATTCTGGAACAGCCGAGACCACAGAGATGAAAAGATTACGTAGACCGAGTAGCAGTGTACCAGTGTGGTCGTGTCCTCCTGCTCTTCTCTATGCGCATCTTCGGCTTCCTGTATCAGCGTGATTAAAGGGTATGGGTACCCTGAACTTCAGCAAATTTCTAGGATAACCTCATTGGTGCTGTTGTGAAGAGCAAATGGTACATACTTGTAGGAAGCCTGTATAAAGAGGAGGAGGTTTGCCTTGGTGTGGAGATTCGATCGCAAGCAGAAAGCGTATTGGAAGCAGTTGCCGACAGCCATCTCAGGTGACGATCGCGCCCTATCAATTTGCGGGCATGCTCAATCAGCAGACCTTTGACTAGATGGACACGATCGAGTATACCATGCTCACAGATTATTGCTGTCAGCGACTCAAACGCGCTCACTGGTCTTTGCAGTTTCGATACCAGTCCTTGAGAAACTCCCCTTCCAAGAAGAACTGATTAGGGCGGACATACTGGAGATGATAATTCAATCCTTATCTTCGCGTAAGGGGGGGGGGGGTGGACGACTGCGCTACCGAGAGAGACGATGTTTCTCGTTGCCAGCTCGTGTTCGACGACGAAGCATGAGTGAGGCCGAACAATATCTACGTTATGAGCCTAAGGGGAACAGCTACGAGACTTGAATTTGGGTCTGTGGAACGTCCCTGAACAATATTAGGCGCATCAGTGAGCTCGATATAGAAGCCGTGGTATGGGCTGTTGGATGGCTGCTGTTCATATCTCCCAGACTCTTCTCCAAGGGGGAGAAGCTTACTTCGACGCGCGTGACTTTCTCGGCTCCCAGGGAACAGTGGCGCCGTACCGCGTCTTGCGATGTTGGATGAAAGCATATTTCAAGTCATACTGACAACAAACTTCGCACTTGGGATCGTTTGGTCGGCTTTCCTCTTTCTTGTGCGGCAATGGATACGCGTGAAGGCCTGTGATTAAACCTCTGGGGTACTTGCGTGGCGGGATATTGGCGTTTCCGTCAAGTCGCTAGATAAAGGGACTTGAGAGTTGTTGCCGAAGGCTGTGCGGTGAATCTGTATGTCAAATACAAGGTTTTCCAGATGCGGGTCATTCTCTCGTGATGCTGCCTATCAGTCAGTCTGAAGAAAACGACTTGGTCGTCTGGAACTATGGTTCAGAACGACATGTGTTTAGGGTTGCGGTAGAGATCTTCAGAGAGTGGCAGGTATATCAGAGGTAGGACTTAAGGTGCGTTGATGATCTCACAGAAGACAAGAGGGAATAGAGCATAGATACGTTAATCCTGATTCCAGGTTGGCCGACACCCTTCCGCCGTGGTGCGAGTCCCATGTTTTCTACTACCGAGCCCAAATAATTCCTCAAATTCAGGCATTGCTGCATCAATATATTGGGTACTTTATGGTATCAGAGCATGAGCATTCAAAATTATGGATTAGCTCATTATGCTTAAGGTATTCGGGCGTATGAAACCTCGTGGCGGACTGGATGAAGAGAATGGGTTTTCCGTCGGCTCCCTTGGCTAGGCCACTAACCCATCATTTCTCCAGCTGGTTTGACCTCGGATTCATCTTCCTGCTTCACTGGTAGGAGTGGAAGACTTCTGCAACGATCTTGGGTTGTTCCTCAAACTTCATCATAGTGTGGAAATCGGTGTAGTCGCACTCAGCCGTGTCCCGTTCCATGTCGACTTTGACGACAACAGTACTCGGTGTAATAGCAATAATGCCAATACGGGTCTGAGTATTAGACGCTGGATCTTGCTTCCTGAAGAGGTTGTGAAGGCTGTTGATCGGTCAGATCAACAATGTGCCGTGCTTGGTGAAGCCGTACATGGTAGGCCTCTTTTGACAAGCCATCTACATTGGGGAGACAATCTCATGTGACAAGCATCGTCACTACTCTGACAATCTCGTGATACAAAGAAGTGAGAATAGTCTTGACATTCGTAGATATCTTGACGATTTGTTGGCAGGGGCAAGGAAACCAAGGTAGGCGGCTTGAGGAGTAATAGATTGATCGCTTGGGAACCTCGTTCGAATGTAACAGGAATGAGTATGGCAACCAGCGAATAATCAAACTGATGGGACGAAAAGATCTTCCTATAACATACCTATTCTGAGCACCATAATTGACACCAGCAGGATTTGTCAACTGTATGTCTATTACGTGCCAAGCTGATCTCCGCCTCAGTATCAGAAAATGTCTCCTTGGATTGATCAATAAATAGCTGGAGGCGGAGCAGGTAATGATCGTGGCATTTGGGGTTGAAAAGTCGGCTGAGGTCTTGCAATGTCAGTGTGCTTGTTCACTTGTCATTGATGACTGAGAGTCCGTTGGGTGAGGATCTAGCTAAGCCGCATTCCACACCCAGAAGTGCCACACTTATTGCTTGGGAAGCCAATCCATGATTTCCGCCTTGTTTTGTGGATTTCAGAAGCATAAAGAATAGACACGTGAAGGATCTTAGGTACATTGTCGATATAGTCGATCGCAAACATCTATGCTTCACACCTACGTATACTATTTGACACTTGTGCCCTCTCTGCCATCGTCGAACTCTTACCTGTTGCGCATCAGGTCCAGCTCCGTAACTAATTGACACAAGCATATTTTTTCCAAATATCAACTGTGGCTACTTTCCTTACAGTGCCGATGGTTAGGTGGCTTTGGAAGCACATGAAGATATTCACATTATCCCAGGTTCGTAGCTTCATACAGGGTCTCGCCAAGTAGCGCGGTTCAAGATGATTCGATATCCTCCAGGGCTTGGCTAATCCAAAGACATCAAGTTCAACAAGGACTAAGACTTACAGACATATGTGCCTGTGCCCGTATACGGTCAGGGTGAGGTCCTCATCCGTGCTACAGCGGCCAGACTCCGTTACACCCACTATCAGATCCGCCAAGGCGCTTGAAACACAAAGCCGCTGGCGAATCAATCTCACGGACCGATGGGCATTGTCGTCTCCCTGGGCCTCAATAACGCTGGATGGCCCACGATCGCGTCAGCGTTGTCAATTTCCTTAGCCCATGCGGCTCCTGTAGTGGATACTGTTGAAGATTGGTATCCTCAGCAGGCAATTCAGATGCTCGCTAGCCAAGTACCTGGACACTTTCGTGCATATTCGGCGCAGACAACGATCTTCCCGATCACATGGGTAGAGTGATAAGGCAGAATAAGCTATCATGCATCTACCAGCCAGAGTATCGTTCAAATATGCGGCGCAAATGATGCGTTTCGCGGGTACAACTGTGAAGCACGCCGTCTGTGAGGCTGATATAGAAACAGGTCAGTCGCTGATTGTGGTTGGCATCGGCGGTCTGGGCGTTCTCGCGGTTCAGTTCGCCAAGGCATTGAGCCGCTGTGTGATGATCATCGACAACCGCGAAGTTGGTGTGAAACTAGCGTCACAAGTTCCAAGAGCACCGATGCACGATCTCGGTGTCGGATTTGGTGATCCCGAGGAGACTGTGGGAAGGATAATTAAGTTCAAGTTCAGAAACAGGACCGGACTCGGCTGGTTCTTGAATCGTTGAGTTTCAACTTTGCACGTTTAATGTCATTTTCTGGAAGATCGCAGTCCAAATCTGAATAAATTTCAGGGTTGAGGAGGTCAGGAGATGGTCGAAGCTAGTGTTTGGGCATAACAATTTCAGCCATCACTCTTTTTACCTAGTATAGCTTAGATGAGGGCGAAAAAGTTGCAGACACGTGCAAGGTAAATGATCTAAAAGGTAGACTCGTCATCGCAATCTGGTCTCTTCTATTTTGTTCCAAGCCTCCTGTCACATCGACTATTGAAAATTCAAGATTTTGGCATCACAAGAATCATTCTTTGTCAACTCCGGTCCGAGGCATTGCTCCCTAGCTTGGATGAGCAATGCTGGTTGGAACTTTATTGGAGCTGCAGCCCCAGAAAGCATGATGATTGCACGTAAGCGTTGTCGGCGGTGGTAGCGTCCGAGATACTCTCAGCCGATGGAGGAGACATGGTCTCGATGACGACATCTGTTGGAGTCTGGTCAGTCGGCGGAGAAGGTCAATTTGGCAGGGAGTTAAGACCGTATGAACGGTCCTTTTCTCATATACCACCTCTGGAGGAATCGTGGTTTCGCTCAACTTCTCCTCTTCTACCTCCATACGCATCAATACAATCATTTAATTGACCCTTCATCCATCCGTACAGTTACCCTGCTGAAGTGTATATCAACAGCGTCACAGTGGTAATGAGTGATGGTAATGTCGGACGGGTCTTCGGCAGTGGCAACGAACAGAGAGCTCTCAAGCAATGGAGAGGACACAATCTCGATGACGGCATCGGAAGGGTTATCAGCGATGGCGATATTAGACGAGTTTTCAACGGAAGGAAACGATAGAGTCGAGATGACAGCGTCTACAAGGTTGTCAGCGGTGATAACGTCTGCAAGATTGTCAGCGGTGATAACGTCTGCAAGATTGTTTGCAGTGGCAGCGTTCAAGGATTTATTGTTCCAGGGCGACGACGTAGTCTCGATGACGGCATCAGAAGAGTTGACAACGGAGGAAAAAGACCTTTCCGAGGGGATAGCATTGGCAAAGTTGTTAGTTATAGCCAAGCGTGTGAAGATGAAGTCTTCTGACTAAGGTAGGAAGGTCAAATCTACAGGAGATGGAGGGAATAGGAAAATGACCAACAGCTATAAGAAAAGAATAACACGGTTTGTTTGACAGACGAGCAGGCATCCAATCATCCTCTAACAAAGACGCAACAACGACTTATGTTTAACGCAGGATAGGCACTTTTGTCAGACCTGGTTCTCTTCTCGGCTTCGGGAGATATGAAAGAGTGCGAGGTGCGCGGATACATGTCTTCCATCCGGCCCGAATCTAGATCCATTGGGTGTCGCTTGAGAATTAATGAGGGAGGTCCAAGTATACTCGCTAAGTATGAGCTAAATCTGACACACTGAAACAGCCGAAAGTTCAAAGCGCTTTTTGAAGAGTCCGTATCTGCTTGTCAGGTGGTTTTTGATGATGAAAAAATCTCTCGGCAATTCCTGTACGTGGTTTTGGCAACATGAGTATCGCTTCATAACCACATATGACAGATGGCAGCAAGGATCGTGCTAGTGTCGACAGACTGGATGCCTCACCGAGGCCGGCACAAGATTTGGTTAGGTAGTCTGGGTCCGCAACCCCATCTTCATTGTCCATGACTTCGATGACACCAAGAGGCTCCGAGAGAGAAATAGCAATATGAAGCCAAAGGCATAAGCGATAGACTTTGACCTGTCTCGAGTGAACGTGTCGCCAACGTGATTTCATTCCATTCGCCCGGAACGAACCGGAAACAGTTTGATGAACCACGCGCGCATGGAAATTGTATCTGAACCAAGAAATGCACCCCACTTCAGTTCATGGAAAATGACCCAAATGTCTTTGGCGCCAAATACCGTGGATTGTTTTCTCTTTCCGGCCAGGAGAAGTAGTGATGTTCAACATGGGCTGGTACCAGTAGAATTTTGTGACATGGACAATTTCAATCTTGCTGAGCACGCAAGACCCGAGGATCTCACGACCTCTTTGAAGCGAGAATGCGCTAAACATTCGTCTCCATCAATAAGGCTCAGAAATTGAGATTATGCTCAAGAGATTGAGCTATGGAGAGAAAAGTAGAAGTTGACACGGGATATATATCATGCAGATGACCAATTGAATAACTCTGACACCAGAGAATTGGTGCCCTCGCCCGATGTGACCTTTCAAATAATGGTTCTACACGTAAGTATTTGATCATCACTCATACATCCTGGTGTATAGCATCTACAAGCTGTTCAATCATGGACATCAGAAGCAAATGGCAGATTGCGTGGGCAGCAATGAATTGGCAGAAGCAACGGCAGACAATGTTGCGATTCTCCGTAGTTGACTTATGTAGCACGACCTATTTGGTAGTAGGATTACTTACCGCAAAAAGAATGTATCCTTTAGTACTACAAGGCGCTGTTGTCAGGCTGGGGAATGTGAGTCACGGCAAGGCCACAGTTGGATGTTGCGAATATTGCAGTTATCTGAATAGTCCCTGGAGAAAGTTTCAGCACATGCACGGCAATGAAGGCTTCTCGGTTCTCAAGGTCATGAGGCTGCCAAAGTGTCGGACTTGGATTCCCGATGATGTATGATGGGCAGTAGAAGTCCTGTGCGTCGACACAGATTGTTAGTAGTGGTCCGGATGGAAAAGAGAGAAACAGTTGCCGGAAGTGGAAATGCAGAAGTCCACGGTCAAGACCGGATTCCGATAGTTATGTCGAGACCGGAATGGAAGACATATATACCAACAACACAGTACTGAGAACAAGGAACGAAACAGCAGCGACAAGTCATGAACGTGAGCTCCTCTTCTGGCGAAAGAAAAAACGAAAAAACGAAGCTCAGAACAACAGAAACCGACAAAAACGAGACCGAGAAGAGGAAATTGGGGATTAGGCAAGGGGCGTAAACACGAGAAGGGAGCAAAGCCGAAACACAACAAAACACGAAAACCGAAAACGTCCAAACCGAGCGGCCGACAGCACACAGACAGACTAGGACTCCTCATGCAAGGGGTCTTCTTCCGATACATCGTTGACGAGCAAGCCGACTTCCTTGGCGGCGTCGAGTAAGGCGGCCACGCGGCCATTGAAGAGCATTGGGGCCGTGTTTGGGAGGGGCGTTGCGAGGATCCGACGAACGAGGTCCCTCCAAACGCCTGCTTCTTGTTGGACGCGGTCGGCCGGGCGTTCTGGCTTGTCGTTCGGGGGCTCGGGCTCGTTGTCAAGGAACTCTGGTTCGTCCAGGTTCCAAAAAGGTTTCCCAAAGTCGATGTCGTCCTCATCAGCGTCGTCATCAGGCTGCTGCTCCTGCTCTTGATCATTGCGCTCCTCCTCGTCTGAAGCGACACGGGCACGCTTCGGTGTTAGCGGCTTGGATCCTTGTGCCAGCGAGGAGGCGGCGCGCTTCAGACCGGTGAATTCGGGGGTGGGAGACGTTGGACCAGCAGGGCTTGGCGTAGGGGGCTCCGACGGCTGGGCTTGGGCTTGGGGCTGGGGCTCCGGGGCTGGTGCGGGTTCGGGTTCGGGCGCTGGTGCGGGAGCTGATGCGGGAGCTGGTGCAAGAACCGGTGCGGGTGCGGGTGCGGTAGCGGTAGCGGTAGCAGAAGCGGAAGCAGAAGCGGGCACTGGTGCGGGACTGAGAGCGGGCGCGAGGGAGGGCTGCTGGGCTCGGAGGACTAGAGTCGAATTTATGTGAGTAACATGAACAGAGAGTGAGATGGAGGGTGTTAATGAAGAATGAGAAAACGTACACTTGATGGCCTTGGTCACATCCTGAATGGCGACAGTCGGCGGGGTGCATGGGTCCCGGTGCCTCACGAGCATTTCGCGTCGAGCCACCGCAAAGAGTTCTTCTGCTCCAATGCGCTCGCCGGGCGATCTTGAAGAAAGAACGCCGTTCATGGCCCTGAGGGCCGCTACGGAGTTGATGGCCGTGAAGCTCAGTTGGAAAATAACTTCCTCGTCGTTCATTCCAGTGATGCTGTTTCTAAACGCCTTGTATCGGCGTTGGAATTCCTTGTGAGAGTTGTCTCGCAGCGTCTGAGCCTCGTCGCGGTACACCACCAAAATAACGAAATCAAGATCTCGTCGAGACATCACCCCTTTAACAAATCCCACCCAGTCACGCGGGTCGGTTGTCGGGTCGTCGTCCTGCTGCTTCTGGGTCTTTTTTTGATGAGCACGCCACGCATGGCGCCAATGCTGTTTACAAAGAGTCTGCCAAAGCTCGGGGATCGATTGTCCCCCTACCAGAACGTTTCCTGCGATTGTGGTGGCCTGGTGAAGGTTTTGCAGAGAGATTTGGATATCATTCTCCTCTTCGATTGGCTTCGGGAATACAGCGAGAGACATGTTGGCGGTGCTTGGGATGAGACCTGTGCTCAGAAAGGGAAGAATCCTGGACTGTAGAGAGCGTATCTACACAAACAAAACGGAACGAAACGAAACGCGAGTGAAGAAAAGACACAACACCAAAAGCGAGCGAAAAACAAGGGCGGCGATGATGGCGTGCGTAGCGAGGTCAAAGAGATCAGGAAACGAAACATCACGAAGTGAGGCGACAGATGTCATGAAGGGCGCATATACGTACCTCATATCCTGAGCTTTTTGCAGGTTCAGCTGCACCTGCAACTCGCCGGTAGCACAAAAGCAAATCGGTGCATTGCGAGTGAGAGATTTCAAGCAAGTGAGCTCAAGGCCCATTCGTGTTCCCTCTGGAGTTGAAGAGGAAGTCGGACCGGCGAAATGGAAAAATAAAGCTGAGGAGAGAAAGAGAGAATGGAAGTTGAAGAGGAACTCACCGAGGTTTGTAAGTTGCAAAAACATCGCAGGAACGTTGTAAATGGAAGAAACCAAAAAGCAGAAGAAGGCGGCGTCCGGGACAAGATATCCAATGGAAGGTATCACCTTTGACCACACGCATTGAGAGGGAAACAGCTCTTGGTCCGTCCTCGGGCAGATGCCGAGTCATCCGCTACCCGAAATTGGGCAGCCCAAAGATTTAGATGAGCAAGAAAGGCCGACAGGAAGCTGCCATGTTTGTCTCCTCGCCTTTTTGCGCACGCTCTCGTCATTGGGCTCAACGTACCCAAGCGCCGGCATCTAGACGAGAGATACATTGGATAATCGTGCAAACTGATGGCTCTTTCTGGGAGTCTGTCCAGCCGTCCAAGGTGGTGTCGCTGACTTTCACAATGGGTCTGTCGTTAATGTCTGAATTTCGTAGTCATTAGTGAGCTCCAGTGATGACATAGGTGATAGCGAGACGTAGTGCGTGATATCTTTGTCTTGACATTGTCAAGGGCATTGACTGCACTTACAAGCCGACCAAAGACCGTGGCACATAATGAAAGTGATAGACTGTTCTCAACTCCAAAAGTGAGATTTCAATTCGAAACCCATATCGTGTTGAAAGCTCTGGTGTCGGTGGCATGTAAAAAAGATTCGCATACGCAAGTCGTAATGCATTTGAGGCGGCACGCGATGGTGGAAAATTGTTGCTGTCCTTCGGGATTCAAGTCTCTTTTCAGGTCAGAAGATGATGCGAGACTGAGTGGGTTATGAGCCTGGAGGAGCTTTATGAGGAGCCCGGTGAACAGGAATGGTGAGAGTCACCTACTGTTGAAGACTAGTAATGAAGCAAACTTCGTAATTATGATAAGATGGGTGGAAAAAGTGGCAGGAAAGTGAAGTGGCGGCATGCCACACAATATAATCATGACAGATCATCTTTGGCAGACCGAGAAATCGCAGAGAGAAGAGCAATGCTATTTGCCTCATCGGTGATGTCATGAATTAAGTCATTTCTCTCACTGTTGAAGTATGAGACCCGATTCATTGAGCCCGATTAGTCTCAAAAGATAACAGCCTCGATTGCGTTTACTTCATTTCACATCACAAAAGATTGAGTGAAGAGTACTAGGCTCATGTTTCTGGGATTGCGACACAAGAAAGCACGTGTTCATCATCAAAACATACTCATTGTTCAATTTTGAAGAAATGATACACTAATATAAACTAGGTAAGACGCGTCCCAAGCCTTGGAGCAGTGTAACGCTTTAACAACAAACATCATTAAGCCGTTCAATCAATACACTCATAGGGTGCGTCGGTTCACTTTGTGAGTGTGCTATCATACGGATGAACTGAGACAGAGGGACATGAATAGACATGTGAAGCAGCCAAGGTAGATTCAAGCTATATCAAGTGAGTGAATGACGAAGCATTGTAAGGTTAGACACACATGAGCCTCAAAATTGTTTCAATGTGCAATATCGCTCATCTTATTTCATACTTGACATGAAGAAATGGGCCTCAAAATAATGATACACCTTGAGGCTCATCCATAACAGCGAAGAAGAAGTGGGCATTCCTCTACCAAGCGCGCTCTTCTTATTTTGCTAGTACACACTTACCAGATTTTCAGTCCGTTTTTCATAGGCCTTCGACACTCTTACCACAATTTCAACCCAGCGGTCAAGCTCGATTCATGTTTCAGACTGCCGTGAGATCCTCCTACGCGCTCACCCGAAAGATGTATCTAGATGATCTTCAAATCCAGCCTTAACCTCTTCGCTGGCCTCCCCTTCAACCGATTTCTTTCCCACATATGTGAGTCGCTTAGATGTGCTGATGTCCCGTTGTAGCTTTCGTGTATGGTGAGACAAATGTATCACTAAACTCGTCATACATCTCAGAAAGGGCGCCATTGCGTTGTTGCAATCGCCCAACGCCCTCAAATTCGTCTCCAGTTCACACCATTTCCATCCAAGACCACCAACGTGGCTTTGCTGAGAAACTTATCAGCAGTTTCACAAGAAACGTAGTGATTTTCAAGCTGTCATAAAGCATGCCTCACGTTTAGGGGTCGATTCGTTGAAATAGCGCCCACTGTCTCACCGGTCGCCACCGCACCGACTCAATCTAAACTTGAACCAAATACCACTGAATGACCTTCCTGTCAAATTTCGAATTTTTGGATCTTATTCAAGATGACGTCGTCACTTGGCGAGTGTCCAACAACCCGTATCCACCCATTCCAAGAAGGCCGAAACTCGGCTGACTTAGATCAAGATAAGCTCTTCAATACTGCCACGCAAGATCTTCATTTAATTGATGGGTCCATTGGTTCTCGGTGACTTCTCCTTGAAACCTGGATCGTCAAAGGAAACAACATAGACCTGGGACTTAGGTCACCACGAGATGGTACGTCCGCCCGGTAGGAGACATAATTCGTCTATAATGCAAGACTTTAGATAAGAAGTCAGGTACCAGACCAAGCGGTATCTTCGGGGTTTTTGTTTTGGTCTACTTGGACCTAAGACTGTGAACCATCGGAGCGACTTGATCGCCGAGCCCAAGTGGACTACACATACCTAAAGCGTTTTTAAACAGTCGAGCACGCCAGATCTCCTTGGATATTCCCTGGGATTAATCAGGATACCTCGGAATTGCTAGGGAACAAAGAAACGCTCAAGCTGCGGCTATTAAATACCAGGAGCGACATATCCCGACTACAGGGGATCCTAGGCCTCAACAAGTTATTACTCACCTGTCTCTTAATTACCCATATTCAAAATCATACTTCAAGCTCTTTAAAGACGTTTACTTTTTTTGCTCATAAAAGGACGACAGAGAACGTAACAAGGAAGATCTCGTACCCTCCCTAACTTATTAGCTGCTTTAGAAAGACTTCAAGTTTTCCTAGGTTATCGACAATAAGCATAAAGTCATTAATTCGAGAATCAAAGACTCGGTACCAATCTTATGGGGTATATTCCTAATCGCTATTAGTACGATTAAAGATATAGCTGTCTACTTTATTGTCCATACATTAGACGAGCTACTGCAGAGTCATCAGGTACTATTTTTACGTTAGGCTTTTGACCTCGTCGCAATTAGTAAGACCACATCTCCTATTGCTATTATACGTTAGATTAAGTAAGATATAGACACACTAGTATGCTCCTATTCCATTTATCTCAATTTCGGGTCTACACAATAAGTTCACTTCGCCGTAACGGTATATCTTTTCGAGAAGATACTAGAAGACGACTAGACGAACGGTTTAAACAACCATCTTAGTAATAAAACTTCACTAGCTTTCGAAGCGAGAGCTAATAGTATCTCTGAATAAGCTTCGCTAGTCTACTTCTTCTTTATCGATAGCGTTAGTCTCTAGCGGAGCTCATTCATATAGTATAAGCTCGAAGAGATCAAAATCCCACCTCCGGGAGTCGGTGCCGTTCATCGAATCATGGGCTCAGCTGACAGCAAATATTGATTTGCACTATTCACTTCTCTCTTTTGGACTTTAGTACCTAGACAGCCACTCACTATTGGTGAAATCTTAATGAGTCTTGGCATGAGGAAGTGTTCAGGCATACTTCGAGACGTGGAGCTGATCCTGAGCGTTGGACGTTTCTTCCAGGAAAGATGTCTTCACTTCTGCAAAGTGGACTTTACTCCAAGGGTCACATTCGTGAATCGTCCTATCAAATCGTCTTTGACACAAAAAGATATTGCGCAAAACACCAGAGACTTGGTATCGTCGAACAAGTTTTTCGTTGACTGAAATGCCGTGGATCTCGAGGCACACAGGCATTAAAGACTTCCTGGCATTTTTTGGTTCAGATACATACGATCCTGAGAGCGCGATCAGCATGGTTCGCCTATGCTCATGAATGTACAAAGAGCGTTTGATTGAATAAAACTAGATAGATTTACTTCTGATGATGTCAAGCTCGTCGACGAAGGCGATGCAGGACTTTTCTACTCCCCCGGAAAGACAATAACCTAGATTTTAAAGTAAGGTTCCTTCTCAACCTTATCGTGAGACTTCTCCTATTCTCGAAAAGAGGCTTGTTGGACTTCACTTGGACCAGGAGCAACGAAGTCCTATAAACCAGGACGACTCTTCGCTCGTGATCGCTCCCAATCTGTCGAGGTTCGTCGAGCCGCGCCCCCTGCCCAAATCCCGCCATGCGACCATAACCTCCTCCATCGTCAACTGACGCTCGTGGTTAGAGCTCTCGAGTATGGTGCGCGTCAACACCAACCATTCTCCCAGTCGGTGCATCTATGTTCACATCGGCTACCCAGCAATGGCTCGGCATAAGGACGACTTTCCCGTCGCCTTTTCCCAGTCATCGCTGGTGCGGAAGTCTCCAACATGCACGGGAGCTCCAGAAAGACGATTTGAGAGACGATGCGATTTGGCAACTCCAAAAGCGAAGTGATGCATGAGGAGAAAAAGAAGAATCCCTCCCGCCACCGTTCACAGTGAGGATGAGACAGACTAGTCATGCCGGCTTTCTTTCCTTACGGGTGACTGTGCCAAGTTGTTTCTTTCGCGAAATGTTTCGACCTGAAATCTTGATATGTCCATCTGATTCTGAGAATCCAATGGTGGTTCGAGCGCTTGCCACGTCGTAAAACAGTAGCAGCGAGTTCATGATTGATGACTTCCCAGCTCAGGCTAGGGTTCCTCACGATGATACTGTGCACTTGAGAGGTCGTCCTGCAGTGCTCGATGCTCAGCGGCTCTCCAGCAAGCACCTCATCCCTGAGCTGGAGAAGATATTTTGAGCGATGGTTATACACACATATTTCGCCATGGTTTGCTCGACCGTATCTCAAGAAGGGCAGTTTCGAGGCCTACGAGACGTTTTGCTATGACACAGCATTGTAGCTCGCTTTCCATCTTCAGGGACGGAAGAGCACAAGTGCGGTCTGACCATTCTTTTCTGAGATTTTCGCTACCGTGATAGGTCGACTGCTGTAGATCTAATGAGCCCGGTAACGTTTCACTTGATTCAGAGTGGTCTGCTGGGACTTTTGCTTCAAGTGTCTGGTGTGGAGTTGGAATGAGAGATGATCAGACATTGCAACACGCTGCTGTTTCTTAAAGTACGAAGCTGCTCTTGGTGATTCTCACCTCGTCAAAATTCTTCTGAAATCCACCGGCATTGATCCAGACGTTCGAGATAGGGGAGGCCGGACGCTTCTGACTTCCGCCTTGCATGAGGACCGACAGTGTGCCGCTTGAAGGGTTGTCGCTTCTCTAAGCGTCAGTGCTCTTGATGTTACGTCGGAAAGAGAAACCTCTACCATCAACGTAGTCAGATAGAGTTCCGGAACTATCAACTTTACTATCCTTAGCAAGCTGATTAGTGTCGACAACTCCCATGATGTTTTGGGCCGGACAGTTCTACAGTAGCCAATCTCCCGGTTTAGGGTTGACGCTTTCATGATCGCCCTTCACAAAGAATAAAAAAGCTGTAATTGATGCCAAAGACAACATGGATCCAACAGCGCTTCATTCGGCAGCCGCCGATGGTTTGCAACTTTGTCGCTCAACTTGCCAGCCGTGGCACATCTGTTTCAACAAGCAACACCTTTTGTAAGACCACGCGGTTAAAGGACACCTCAATATTGGTGATTTCTCACCAGGAGACCGGATCTTGGAAGCAATTTGAGTGATGTCAATGGTCTGACAGACTTACATTGTGCTCTTGCTGTCTGATGAGATGGCACGGCTCCGTGATTTCTCAAAAGACGCTGATTGACTATCTAGCGTAAGGGAAAACACGGTCGAACCGCAATTGTGTTAGCAGCTGTCTATAGTTATATGTGTGTTCTTGCTTCCTGAAATGAACGACAACCGCCCCACAGCTCACTTCATCCCTCGGTTGTGTATCAAACAGGGCAAATCAAAGCTTGGATCGTCGTCACAACCAAATGTGCAATGCCCAGGACGAGAAAAACGTTTCGACACCATCACCAATTACTGCTTCGAAAGTCAGTGGTCTTAGGCCCAATAGTAGCAGCTAACGAAAACGGATGCCTTCGGAGACACTTATCTCCAAAGCCTGCCGAGGCTGGAACAGACAGACGAGACGTTCATGTCATTTTGAGAAAGGAATCTTTCGGACGATACAAAGACCAGCTCGCCACTAGGTGCCGACTGAGGTGTCCAAGAGTGTTCTGGCTGCCTCGGGTTCTTTAGGTACGTGAAGATGTTGGAACTTGGAGGCGATGTCTGTTGAGGGTGAAGCAAATTTGGGGGAACAGACCAAAGGAAAAAAAAAGCGGAATTTGAGCGCTGGAATGGATGTGTTAATCTTTTGCCGACCTACCTTAGGCATTTCGTGCCGACTCTGGCTGCACAAATTTCAGTACAGCGGCCGGATCGCTTCAATGAATCCCCTTGTGCACTGACAAGGCGACCTCGCTCTTCGGATGAGTTTTGGCAGTGTGCCTTGCACGTGTGTGCGCCTCGGGCAGACCAAGACAAGCAGCCCAGTCGTCTTGGGCCATGGCAAGATGGACGAGCTCCGAGAAGAACTCTTCGTTCTATTGTCACTGTTGCGGCCATCGTTGAACCTGTTGTAGAACAGCAAGAACACCTGTTGAATTACCCATACCTTGATGCCTTCTTGGGTGACAGCACCCTTTTCGAAGGCTGCTAACAAGGGGCAGAAATAAGGGGAACACAAGCAGCGAAGAAACAGCTCGGATATATCACGTAGAGAGTACACATCTGATTGGTGGGTAAACTTCAGCAACCCGTCCTTTTGACCCTAATAGCAGTTGGCATCTAGAAGCTTTCGTTCTACGTCACACGTCTATTGGCACTGTATTCAGAACGAGGTCTTGGTTTGGTTGTCAATCGGTCAACGGGAAGCAAGCCGCGAGGCTGTGGACCGCCGAGGCTGAGGATCGCCGAGGGGGGGTTCGATGAATGCTTTCCAATTACCTAAAGCTTGCGTAAAAGCCGGCAATAATGACCAAGCACATGACAATGATTGATACTGCCTTGTAAGAAGTATGGGATTTCGGTGTAGGTGCGTTTGCGATTGTATTCTGATAAGCGACATCATTCCCCATCTCCTCATCAGGACCACCGATCGTTTGGCACAAGAGTCAATATAATGTTGTGTTATTGCTGCGTATGGAGTAGGAAAGAAGAGGAAGCGGACAAAGCCTGCGATTCCTCCAGACGTCAACTGGTATTCGAGTAGCAGATCTACCTGTTCTGCCAACTACTCAGAATCCAACACATCTACTACCCGAGCCGAACATTTGCGTTCCGTCCTCACGCTTAACCAACACGCGCTGGTAGTTCACTGCCCTCGTACTGCGCTTGAGGCGACGGCTCGTGGACCGGGAATGTTTCCCTACACTGCCGCAACCGTTCCTCATGGCCTCTGTTCCCGATGGCCGACGATGTTGGAGCGGCGCCAACAGGCCGCGAGTCAGCGGCATGTCCCCGTTACTGGCGACCTCGTTCACGCAAAGTTCTTCTCTCATCAAGATACCTACGGGATGGACCATGTACACAGTTACAATTGCCTCCTCCCATCGTCCTGGCATGTCCTGCAGCACCATCTGGCTGCCGCAATCGAGAATGTACTGCCTTTCCGTCCGCGTGCGGGCAACGAGTGGTTGGCCACCTCAGGAGGGAGGAAGAAGACATGTAGGTAAGTAGGGATGGGCTTGACGGGGGCAAATCCTACACTTGGGTGACCCAAAATACGCGCCGTGCCAAAGGGGTACCATGGACATTTTTACAACTCCCATGTCTTGGGTAGCCACTGTAGGCGCGAGGTATCCCGATCAGGGGAGGTCTGCCCATATGGGCTGCGCTGGGCGCGGGTTGAGCTGATGTAGCCGAATTCATCCCCACCACACTCGTAAATTTTCAGCGTCCGGTACTAGCCAGTGCTTTCCTAGTCCTCCCCGGCCTTTGCCAAGAATGACTTCATGTCATTGGGTTTGATAGCAATACCGACATGGCGGATAACCAGGGTGGCGGTGCCACCGCCCGAGCGAACCCAAGGTACGCGATAATGGCATCCCAAATATCAGGAAGCACCCCTCCGCAAGGGCCGTATGTAGGTGTCACAAGAGGGGCTGCCGGGGGTTGCATGGTCGTCATTTCTCATGCCGACGATGAAGGCGACGCTCATGATGAGTCTCAAAATGGATCAGATGAAGAAGGTCGATAATGGTGGCTCGCTTGCTTGTCACCACCTCTATCGTAAGAAGTATCTCCTCTTCTTCCTCTCGGAGTGCAGAAGTTGTGTGCAATGGGGAGCGGGGAGCATGAAACCAGCAACGCTGAAAGCGATGAGGTGAGTGCCGTATTTCGGTTTGACTTGTTCGTTGGCTCATGGTGGTTGGAGGGCTTTCAAGACCCTCCTTCTGACTTTGTTCAACTCAGTCTCGACACTCTCGCGCACCTGTTTCGCCATGCGATCCTCGAATGATTCGCGCTCCTTGTCTTCAAGCTCCTCTCTGCACTCCTCCAACCATGTTTTCTTGAGGTCCTCCATCTCATCACACACGTCTGGCACTTGCTTCTCGAGAGTATCGCACCTAGCTTGGAGTTCATCAAGGGTGATGTCAAGATTGCCAACCGTCTCGACATTTTCAGATTGACCCTCTTCCAATTCACAAAGTCTTTTTTCCAGCTCATCACAACGCGCTTCGAGCGCCTCGTTACGCTTCTGCGATTCCCTGAACATCTGTTGTAGATCATGGATGTGTTGTTGCTGCTGTTCCAACGCACGCATCAGTGGGCTGCCCCGATCGGCTAGTAGCGGGTATTGCAATTTGTCCGGGCGAGGTGCGTCTATCACGGACGTTGCTGTGGTGCATACGGTGGTTGGCGAACGTTTTCTTTTGGTGCCTGGCGTGTACACATCTGCATTCCCCAAGGGGAAGACGTCCAGGGAGGGTTCCAGCGCATTCTTCTGCCGTCCAGGATCAACATATTCCGGCGGATCGCGTTCGCAGTCGCGTCTAGACTTTCCGGCGACGATGGCTGCAGGGCTTGGTCGGGTCTCCGGCGACTGTCCTTCGCTCGAGCACTCATCATACGGCGGGGGCAAACCTCGATCAGGTGGCACATCGTCAAAGGGAACGGTGCTACCGCCGCACGATACGGGCGTGGCCGGATCGGGGGAACTGTAATGTTCCTCGGCAGGAGGACAAGAACCACGAAGGCCGCGGGATGTGTGCACCTTGCCGCCAGCGCCATGATACAGCCTACGTACATCCACCATACACTCATATGCAAGCTTGTCATTTTCTGGCAAAGATGGAAAGTCTTGTATAGCCCTCTTGTATTTGAGAAAGGTCTTCCGCCGCAGGATGTCGTGCCGAAAGAACACGGAAAACCGCGAGGCAGTCGCAAGGGATTTGAGTGATGCTCGTGTATCCAAGACGGGTTCGCCGCCAGTTGTGTTTCCGCTATCGGAATCGATGGGTGTGACTAGGTCGATACGACCATCCTTGTGCAGGTGGAATTGCATACGGGCTACCGACTGCATGCCATTGAGTCGCGAGCGGACAGTTTCGAGGTAAGGTGGGCTTGGGCCGTTGGTGTTGGCTTTGTCATAGAGCATCTTCTCAAGTGACTCGATGCAGTCTGCTCTGATCTGTAGCCAAGACGTGGTTTTTATTGACAGGCCGTCGGGAACTACAAACAGCCGGAAAGAGACGAGACCGGGGGAGGCATATCGGATGCGCAGTCGGAAACTCTGCTCGATCACTTCAGGCGATTGTCCCTCATCTTCACGCACCGCAATGACGTTGGGGGCCTCGAAATCGCAATCATCCGAGTCGCAGGGCAGCATGTTAAAAACGATGCCGGCTGGTCCTGTAGGTTTAGACATGGAGGGGCGTAGCCCGACAACACGCAAGGGAGAGAGAGGGAGCCCGACACTTACAGTTACGCTGTTATCGCACTTCTTTGCCCTTAGCAGCAAGTCCGTCACGCGGTCCTAATGGAGAAAACGCATCCGGTAATGATCCCGACCCTGCTCAAAGTGCATGGGCAGCTATTGTACGAACAGTAGATTGACCGGGGCGTCTAGTCACGAACTCGAGGCGTGACGCTGCGGGTGCAAGCTACGCTTCGAATTGGTTCTGACGGGAACCCAGTCCTCCTCGCACAATGAGCCACGCCAGCAAATGAACGGTCGCAACGGATAGGATGAGTCTCTCCGTCAGGATTGCGCAAAAGAAATGCTAGCGGGAGGAAGAGGAGGCGGCGCTGGGGATGGATTTGATATCGGAGGGCCGCAAATGGTCTGGGACAAGGTAAGGTGATGGATGTCGTGAACAACTGAGCGGGAGTTGCCGCTGGGACTCGGTGATTGGAGATGGCGCGAAGTCACGTGGTGGCTGCCCGATCTTGGGTATGTGCTTAGGTAAGGGAAAGGCTATGCCCCGCATGTCGCCTCACCTCGTATACCCGTGCAACAGCATTTGATGTTTAGTTAGATAATCATGTTGCAGCAAGACAAATATGCGATTAACGCACTTTGCGCGTCTTATTCACCTTCTGCACAGCTTCACAAGTCGCCAAGTCCAACACAGCAGTGTTGTCCACGACGGCGACAGCCTAATCAATGACGTGCAGATATACATCAGGAATCGCAAAAAAAGCTGTTTCGGCATCCAATCTACCACAGCCTGGTCGATCATCCGAAAGTGGACTGGCCATCTACGCAGGCTGCAGCAATGCCACAGCCGTTGCGACCACCTTCGCCGCTCTCTCCATCGCAGAGCTCCATCACACCGTTCCAACAGACCTAAGCGGCAGCTTGACAGATTGCAGGATTCGGGCGGGTGTAGCAGACGCGACTGTTGGCGGTCAAAAATACGACAATGGTTCTCACGGATTAACAAGCGATCAAGGTGGCTAGAAGGTCGTCCTGACACGAGGACGACTGCAATATGTGATTGTCTTATCGGCGCGATGCTTTGCTAATTCAATGATTGTCCCAGAGTCAGGTCAAGAAGACTACCACGAAGTCGTGTTTCTGATTACAATGGGCAGCGCAAGGGCAATGCGGGACCAACGACGCGCTATCCTATCCTTCAAACAGGCACAGTCAGCATCGCATCCAGCACAACAAACCGCCGTCATGGTCATTCCACCCTGCGAGAATGTTGAACGGCCAGAGACCAACTGCGGCTGCGCAACGAGGCAGCAGAGGTGGCCGAGGTTTGCGACATTCTGTCTGGGCTGGCCTCCCGGCTTCCAATACTTCGAAATCATCGACTTCTTCTGTCTCGCTCGCGTCAGGCGCAGCTCCTTCTCCGGTTTGTCTTTGGCCGCATCCGCTGTCCTGCCTGCTAATGTTCGAACGCGTGTCTTTACTTTGCCATCGTCTCGTTCGTTCGCGCCGTTGATTGGTGGACCACTGAGACATCATGGAGAAACCAGGATCGCAGAGTCGCTCGCATCTGGACCGCTGGCCCATCGTCAGGGAATGCAATCTCCTACCCTTTCGCCTCTTAAGAAAAGCCAGAGGGTCCATCCATCAGCTTTTTCCACATCAGATATCGCTATTAGCACCACCGCGTGGCACACACTAGCGGCTTCATAATCAATCGACTCGGGCTATACCTCACACCATGTGGCGAAACCACACCATGATATTGCAGAATAGCTTGTGGCAAAGATGTTTGGCGTATCAACGATTTGCAAGTCTTTCCTGCCTGATCTATGGTCTCCCTGCTGTGGCTACTCATCGCAGGGTAGATGAAGATTTCCTTCCGGTGTACTTCCAAAGGCAATCGAGATTCCTAATCTCAAAGAGGAGCTTGGAGTCCGCCAGCATTTTGCGCACATGAAACGGCTAGCGCTCATACTCGCAACCTCTTTCAGAGTTGAGATGGAGACCGTAGTGGCTAGGATCCTTCTCCAGACTACACCACTATCTCCTCCAAGATGTTTTACTTATACCAACGGCATGTCGCTGCTCAACTGAGTAGATACCCACCCAGGACATTCGTCTCCTCCCACAGGCCCCCGTTGTGACATTCGTCTATGCATCTCCGACGCCTGAAATCATGCAATCCTCTGGTAAAACTGCCTTTTTCACCACAGCTTCAAGAAACCTCCCGGTGATAGAAGCACCTACCGCCTGCTCTCGCGAGAAACTGGCTTCCGGCATTGGCCTAGTCTCTGGCCCCTCCTTTCTGCTCCCGATGTCATCGCATCACCGTAGCCGCAAGATCACATCTACAAGCGGGCAAGGCTTTGTCAAAGGTGGATCCGACGAGGCTGCGCGTCACGACGACGATTGCTGTGAGAAAGCTGCCTTGCGACAGGCGTACCAAAGTGGTTGCAGGAAGATCATCACCGACACGGCATTCCAGGGGAACCCAAATATTGCGAGATGTACTCTTGCTCCATGTCGCCCGATGACAACGTGTTTGTGACCGCTGGTGGAGTTATCTGATCATACGGCTAGCGGAGAGCCCGCTCCGCCAAACTTGACATCACGGATGCTGGTGTCAGCGGCGTAAGCCCTGCGACGCCAATGGAAGTTCAAAGCCCTTTTGTGAATTGCGGTCTCGACGGATAATGATGACCGCTTGCAACGTTTGTCAGTGTACTTGTCGAATGTTGCAGCTTGAACTCGCGAGTATTGTCCGCTTTTTTTTCCACCTTGTCAACTACCTATGGCAAATCAGCATTGCCTATAGTAATAGCTCGTTGATTTCCCTCTGACGCTGGATGACCCATCTCGATGCGCCCGAAATTCTCGGAAAGACGACGCCTACCCCGCGCAGCACGATCGAATATTGGAACCTATCACGCCTGTCCAAGAAATCGGGCCTGTTTCTTGTCCCTCCTTAGTTGCCAGACAGGAGTCACTCAGAATCAAAAGGTTATACCCCATCATATCTCGTCCTCGTCGTCATGTTCAGACGTTGAGCTTTGTGTTCCGGGGGCAGCCACTTTTCCAACCAACCAGAGCTCGGCTGGACGATGCACGGGCTACCTTCCAGATTCCCAGCCTGGTCAGCCTCACCAAGCCCCATGTAGCTAGTGGCCATGTGCCTTACGTAAGTTCTGTGGTGCAGCGGACAGGTGCGCTCGGCGGTCCGTGTCCAGTCGCAAAATGTGGAACTTTCGAGACTGTGGCTGCGGGCTCTCATTGGGCAGAGAAGCGGACTGCTCAGCGCCACTTCTCTGCCCTCGACTCGTTGACACAGAGTGTGGCCCTGAAAGCAATGAATCCAGCTCACTTGAGCCTTTGAGCTTTGAGGGGAAGGGGAGAAAAGGAGAATTCAATCACCCGCTCACGCCAGTCAAACAAAGAAATGGCCAGAGACCTAGAGCCAGTAGTTCTTGTCCAGCTTCAATAGCTGACTCAGTTCGAAGAGGGCGACGCGGGCGCGCAATATGAAAGATGCCAGTGCTCAGTAGATGGATGACAATCGCCGGACCATCAGCTTTCTTATCGTTGTGAGTCCCTCTACGGTAGTGGAGTTGAAGAGGGTTGACAGTTCAAAATCTCTCAACTTGGGCTCCATCACAGAAGCTCCATTGCCCTCAACATATGCCCCAATAGACGCACCAGAGTGTCGGTCTCCATACCGCGCCGGGAGTAGTAAATGTCATTATCCTCTCGTTGAGATATGACGGGCGACAGAAGCATATGCTCAGACTGCGCGTCATGTTAATGAGGAGGGAGTACCCTGGGAAACGGAAAGATACCATGGACTGGTAGAATCGGGAGGTCCTTTGAGCGCTCCAGATAGCTCGGTAACTTCACTTTGAATATTGTAGGAGCTGTTATCGGCGCCTCAAAGTCTGTGGCCAGTATCTTAGCCTCTTCCCTCATCAGATTTCCAGTCCTGGGCGCTTGAGTAGGTTTCAATCACGCCCAGAGCGTTGTGAGCGATCAGAGGTTTGCCTGAAAGAGCCAGATTGATGATATCCCTTGAATGGGATGAGCATTTGGGTTTTTTCGGGCCATCGCCCTTTACCCAATATAGTGAGACGAGTGAAGTCTGAGAGAGATGAGTGAAATCTGGGTGAGATGAGTGAGGTCCGGGTGAGATAAGTGAGATTTGCGTGAGATGGGTGAAGTCTGACTTAGAGCAAGGACAGTGTGAGATGAGTGAGGTTAGGATGAGATGAGTGACGCCTGGGTGAAATGGGTGCCGCCCGGATCATGCCGGTTGAAGGCCATAATGAGGTCGGGAAAGGAGAGGATTGATTATTCTGGTCTGAACTACCAAAATGAGACTTCGCGGGATCAAGACGTAAGCTTGATGGTGCAGAAAGATCCTAAGGGTGACGTTACAAGAGTCTCCAAGTTCAGTAGCCATTCGACGTGATATTAGACTTTGGCCTTAGCAAGGTCTACTGGACCCAGTAATTAATAGAGTTATGCGGTGGTTTGAGCATGTAAGAAGATGTCAAATCGGGTAGACTCAACATTCCGTACCACCGTATTGTTGACTTCAAGTGCTTGCTCTACGTCCGTATGAAGAAAGTAAATGAGCACATGGCCTGCTTCGTTCGATATTTCCCAGGCATAGTCTTGTTACGACTTTTGTACATTTTCAGGAGCTTCTCGCCTGATCTGCAAAAATCGTCGGGAGCAGTAAGATGCTAATCGTCGTTGAGAGGGTGGTCCATCAGCGGGAGCTTGAGTAAGGGCTGGGCATCTTAGTTGAATTTACCTGGGCAACACTAGATTCGGAGGACACACTTACGATACCACGGGCTCAACACTGAAGGTGTTACTGAGAATATCAAGGTCTAGCATCTGATGTAGTGACATGTCTTCTGGGTCATGCTTCTTGAGGTTTGTCACATCTCTTAATATCTTCGAGTTCAGTGCTGCCGTCATTTTCTCTCACTCGTCTGTCCGAGACCCCATCAAATTCGAATGGTGATTACGCTGCCTCTGCACATGACACGTAGGTCAGGACGGTCCTCATACGTTGTCTTAACTGGTTGTAACCAGAGACCGAGCATGAATTTCTCCGATTTGTTCACTACAATCAGTCACTTGTGCTGCTTTGAAAAGCGCTTATTGGATATTGTATCTTTGAAGTTAGCTGCGCGTCAATCACTGGGCGCGCAAGCGGCAAGCAGTGGTGTCTAAGGGTGGAGCAGTGCAAAGACTGGACTTTACATGGCGTGGAGAGTTGAGAGTTCAAACATTAACAGATGCAAGTGCTACGCAAGCCCTAAAATTCCGGGCACTTGTGGGCGATAGCGTGTGGAGACTGGACGAAATTGAGTATCATTTACATTGCCCTCGTACGTTCATTCTTTGGTCAACTGATAGGAAAACTTCCAAACGATCCTAATCTGTGAAGTCTCTCTAGCTTATACTAAACAAAGGCATCTTGGTTCGAAGTATCTTGCATTCTGATTGCGAGATCTTCAATGGCCAACTCATACGTCCATGGGTATCAATGAGAGCTGTGTCCTTATGCTCATACACTCGGTAAGTAAATAAGATGTGAGCTCGCAGTCCTAAAGGCGACCTTTCAACATCGCAAGATTATTTTGCGCCGCGGACTGTTTTTCAACTGGACCTCCCAAAGGTGTCCAACTTCAACTCTCTCTCACGGCCAGCATCGGCTGCTAAGAACACGCACAATGCCACTGCCTCTTTCAGAAGAATCCAGTGACACTCGATCTTCAGAAGTCTTGTGAAATGACCTATGATGAGACGACCTTCGTCGTCTCCATGCTACTGTCCGGTATCTCATCAAGCCCAAGCGTCATGAAGTGGCATCGAGGCCCGTTGGTATTTGTGTCTACCAGTCGAGAGACTGGATGAATGAGTAAAGCGACTGCGCTCCCTTGATGCCGTAGGTAAGCCCGATGATCGTTGCTAAAGTGCGCACTTTAGCAAGTGCTTGTCAGATGCGGGCGGTATTGGGCAATAGACCAGGACTCTGTACTGCATTAGCTACTTGCCAAGGTAGGTATATAAAAGAGAAACAAGTCAAGCAGTCGCTTCGAGCATGGATCTTACCTCCAGTGGCAAACTTTCCAGCTTCATACGTATCTATTCAGAGAGTCGGTGAAGGTAGTCACCTAGTAACATTACGTCGAATGCTCGGTGCGCGTCACCGTGAGTCCGACACTGGCATTGCGCAACCAGGGCAAATGCTGGGAGCGATGAACGATTCAGGAGGTGCGGCCGTGAAATTGAAACATGATGAGAATAATATGGCGTCACAAAGGGAGAGAGAGGAATTGCGAATGCATCTCGCGATCCCACGAGGTCTCGTAGAAACCCCCTTCACAATCAGCGAAGACGATGTTCTCAACTGCTTAAGAGGATGTCACAGGTTCCAACCACCTTCCGACGTTATCGTCAGCTGTGTGATGACTGTCCTTTGAGATGTAGACTCTAGCTTATGACTTAGCAATGGTCTTGTAAAGCCGGCGTCATTCGTCCTCCCATTGATCGCCGTCACCATGAGCAGAGAAGGATAGGGCACAAGAGATGTGAGTGCCGTAGTTTAAGCGTTGTACAGTGTACAATCTTCAGAGCAGGGCGCAAAATCTCAGAGAGAGTAGGGTCGCGAGTGCTGCGAATACTGGTGAAGCTTGTGATTACCAATAAGACCGCCGAAGATCAATACTCGCTTTGTGCATACTAATATGATTCAACCAATCATTTTACCATTCTTCTTGGGATTATTAGAATACCACTACCGGTGCCTATAATCCTAGAAGATGGGGTCATCTAATAAAGCAGCGATTTGGAAAGTCACTGAGCGAGAATGCTGGCCTGTACTAAATGGACGCCCAGTTACAGAAGAATTGCAATACCTCTAGCATCTCATATGTTCCAACCTCAGTCTTCTCAGTCTCGACTATGCTCATCCGTAGCTCAGTATGAAGAGTAAAGTGTTCAGCAAGGCCTGCTGCAGTCGCGACAAACGATCATTCGTGTCTGAGGACTGTGACTCCGGGGAGACCACCAAGTTCGGGTGGACTGTGGACTAAGGTATCCTAAGCTTTCGCAGACCTCGCCAATGACAGGAGCACCATATGCCCATTTTGAGAACCAATTTGTTTGTCTAATCGTTGAAATGCTTTGTGTAGAACGAGGCGGCGATCGAAGATCGTGTTTTGCAGCACAAGGGCGGATTATTAGGGGTGGTGGTCACTCATACCAACTTCAGAGTCGATGAAGTCCAGAAAGTTGACTGGACAATTATTTCACGATAAGAATATTTCATGAACGTCTGTGTTTCAGAAACACTCGCCTTCCCTTATGATCTCACATCTAGTGGCTTATTCCAGAATTCGCTTAACAAAGCTAGGGTTAGGAAGAGGAGGCTGTCAACCGGCCGCGATGTACGCTAAATCGGAATGATAACGGCGCGCAAGCTCTTGGCGGCGCACCGAGAGTGTGAATGAAATCCAATCTTGGATATTAGGCAACTCTTTTCCTTGTTTTAGTGCCGATGTCCAAGTTCAATGTCAAGTTAGCCAAGTAGCGTGTTGATAATGTGTTGAGTGTAGGCCGTTGGCAATACAATGCTCTTGGCTGTCGTGGCATTAATCATCTTGGCTACTGTCCCAGTCCTACCACCGAAATCCACGTTGATAACACAGTTCAAGCAGGCCGCTCCGTGTTGTCTGAAACTCTATGAACCTTGAGAGCTCTCTTTAACGCTCTTCTCGGCCTATTCTCAACTCAGTCGAGTTGGGCTCGGTCTGGTTTAGTCTGGTCCAGGGGCCCTTCGGCTGTCAACCGGGTACCTCCTTCTGCTGGTGTCAACTGAAGCTGGTTTGAGTCTCAGTAGTAAGAGGCAATCGTCGCTTGGATCCTGCCGTTCTGCGCCTTGGAGAACAGGGAAAAACGAAAGCATGACAGACTGACGTTTGCGTGCGGGGGGACGAAAAGAAAATAAGCAAGATCAAAAGGAAATTACGATTAGGGGGGAGGGGGATCCTCCGTCACGAATCCTATATCCTGGGGCTACAATAAACTGTGGAAGATACCTGACTCAGTCAAAAACAGATCTGACTGGCAGTTGAGGGCGAAGCGTTTGGTCGGGAAAACCCACGGACTCGGTGCTAGCTCCAAAGCCTTCGCACGCGAGTATAGCCATTTTCTCGCTGCATAACGAAAGGAAAGCTCGGCTCAGAACGGCAAGGAAAGGGAAGTGAAGTGAAATTGCATACAAGTCGTGACTGAAAAAGTGAAGCATAAAAAAACGAGAACCGTCTTATGGTATGAGGGTCCGGACTCAATGTAGAGAACAGCTACGTGATGTGTCGGAAGTGAGTAAAGCAAGAGGCGAATCTACAAAAGTCTGGTTTCTCATATGGTATCAGGCCGAGAATTAGAAGGAAGACAAGATGGTAAGCTCCTCCAGATAGAACAGAATGGAACGAAGGGCTGAACGCCTAGTAAGATGGAGAAGGAGTGTCATGAAACGAAGAAAGAGAGGTGCTGGTCTTGCTAGGGAGTGGCTCAAGACCTCAAGCGGACATTGACCTCCATCTATCAGACATCTAGAAGCGGTAATGATAGCCAACGAGTGAAGGGACCCTTGTTGTAAGCCATGTATGGTAAAGAGTCCCTAAGAAACCTTGGAAGTGCCGGATGGATGAGCAGGGCACTCCTCCTGTGCCGCTGAAGAGAAGCCACATCTACAACGCAGACTTCAAGAATGAAATGTAGGAATCTGGCTGGTCAATACAAGCCGATATTCACCAGAAGATTATGACAGGCCAATAACTCAACGAATCAAGTCCTCTGAGGTAGAAATTTTGTCCCTTAATCGCGTTCTGGAGCACCCAAATCGATTGCCGAAGATCTTTCAGAATCATGCTCTAGGTTTTGTCAAAGTATCAAAGGGAATGATTTGTTCTGAGAGAATTGGGCTCTTCGGCGTAAATATTCAGGCGGGCAAGGCCCGCCGGGAAAGAGCCTGCTTTGTTAGTCACCTTGATAAACCCATACTTCAATAACATGATGGAGGAGTTGATTGGAACGCGCGCTAGCCGACCTCGAGTCCAAGTCTCAAATTCCAATATCTCCTCAATTCCTTGGGAGTCGATCGGTGCAAGGAAGCTTTCTTCCCTAGGAGAGCATACCCCTACTTCTGGAGTTCATCACTTCCTTTGGAAGCCCTTTTCTAAAGAGTTCGGTTCAGCTTTCAGAATGGCTTTCAGCCCCCGGATGACACCTCCATTCAGTTTCTGGGTTAGGAATTCAAGACGAATTCGCAAAGAATGAAGCCAAGATCGTAGAGCAACACCAGGACGGAGACAAAGGAGCCACGATTTGAGCCCGATGTTGGACCATCAGGTGAGCCAGTGGAAATTCCAAACCATGTTTCAGATCAAATCCTCGGCCTCTAACTTTACTTGATCTACCCGTTGCCAGTCTAGTGGGTCCGACTTATGCACATGCAAAGACTGGGAAAAGGCAGGGGGTTGAGATAACTACCATATCAAGGGCAGAGCCCACTCAGATATAGAGGTACACAAAATGGTAGCTTCCCTGTAATAAGAAAGGAATTCTAATCAAGTATGCAGTTGGAGAAATCTAGACGTCAGTCATTGAATGATCTTCGTGCCAATCCCATCAACGTTCCTTCCGAGAAAGGAAGAAAGATTGATGCTCGAGGAATATGAGGAATCAGGATTTTGTCAGATCGCCGTAGAAGTTTCGAATCCTTGCATAATCAGGGGGAAAAGTGAGGTTGCTGGATCGCAAAACTGCCAGCCACTTGTTTTGTTGTCAACTGAGCAGCCCCAGAAACCTCATTATCTCTCATATCCATGCCAAGGGCTAAAGCGAACCCTACGATGGGTGCTTCGTTTACTTCTTTGAGGCAAAGATAGGACAACTGACAGTATGTGGGATGATATGTTGTTCAGGAGTTACGAAGATGGCTCCAGCACCACCAGCACTCTATCCGCTGCCTCGTTGAGATGTCTAGCCCATGGAGCTTTGATCTGCATGATTTGTGCCGGAGTATTGTGTTCCAGGGAGACACCGTCGTCGGCGGGGAAGGAGGCCAAGAAATCAAGGGCAGCTTATATATCGTAGCGTGATGCTAGGTAAAACGTCTTAAGACAGACATGGTCTTATGACAGACGTGGTTATGAGACAGATGTGGGCATGAGACAGATGTGGGCATGAAACGGATATCAAACTAAATTAGATGTCTTAGGAAAGACATATACTTAAGACAGGCAGAGTCTTGAGACAACCCTAGTCTTAAGACGACATTCTAGGAGAAACGAAAAAAGTATACTTAAGATACACGTAGTCTGAAGACGAACATAGTCTGAAGACGAAAATAGTCTTAAGACGGACGGATTATAAGACGGATAAGTTCTCAAGACGGAAAGCTTTTTATGAAAGATAGATTCTTGAGACTAAGGATTTCCAGAGACGGATAACCTCTCAAGACGGGCGGATTATTCAGATAGATGGATTCTTAAGAAGGACGAAGCCCTGATACGTACGAAGCCTAGGACCTAGGACGAACGAAGTCTCAGACGAACAACTCTTAAGACGGACGAGGTCTTAAGACGGACGAAGTCATAAGATAGATAACTTACTAAGACAAAGCCCTAAGACAGGCGCAGTCCTAAAACAGACGAAGTCATAAGACAGGCAAGTCCTGAGACGGACAAAATTATAAGACGGACCAAGTCCTGAGACAGACGGAATCCTAAGACAGATAAAGACTTAAGCCAGATAAGGACCTGAGACGGACGGAGTCTCAAGACAGACGGAGTCTCAAGACAGACGGAGTCTCAAGACGGACTTGATTCTATGTTGTGCGCCTTATGTTGAAAGATGGTCGAGAACTGCTCCTTCACCAAAAAAGAGTCATCATGGACATGGAAAGCGTCTCGAACAAGTCAACCGTCAACTGTTTCAACATCATGATGAGCAAGACGAACGTCGAGGAAGGGTGGCATGACTACTGGCTGTGCAAGAAGTTGGGAGGCCCGTTAGCTAGTCTCTTCGAGCGGAGACGAACGACATCACGAGCTAAAGCCAGACGATGGACCTCTGCATGATGTAGAAGACGAGCAGAGTCTCCAACGAGCACGAGTTACAGTACGCGTGCATCACCTTGACTGTGCATCACGATACAAGCGTGATGAAGAAGAATCCTCGGCAACTCCAAGAACACATTTGACGATGTGGTGGACTACGGTTCTCGTGTAATTAAACGACGTTGTGTCCGTTGACAAGACAGTGAGATCTTTGACAGCGTCGGGGACGTCCGAGATCTAAGACGCTACGGCATGATCAACATCCTCGTTAATGATAAGCGTCGGCCGATGAACCCCGACCCGACAGGCAATAAGGGGACGTACCTGTTCACTCAGTAGTCAGACGAGTACTGCGTGAATTACAAAGCCATCTCGTGGGTCGGGTCGACCGACATCAGTGTCATCCACGCGGGGTCCATCATGGATAGCAGCAAGGTCGTCGTTGATTTAACGGCGTTTTATTGGGTCCTGGGCGCGGGAAAGTGCATGAGCTACTACGTGGCGATTGGTCTCATCGGGCTGGTAGGGGAGAAGATATTTGTCCACGACACCGAGCACCCGGACTCCGTCGGCAAGCTAAGAGACGGCATGTCCCCTGCGACGTTCTGGAAGATGCGGCCTCCAACAGGACACCAATCGAGGGCTCAATGTCGGCGGACGGGTAGGCGTTGGTTAAGAGCTTGTACGCGCTCAGCCTTTGCATGTTCTTATTGTCCCTCATTTCCATGCACACCTTGGCGATCAAGGTGCCGGGAGCCTTGCCTCTGGACCCAATCTTGACGTATCTGTCGAGGGCTAGGTCCTTCAAGATATCGCACCACGAGCCACACCTCAACGATGCGTTCGGCATCTTGATGCCCTTGGAGATCCTGAAGATGACGACGGCCTTCTTCCTGTCAGGGGATAGAACTCCGGCGAAGGGTGGGACTTATTAGGAGGTCTGGTAGCTGACCTCCTTCGGGTGGTTCTTGAGTTTCGAAGCCAGGGTCTCGGCGGCACCCAGGGCGTTCCCTTCCGTACTGCATCGTGCACAAGTGTGCTCACGCCCCTGAGATCGAGCTTGAGGCGTCATTCTTCTGAGTTCTGAGGGATGAACTGGATATGAACCTCGTCGTCTCGTTCTTGGCATCGGTGAATTCCCTGTTGTTCATCGCATACAGCACGGTTGACAGGGATGTGCACATTTTCATGATTTTGACCTCCTCCACCACGATGGTCGGGCTGTCGGTTCTCACTATGCAGTATTGCAGGGAGGAGGTCGCCGGGGACTTCAACGCAACGTCTTGGGTGACCTTCCTGTTGACGTACCTGGACGAGGCTGTTGGCAGATACCGACTTGTAGATCAAGTCGCTGACGATGCTGCGTTTCGCGTTAGTGTCCACGGAGTCTCGCAAAAAGGAGAAGCAAGCATCAGTCGACTCGCCCCCGGTGCTGCTGGTGGACTCAGGGCAGGTATTCCGTACCCACACGGAGGGTATCCTGCGCCCATACAAGGCTCGTTCAAGCAAATGTCGGGCTACACGTGACTGCACCGCCGTAACAGCCACTTCCGGCCCGGAGCTCTACTTCTCCGACACTTCCCGGAGGAAGACGCGTCGGACCACCTCCTTCCCGTCTCGAGCGCCTACTTCCTTGAGAGCCAACTTTCCTCCACTGCATCTCCTGCCTTCCCGTTTCTGTTGACTGATTTTTGAAGTCAAAACGACGACTTGAAGAGTGATTTGCCTACTTAGGGAAGATGTCTCTGGCGGGATAGCCTTTATAAAAGGTGCGGATTACTCGCCGGCGTCTTTGAGATAGCGAGAGTTGCTGTTCTGGCAGGCGAGGCTGGAAGGGCGTCGGGTCTGCGGCTGCTGCGAAGGATGCTTGAATGAGTGATTACAGGGGGGGCGACCAAGGTATGGCTTCTGCGAGCTTCCCCCCTGCGTCGTATGCCTATTGACAGCAGAATACCCGTCGGCGCATTAGAGACGGCCAGGGAAGCTACTATTGTAGGGTGGGCGAGTTAGGTTAGGAAGGTCGTCGGTTCTGTGGTTGCCCCCAATGATACTCGGGTGAGCAAGTACAAGTGGTACGAGGAGAAAACGAAGGTACAGGGCAATAAGTACCGGTGAATGATCGCAACAGAAGGTGGGAGGAGCAGAGAACCTTTGATTAAATAAGGTAGTCAGTCAAGGTCCTATTCCATTGTTGGGAATCGAACGGCCGGATGTACCTCGGGGAAAAAGAACACGTTGGAATAAGGTACTATTAGGTACCGGCAGAAAAAGGACGTCGGAAGGTGGTAGGGCCGTACTTACACCCAGCGGAGGAATCGCAGGCTCTGCCCACCAACTTCCTCCGTTCACATCTCCAATACGCACGGCAGTCAATGTGCAATCATTAGACCTTGTACAGGCCGGAACGCACCATGACATACATACCAAGAGGGGCACTGATCAGTGGTTGAACTAAACGCCCCCCCTCCATCACAGGTCAGCTGGGGCATGGCCGACGAATGAAGCGGTTCGGAGCCATCTCACGAGCCCTTTCTCCTGTTTACCTTAGTGAGGCCGTCGGGACTGGCAATACTCGTTCCATTCTGCGCTGCCTCAGTCTCTCGACCGTCGACGCTGGCCGACAAGTTGTCCAGTCTCAAGCCATCGAGACAGCGTTCCACCACGCAGAACCTCTCCCGCCTGGAATCCACCATGCAAAGGTCACTTCTCCAAATCTCCAGCCACAACACCGATCACCAGGTCAATTGCTAGACTGTTGGCCGCTGAGAAAATGGCAGTGAAGTACGCCGTACGACCTCCTTCGAGTCCTTCCGCCGGAAGCTAACCTCCATACCGTAAGGTCACTCCACCAAGCTCCTTTCTGCCACAAAACTACCTGTGGGATAAGCTTTCCTTGACAAGCCCTCAATAGCTAGACCGCTGTTTTCCAAGGAAAATGTCACTTCGACAAGACCTTCTCTAGCGTCAATTGCGCTGGACTTTTCCCGACCGCTCGCTGTGGAAGATTTCCACTTTCAGCACCTCCCTGTGCTGTAAGTCGACGTCGCCACAGAATGCTCACTTCGATAAGCTATTATCCTGTCAGTATGCTCTGCAGAACGAGCTGCTTTCAAGCAGCTCGTCGGGTCTTCAGGACGCCAGACGACATCCTTCCGCCAGAAAAAGATTTGGCCGCGGAAAAGTCACCCCAGTAAGCTTTCATCTGCCAGACTTACCCGTGGAAAGAGCTTCATCGAAAACGTTTCAATCGCCATATCGCTAGCCGTCGCGAAAAGGCTTCCTTTCGCCAGATCTCCGTGGAAGAATCCGACTTTCACCATTTCCCTCCGCGGAGAGTTGACTCGCTGCGGAAGGGTTACTTCAACCACCCTCGTTCTTCCCGAATCCCCTGACGAAAGAGGCCCATCCAGAAACCCTCCGGCATTAGGTTGTTTGTTCGAACGGCTGGCTGCGGAGACAGGGCGTTCCAACACACCTAGTTTCACGTCCTTCAACCAGATACTCGCCGCGCGCCCTCCAACACCAGAACCGAGATTCCACAGCTGCCCGAGTCTCAAGCTCTCACATTTTCTCTCCTAAGGCACCCCTTGGGTTTCGACAAAGCCTCTACCTACCTCCCGTGCTCTTTTTTTGCTGCTAAGTCAGCAGTCAGCCTAGATTTGTTGTTTCCCCCGCGGGTCTGGCTCCTCAGCAACCGGAAGGGGGGCTTGATGAACAGGAAAAGTGTCAGATATTTCCCTCGGTCGACGGAAAGTTGTCGCAAACTTGCAGACGCTTCCACCTACCATAGCCACTTCACGGCAAAGGCCAGCGCTCTCGGCACCTCCTTCAGCCACTTCCAGCTTAACTTATTTGACGTGAGTATCCCCTTTTACCAGCCTGATTATAAGCCTTCTTTCCTAGCCACCCCGACCGCAAATAACTGGACGAACAATAGAGTGCCAGAAGTTCCAATACTTTGACTGACAACAGCAAGACTCAGCCTTTCTTCAAGCAATTCCTCTTCTGCCCATCCTACGGCAAGCACCTCCTTCAGCCAACTCGACGGCAAATCACCTCGCTCTGCCACTTCCGGGCAAGGGTCGAGTCACCCACGCGTCCTTGAGACAGCAGCACATCACAAGCGTCAAGTGGTTCAGCGGACTTATACGCCTCTCGGGCTCTGGCATGGAACGAAACTCGCGTGTGCGGGATGAGTTGAATGATAAGGGAATCATCTGAGCAATGAGATTATGGAACCTTAGTACGACAATCACAACGGAAGCCATGCCAAAATTCTGGCAATCGAGTTTTGAACTCCGAATGGGAGTTTCTGCTACGAAGTCAGCTCAATTCCGTGCTTTTCTACCCACAGATTCAGATACTATGAGTATTTGAATACCAGTAAGCCGAAAGGGTGAGCATGGTCGAGAGAGGCCATTTCTATCGCTCATAAGACAGGATTTGACAAGGGTGCTAGGTGTGAAAGTGGCGTAAATAGGGCGCTGGTCCGCCATCATCGCCTTCGTTCTGATTTTCCCTAATCATGGGCATCTCCAAAAAGAATGCGAAGACTGAGAAGTAAGTCTTCTGCCGAATCCCGACAAAACAAGTGCCTGTGGCACGATTCCGAATGCTGCTTGAGGATGCTGGTGGAGATTTTGATGTCCAAAAAGGTCACTAAGTGTCCGGCATGGAACACTGTTGGCATATCCCATCCACGGTCAAGAATAGGGCGTTCTAAACTATGGTGTTATGACAGTATCTGTATGGCTTCTTTCGTTGTCCCGGGTTCAAGAATGTGTGGGATCGCTTTGACAATCGGCTTTATTTATCCTCTTTACGCGCATCTATCCTCGTCGCGCAGTTTTCCACGATCCTATGCCTGGCCACTCTATGCTTCAAGCGGGTGAGGCGAGAATGACATCTGGCATTCCAGATCCCTTCCAAATCCCTGGTCCGTATCCATGAGCTGGATGGATGGCATTGATAGAATCGTGAAAGTAGGACCTGCGATGGCTTTTGACATGTTTGATGGATCTCAAAATGTCAGAATAGTCTGAGAATTCTTCCATTCCCTGCTTCTCAGATGACACGTGATGGAAGGAGGGGACGCATGGGTACGTCACCATCACCAGACCCGGACGAAACAGCGTGAATCCGGAGGACCGCGGCGGGCATTTTCAATCGCGGGAGACGCTCCACATTTCCGGTTTTCACTTCGCCGGACATGATACGGACTTTGAACCGGCTGAGATAAAATCTACTATGATCGCGATAGGCCGTGCGAAAGATTCCCGTGTCGCACCCAGGCAACCAGAGAGAATCCTCGCGCCAAGGTTGACATAGTCTCTGTTCCTGCGGCATAACGTTGAGAATCCACCTTGAGCCGTCTGTTTTCAAAGGGTCGTGACTTCGACAATGATCCGCTGCTAATTAGGCGCAGACGCGGCCAATACTGCGACGCCAATATCTTGCTTCCACCATGGACACCAGTCTCCAGCTGTGGCTCAACGTCATGGTCTGGATGGAGATATGATCAACACTGCACCGCTAGGCTTTCACATACGACCATACCCATTGGAAAACTCGGGATCCCGTCCGCTCTCCCATAGATAAGCCAATGAGGGCCGGATTAGTAGTTGGGTCGGTGACGACCAGCGAATACCTGGTGTTGTATGTTTTTTGTTTTGTCTCTTGAGTCAATCTCGCGATCCTTCTTTTTTGTGGAGATCCCGGCGGTTGTGCAGTCAGAATAGTGAGGAGCGGTGAAGCTGCGGACCGTTGAAGCCATCACGACACCGCTTGAGTCAGAGCTTAAGGTATTCAGGTTCCAGACAGGCCCTAACATGTGGTCGGTTTTTGAGATGAGGCACTTGATGGAGACTTTTGCTCCTCCCAGGCTTTGCCTTCCGACAGTGTATTTGGCTCTGCCATACTTGTGGTGGTGTATGTGGTGGTTTTTTGCTGGCTGTACAGACGCAAACAAGCTTCTTGTCAAAACCCTTTCGCGTGCTTTCCTATTACTTCTGCCCCGGGTCTTGCCTGCCCAAGATTAATGTTGAATGTTGTGCAGTCGGCAGGAAAGGTGGATCTGAAAGGCGGCCAGGGCCATACAAACGGCCCTTCCACTTACACACCACCTTTGAAAGGATCGTGGGCTTCTCCAACTTCCATTCCTCCCGTCCTCCTTCCACCTCCAGACGCAGAAACAAACCGCCACTTTACTGAGATTTCGTATCAATATTACGGTTGCCTCGCTGACTTTTATACCAATAGTAAATTAGTACTGTTCACGGCAGTCAGATGTCGAGGCTGGCACTGATGACTTGTCTCTTTTCTCTTCTATATCAACACGGGCTTCGGCTGGCAACAGGCAGCAAGTGCGTTGCAGAGAGGGGAAGCAAGTGGACAAACCAGACAGATAAGAATTTCCCCTTGGATCGTCTTATGGCCAAAGGACTCATCTGTCCTTTCAGCGCAGCAAGCAACTTCTCATCTCCGAATTTCTCTCTTCAGCCTGCAATAGCAGAATTCGTCGACCGCCACAACCAGAATGACCATCATTATTCCCGCCGAGAGTCGGTTCTGAGAATCGCCCGACCGCGCATCCCTAACGAATCCGATACCGTCGCTTTCCTTTGGGCGTGGAGAGAGGATCGCGAGTGTTGGGCAGTTGTTGGTCGCACCCTCACCCGCGCGGAACGGAACTCCGTTGTTGTCCGACTTGACGATGGCTCCTCGAACGACGGCTTTAACGCTCAGGCTTCCCGACTCAGGTTCCAGTCATCCTCAATCAGTTCAAGATAATGAGACTGGCCAAAAGGTGAGTTAGTGCCTTTCTGGCGTTGTCACCGGCTGTCCCTATGCTGACCCTTGCAGCAGATTGCTGAGCCAGTCGTAGGTGACCAGAGACGCACCCGACACCCTTACAAGCTCAGTCGAGACTAACAGTAACTGAGATGATCGCCGACCGCATTCAGGTCGTGCACGATGGCATGCCACACAATACGGGACATGGGTCAGGGGAAAGGCAGGCCGAGGTTCATACGAGCTCCGTGGAGGCTACCGAGATGATGAACGATTGTATTCATGTCAACCACGATGTCGTGGCGGACGATGTGGGAGACAAGGGAGGTGGATATGGAGAATTCTGTGTCAGCATGCAGTTCTGCAAGCATCCGTTTGCATTCTGACGCAAATCGTGACACACAAGTAAAGGAATGGGGGATCGGGAAACGAGTAAACGGTGCCGATCATTCGTCAACGTGGTAATAGTAGATGGTACCTTGCTACGCACAATGTGTTTCTCCCTAAAGAGTTTGTGGTTAGCTCTTCATTCTCACATGTCGGGCATGTGCCCATCTCCGGTTCGGTTTACCTTGGTGTCGTCGACAGAGGTGGCTCCCTACCACACCAAACCTCCAACTGCGCACGTTGACGTCTGCAGATGCCGTTCCTTGTATGAATACCATGCCCATTGAAAGATCCAACATCACATATGGTTCTGAAGTAGACTGTATCTCAAATCGTGATGCTATGGCTTGATCACAGTTGGAGTCTTGACGTAATCATACGAATGCACGAATCCTCCATCACCACCTCCGCCTTCTCCTACTGGTTCAAGGACAGTCTTGGACGGTCGCTTCTGGATTTGCGACCTGATTGGCCTGATGCATTCCCCGAATCATACCTGTGTAGGAATTCAAGCCGAAAAGCGTCTTGCCACTGCTCGTTTCAGTCATATCAAGGTCTTCTTGTTGGCTTTGAGGATCGCGATGTTTGCGGTTCAACCTCTGAATCAGATCACCATCTTTGGCTGTCGCAATCTTCCTGGTGCGAGATGGATTAGTATTATTTAACATCCTTCTCAGAGCCTACGATATCTCCGTTGGATGTAAGTAGACTGAAGGGCCGTTTGCAGCGGCCCGGATACATCCCCAATCTGCCGTCTATGTTCCAGCACTGGCAGTGTCTGATTTGGAGGCAGACTGGGGAATGCAGTGGTGAGACTCCCCCCTCCGTTCCCAATATTTGACCCTCCCGAGCGCCCATTTCCCATTTTAGCAGCACTTGGTAGTAATTGTGGTGCATTGAAAATCGAAAGTCCAAAACCCGCATATTCCTCCGGTTCAACGCGTATAGCCCCATGATTGGAAAAGAGCTTTCTGTCGGTCTGACTGCCCCCCGAAACGTCCGTTTCTGTTCAAGTCAAAATCCGAGCGGCGTATGTATTCGCTGGGCGACTTGCTGCCTGTAGTCTGCTGCTGTCTCAACCACGCGTTTGAGTGGCTCTCTGGCCTTGCCCTTGTCCTTTCCCTTGCCGTCGAATTGGCTATTGTAGGTAACTGGCTGTCGAGTTGGCCGAACGAGGTGCTTGCCGTCGGACTGGCTGGAGAATTTGGGAGTACCGTCGACGTGGCTGGAGAATTTGGGAGTACCGTCGACGTGGCTGAAGAGAGTGTAAGTGCCCGGCAACCTGCGTTTGACGCATTGACGGAGATTCTGGCACTATTCTGTGTGAAGAGGAGCCACGAAGGCGGGGGGAGATCGGGGATCTGGGCTGACCGGAAGTACGCAGAAAGGTGAAGATGCCCTCAGTGGCCAGAAACTATATTCAACCCATTTGGTTGCCCTAGAAGAGATCCGGTATTTGGTATTGTGGATGTCGGAAATCCGGGCGGTTGTTGGCTGTCGGATCCCAGCGGTAGTGAAGGAGGTTGAGATCCTGCCGCAGCAAGCAGGCTGAAGGAGATCGAAGAAAGCGTGTTGCCCTCTCAGCAGTTAGTGTTCTGAACCAGCAGTCTAGTGGGCTGGGAGTCTTGTCGGCGGAGCTCTTTCCACGGGTAGTCCTGGCAGAACAAACCTTGTTGACGTGACCTCTGTGTGGCGAGGCCGACTTTCGGTGGAAGGAAGTCTATAGAGAACGCGAAAGGGCTTGTCGAGGTGAATCTTGTGCAGTCAGTTTCTGGCGGAAGGAGGTCGGACTGTCCTGAACTGCCATCTTTTTGTCTCCTCTGGGTCGGAAAAGGTAGCACAAATGAAGTCGCGGATCTTGCGGCAGCTGGGCTCGCGGTTGTTGCAGGAGGTTGAATGAGGGAAATATTCTTCGACTGCGGTCGACTGAGAGCTCGTCCTGTCCCGCCAGCCGTGCTAGGTCGGTCTATCGCAAGTCTGATTACAGGCGCTGCGCCTGCAGATGATGATCGTATGTCGGGTGTAAGAGGTGAGTTCGAGAGAAAAGAGATATCAAGAAGAGGGTTCCAGCTGCGCAAACACAATGCGCTGCGCTGATGGGGGACAATGTCCGCGGGATCGAGGCTTCCATCGAGCCTCCGTCGAGCTTCCGCAGTCGAGGGTAGGTATCACAGGGCCGATCGTGATCCTACCAGCGAGCCTCAGTCCTAAAATAATCGGCAATAGAGCTGGCTGCCCGTTTGAAGATACCTCTTCTGTTGACTGTGTGCCCTTGCTGAGTATGGAGTTGGAAGGAGGAAGTTGGTGGGCGGACGTCGTTTACAACGGCCCGACCACCTTCCGAATCTGCCGCCAATATTCCAGTAAGAAGGTACCTCAGGTTGTTGGTCTGCCATGTTGTATCATCCTCCGCCATCGAGCGCTATTCGACGTATCATTCTCAGATCGTTGTCAGTGTGTCTGTGATCGCGGAGGGTCAAGAATGTTATGAAAGCACGGTGCTGCTAGTTGACCCATTTGGCAGCAGCATCAATACCACTCAACGACGAAAATCTAACAGAGGCACTTCTGCTATATCACACTGACAGAATTAACAGCAGCAATTTTGCCGTTCAATCCACGAGGACGGGATGGCGGATCTAGCCAGCCGACTTGATATCATCATCCTGAACAGCAGCATGCTGTCAGGTCCGTTCAGGCTCGGCGGTTTTGATCATCATGGATGGTAATCAACGATGGCTAGTTGGATGATTGATACCACCACGACAAACGTCAACGCCCTTTGCCCTGTGCATAACTCTGGCACCGAATCAAAGCCGCCATTTTCACTGCTGTGGATGGGCATCTTTGTCATCACATCCAACTTGAACAACTTGGTATCCCCGGTGCCCATGCTTCCCATGGCGGTGTCAGCGATGCATCCTGTTGCAAGAACAACACTGGCCAGGATCGTTTGCCAAGAGGGTGCATGAGGCGAGGGCCTAGCAGCATTTGAGCCGACCGAATTTAACAAGGCAGGACAGATGGAGTACAAAGTGCAGCTTCAAGTTTGTCAAACGCTCACAGCGGATATGGGCGTGCAGCAATTGTGAAATTGACCTGGGTGTTTCAACGACGTTGAAGGTCGCGCGGGTGTGACCGCCCCACAGCGAGCTCGCCACGCTTACTAAGGTGGCTTGAGCGTCCCACAAACCCGCCCGGGCCAGCTACGTGGTGACTGAGCAATTTGGCGGGCCCACTCCAAATGCCGCCCCGGCGCACGGTTGAATTTGGCCTACTCCAAAAGCTGCCGCTCCAAAAGCTGCCAGCCGTACGGTTCAATTTGGCCTACCTACTCCAAAAGCTGCAGACATCACCGCGCACGTGCGCACGGTTGAATTTGGTCGTCTTTCCCACCAAGTCCTGTTGTCGCCAACCTCACTTGGTGTCGATTGTCGCGTCGCGTTGAGCGGGCTCGAGGGCGCATGCCAATCTCTGTCCCGGTCGCCGAAACGTCGCCCGCGGTCCAGCAGAATGAGACTTTCATAAGATGTCGCCGATCAGCAGAGCGCCACCTCCCTCATTTGATGTGCACTCGATGTTCATAAAGTTGCGTACCCAAGATATCAGGGTGCAAGGCGATTGGCGATGTTGAGAGGAACGGGGCAGATGTATTGCGCAGCAGCCCGTGCTTTTTTGGCTTCATGAGCCGCAAAAGCTGGCACCGACTTGGGAAGCAAGAAATGAAAGTTCGTAAGATTCGTTGCAATGGAGTAGAACAATTAGAACGGACAATCAGTTCGACGTCTCGAAATGAGCATGGTGCTGGTGAGAATGCACCAACCACTCTTTTAGTTGTGCACGTCTTACTGCAAGTGCGTCCCAACTGCAAATGCACCGACTGGCTCACCGCGCGACACATCTTGCATAAGAGCTCAGCACAGATTGATTGCTGTGCCAGGCGATGCCAGGAGCTTGGGACTGGGTGCATGTGGCACGGCAGTACGTACTTTCGGTTGGCCCATGTCTGAGGGTCTGAGGGTCTGAGAAAGCACGCTCGACCACCGCATCGCCACTTGTGTAGCTACTTTTCCCGAGCGAGCGCACTGAATTGAATGTCACGATAGCTTCACTTCCAAACAACCACTCCTAACTACCTTAGCCAGCACCACTTTCCCGCACCTGCACAGCGGGACAGTGGTGGAAATTCTGAGACGATCACAAAAGTCCGATCACTTTGACTGCGCGCTATTGCCAATCAGTGTATATGTGACTGTCTCTCGTCGTGATGGACATCCGTTGCTCAGCTGTCGGTCATGTGGTCGTAGTTGATCAGACACAGTGGACGATTTCGCAGTCGTGATTGATTGCCTGCACAATTGGGCGCATTGCAACTGTCAGTGTGGTGTATTTCATAAGCCTCGGTGCAAACCGTTGGCGGTGGCACAATTACCTACACACGTGCCTACCTTGCCTGTTGTCAGATCGGCCAGCCGGGCCAGCCACACGTCCGTGGCCCAGGCGCTTGTGTGGCGCTCTCCACCGACCTTAGTCAGCATGGGGAGCTTCCCATCGTCGTAGAAACGCAGAGATCAATGCACACGTCAAGTTGATGTGCACTTTCATGATCACCTTGATTAACTATACTGTTTTCCATCTTCTCCCAACGCAGCCAGGGAAATCCCTCATCTGAGGCGCCTGAACTTCTGCGCTCTTCCTGGCTGGCCTCCCCACCAATGCCTCCCAACGCCAAGATGCTTTCTCCCGATTCCGCTTTGGCAAATACGATGCAGACCTGTTGATTGTGCTGGACGGATGGGTCTTTTCCCAGACAAGAGCCTCGGGATCCCGACTTGGCGAACCAGATCCTTGCGATGATCGTTGGCTTCGACGACGGTCGACAGTCATATCCGTATTCGTTATCAGGATAGCTGTTCTGTCCTGAGCAGAGGGCCCAAGACAAACACTTTGGGATGGGCCAAAAGTGACTGCTTCACCTCAGGTACGGTCCACGGAAAGACGAGGGCCACAACCACTTCCAGCAATGATGGGCCATACAGCCACCACAGCCACAACGGCCACAACAGCGACCTTCGAGCGTGGAGCGCCGGCTGCCCAACGGAAAGAAGGCACGCCTGCCTCTCCATGCCTGCCTCTCTTTATGCACCTTCCTTTCTTCCTTCCTTCCTTCCCTCGACTCAGCCCTTTCCACCAAACAACCTGAACCTTCCCGCCTCGAACAGCATCTTGGCCAAACCGACACACCCAGTCCAGAGTTCTCCGGTCGGAGAAGATACGTTTTGTAAGTGCTTTAATCAGTGCTCCAGGAGGTACTTTTTCTATTTCAAAAAGTCGGGGGGAATTCACGTTTTTGGTACGAAAGGATGGCGTTTTAGGAGAAACGGTGCAGGCACTTGGGCGGACACTGGGAAGGACGTGACTGCCACACCTAAATGCCCACTATTTACTGCGTTCAGTGGTTGAATGGGGTACCCCTTGGTGGTCCTTGGAAAGAAAACACCACCTGCGCAATGGACAACCAGGAAGATGTCCACAAAGTACTCCCACCAGCGCGTTGACAGCCATCATCGTCATGCGCCCAATAATATCGACCTCGGAACGGCGGTATATAACTTCGGCGGCAAGTCTGGCCTGTGCGGTCTGCTTCGTCACCAGTGTTGCGCCGTATGTGCTTGGAGCAATTGTAATGCTCAGCGGGGATGCTCAGCAGGGCAAAGCCTCTCGACCGGTAGGGGGTTCAACCAGCAATCGTGATCCGCATTCATAAACCGACCGGTACGAGGCTCAACCAGCAATCGCATATTCGACTGCGTATATGGTATGGTGGAAGAAGGAAGCGGGCGGGCAGAGGCCACCATCCCTCCGCTGGGTGTAAGTACGGCTGACCACCTTCAGCCACAGGTGGCTCATAACGCCAGAATTGGCGTGGCGCAACCAGCCAGAACATCACAGAGGGCTTCAGTCCACTGAGATTATGGTAGCAAAATCAACTTTCTCTTAGCACATCACTCTGACCCTACCTTACCTTGCGGCAGCATTCTGGATCCCGTTTTCTGCTAATAACTTCACAGGCTCAAATTCAGTGACTGCACTTGCGCACAGCACCCTGATTAAGCTTTTCAAAGTGCTGCACATCAAAAGGTAGAAATTCTCTGTCTACGTTCTCGCCAGAAGCTCCCTTGTCCAACACGCTTTGCGTCTCCTACCGATCGCAGCGGCCTACCTTCACAGCTTTATCCCTCGGCACATCTACGTTCATAACGTCTCCAACGCCGATTCTCAGCTCAGACAGGCGCAGCTCCCTCCTACGACATGCAATTGTCATTCTCTTCGCAATGCACGTGGGGCGATAGTGCTCGACGGCGGCCAGGCTGCGGCGGACTTTGGCGCAGCGGCCCTTCCAACGAGCTAGCCGGGGGATTCTTCGAGGAAGTAATCAGCCACACGACACCACATCTGATCGCTGCCTACGAGCCTAACAAATCGTTTGCATCCATCACGTCGTTTTGGACCGAGCATTCCACTCATTTCCCACTCAGCACTTCCACAACTTTTGGTTCTCTTGTTCTCTGAGAGGGGGGTCACTACGTGTCAGCCCAACGTGCATGATATTTTCTATTGGAGAATGTGTGGAGCCCGCTATTAGGGAAGGCATTTCGTAATTGGAATGTACAACTTCAACCTCCTTCACCTTTTCTCTTTTCCCGCCTTGTCGATTCTCAGTGAAGCTGCCTAGTGAGTGCCCGATAGAAATGATGGGCCGCTCCTTTTCCGGAGATATTGGTCCATTACCGTGAATCCCACGAAGACCGATTATGAACTTGAAACTGGGAATTTCACCATTACCTCAGCCTCAACCTGCCTATCAACAAGACTGTCTAGCAATTCTGCTGCAAAGATGGAGATCTACCAGATGATCAAAAGGTTAATCAATGCAGAAATTCTCCTACATTGTATCCAAAGATCATTTTACGTACCGTTCGAAAGCGCCTACATATTGGTAGCAATTTGCGGAAGCCGGGCGTCACAGGTGAAAGTCGAACATGAGTCGCCGTCAAGACCGTGGACCGCCACTATGCAATACCACGAATGCTGTCGTTAGTATAAAATCAGAAATGAGCAGGACATTGGGCTGATGCATCGAGACTACTAGTTCTAGATCACAATGCCTCGAATCCGTGGAACTCGAAAGCCCACTTGATAACATTCAAACGGCAGTGAGGCGCACAAAAAGACTCACAAGGCCTTACATGAAGCATCAGTCTGTTTGCTTGCCTCAAAGCGCCGATCCGAATGATAAGTCTAGGAAATTCTCACCGTCTCCTCTGAAGCCCCCTGTGTAGGGCCTGGGCCACCTGGATTAATGATCATTTGACGGGGCGAGGTGGTCTTGCTGCTAAGTGCTGTCTCATGAAAGAGGAATTCTGCCTTTTCTTTCTAACAGAAATGGGGATTGATGTCACTGCCGAAAATTGGCCCAAGACTTCTTCATTGAGATAGCCTCGCAGAGGCCGCGAAATGTAACGTGTGAGGAACCTGAGGCCTGCCCCTCAGATCCAAGTTTACGCCGAGCCATTATCAGTGGATCTCGGCTCTTTGCCATAGGTGGATATAAATTTCTCAGTTCGTCTAACTCATGTTTATGAAGATGAGCTTCTGTTGAAACAATCAACAAGCACGGTAATTTGTGCAATATCCCTCGACTTAGTCAGTCTCAAAACGCCTCAAGCGGACCATAAGAATGGTCAGATAGCCCCCCTGATCTGAACAACCGCCTTTCCAGCATTATCTTTGCCCACGGTCAAAACAACGGTCCCATTTCCAGATGGACAGTTGAAAACCGGCCAGATGACTCGCAAGAAAGAAGGTTCTGTCTAGGCTAGTGGGGTTTCTGAAAAAGATCTGGATCTGTCGGGTTGAAAGTCCAATTCGACTGCCAGTCGAGGACAGCGCAGCAGCCCATTCGACCCCGAGCTAGACCTCAATTGCCCCTACAAGGTCAGGGTGGGTTCTTCCTCTCAAATCGTTCCGCAGAATCAATCAATAGACAGCCGTTGACCCTTCGTCATCCACAGAACCGGACGGTCCGAACCAACTGCCCTGTTACAGGAATATAAAAAGAATCAAAAGTGCTTTGAGACGCGGACTCCATCCTTTGGCTGCAAAACATGCGATTTGAAGGTCGAAGATGAGAGAATAATCATCCACCGCAAGATGATGAGCGGAGATGTGAAACTCGAGATTGATGCCAAAGTAGCACGCCGCATATATGAGAGAAACGAAATTCAGTTCCAAAGCGGTTCGGCATCGACTGATCACACGCCAGATTCCAACAGGACACATACTCCATCGTTCCATCTGCGACGGCACAGGAAGAATCACAATCAAAGATGTAAAGCAATGATGGAGAGCTTCGGTCTCAAACGGTGATCAAGTCAGATGATTCAAGGTTTGACATTGATTCCACATGCGCGAATCTCAGTTTCTCTTGGTTCTGCAGACAAGAAACCATGTCAAGTCTCTTGTCAAGTCTCTCGATACTCCCCTTATTGAAAGTGCCCCTCACACCTGGAGTTATCTTTCGGAGAGGGAGGTCTCTGATCGTCACTGACAAATTTAATTAGACTTTCTCAGCGGGTGGCTAAGACTTTTTTTCTTAGCTTGCCTCGGAAACTAATCTCACTTCTCCTTGTTTCAGCGTGAAGTGGCTTGAGATCATACACGACGAGATGCAAGGAGTACAAAATCGCCTTTCTACTGCCTCAAGATACATTTCTCCGAAGAACATGCGAACGGATTCCCAAAAATAATCAGTTCCGACCCAACTTCCACAAAGGCATGCTCTTCAAAGGCATGCTCTTCAAAAGCATCGCGTCACATACTCCACCAAACAATTTGAAGGTTTTCTTTCCGAGACAGCAAGTACGTCCGAACTTTTCGCCGTTTTGAAGCCAGCAAGACATGCGGAACTAAGGAGTGTGGAAATTAGGAAGCTCCGTGACTGGATTAATTATGGTACCAGTCTCACACAGGTGTTTGAAACACATACAAACTCCAGGGAACAGTAAGCGCCGCCCTCGTGGCACATATGATTGCATCTGGCAAAACGATACCGTCAATACCTGAGCTGGCTTCAGGGACCCAGACATGAAGCGAACTCAGGCAAAGATTGCCCTACTCTCTCGTTCACAGGTCAAGGCGGTGTCAGCAACTCAGTCCCCAACTTGTCCTTCATATGAAAGCTGTTTGCTCTCAGACACAGGATTGCAAGGTCCTACATCATGTTCGCCGGAGAGCAAGAGCGCTCAGAGTTCCGGATGGCCAAGATTCTTGTGCCCTAGTTTTGAGATCATTTGATCGGGACTAACTAAGGTGCTGATAATATCCTCTTTAGGTTTCTTGATAGGGAAGCCACACGGGAAAGCAACCTCCATAGGTTGACTCAGCTACTCATTCAACAACGCACCAGTGTTCGTTTCTTCGAAGGTGATGATTATGAGGTTGACTATGACGCATCCAAGCTCTCGGACAACTCAAACGAACCTTCTAGGTCGAGGCTTCTAGCCGAGGATCTCGGCAAAATTTTGAGCTTTTAATATGACATGACGAAAATAGCAGGGGTCGATTGCACTGAAGCACCTGGTCGAAATAATCAGTCAATAAGTTGGTACATTCGGCCACATCATGCTCCACAATCTGCCTTATTGATGAAAATCCTCGCGTGAAGGTTCTTTCGATATCGACGGCCAAGTACTCCTATTGGAAAGACTCGGGAACAGGTATAGGCCCTGCAAACAATGCTCTTACATCCGACAACGGATACTAGTTTCCCGGTCACGTATAGAACGTCTCTTCATGTTGATGTACACGTATGCAAGGCAAATCTTTCGGCCACGACGAAGCTCAATGATCTTATGTTGAACAGTGTATGTGTTTGGAAGGGGGAGGCAGGTCGGCAGAGCCCACGATTTCTCTGTCAGGTATAGGTCGGCAGAAGAGCCGGTCCAACTTTCAAATCCAACGATAAGGTTAGAAATAGAGAACACGGAGTTCTTGATGTCAATAAATTTCGGAAAAGACGCGGTCGCGCACCGCATGGCAGTCCTGTGCAGGAAACTGATTCGGTTGCAAATTAGCTTCGGTCAGGTCGAATGAACGAACGTTCAGTCATACTGTCAACGTTGTACGACACAGGGAGAAAGCCCACAGAGGCCAACTGCTTTTGGGATCAAAAAAATGAATTACTGAAATATGCCTTTCGCTGGCCGTGCACTGCCTGCGCCTTTTATGTACCTGAGATGCAACGGCTGAACTTGGGCTCCGCATCCAGACCGTGGGGCAAATCAAGTGGGAATATCTGATCCAGGAAAGCTCGCACAACTGCAAAAGGTCCGGTGACAGTATCAACATGGCCAAATCTGAGCTGTTCAAGAACTTACGCCAGAGCTATTGATCTCATCTAAACCGAATAGCGGTGCTCAACGAGGAGAACGAAATGGATATCTAGCTTGGTCATTGTAGGAGACACGACTATGTCATTGTCGTGTTGCCAAGCGTGTGATCACAGGAATTGTGTGTCAAGCTCCTCTCTAAATGAGCTTTTGACAGGCGCCAATGGAAAATTGGAAGAGCTCTGGAATGCCCTATCTATTTCCTACAGGCTATCTTCAACATCAAGTGAAGAGGCTTCATAGCCGGCAGTTTGATCGCCTCAAGCCATCATGCATCTTTGTGCCCTGATCATTGACTTGGTTCCTCTTTCCGAGGATATACAAATCGGATCTCCTTTCATTTCCTCCGGTTGTGCGTGTTAGTTTCCCGCGAGCCGAGAATAGAACAGCCCAGAAATCCTGATCTGAGTTGTCAACTCTCTGAAGGCCGCTCCAAAGTTGATGTTATCGCTGATGCGTGCCTGAAGTATATCTCTCACAGGGGCGGCACGCATCACTTCTAAGGGTGTGATCCGCCAACGCTTTTACACCCAAGATGAGGAGAAAGTTAGCGAACAGAGCCCTTCTTCTTACACTTCCAAGTCCTGATACCAAAGTCTGGGGATGATGAGCACTGAACGTCACATTCAATCCCAGGTCTTCCTGCTCCCGCCACAATTTCTCATCTTTGTTCAGACTCTAACTCCCTGAGATGAGAGCCATTTCCCTGACCTCTGATTCAGGGAGATAAGCACTAAAAGATCTCTAAGCGTAAGATGTCTGAATGGTTCCAAAACTTCAACAAATGATGAGTGCTTGACTGAAGCTACGAGGCCTCCTTGGCCGCAAGGAGTCACTTTTTTTCAGCTGAGTATAACGAGCGTGAAGAACGTGCGAGATTCACAGAAGTTCTTGGGCGACACTTGAGCCGTTGTAAATCTTGGTCCCAAGAGCGGAATAGAGGCCGCATTGAACCGAAGCTAGGTTCTGTTGTGGCCTCAAGACACATTGAGCGCGGAAGCCAAAGCCTGGGGATCACGACACCCAGTTATACAACACCATTGATGATGATGGATGGATGCCATCGAGTTGTATAAAAGACTTTGATAAGTTGATGAAACAATAAAGACAGAACATGTAGTATTAGGACGTGAAAGATGACTCTGTCGATACAGCGCATCAGAAAAGATGCCGTTTGCCTCTGCCTATCTGGCGTTGGACATGTGAGATCTTGACCGCTTTCTCACTTCACTTTTGAAAGCTCGACCATGGCCATCCTATGTAGTTGAAAATCGCTGAGAGCTCAACCATCGTATCGCTGCTGTCACTTCCTGACGTCACTTAGGTGACAGATGGACACCTATCATTGGCGATCCTGGAGAACACAATAGCAGTCATGACGGGAGGGTTGATGATAGTGATAATGAGACCATGCCACGTCTTTACTGGGAAAATTCCATCGTTTCAGTGCCCTAAGAGATGCAAGAAGGTCGGGCTTTCTTGACCAACAGAGCAGCGGAGGATCCATAAGAGTTACCAGGTCGCGATGAAAGGAGTCAAAGTTTCTAGACTTGAATGACATTCCGTTCAAAATTATACGAGAGAGATTCTTGATCCAGCATCAAACTAGTTGAAAGCGGACTCTGAAATGAGAAACTTACTTTTCTAGCCTAGACGCATTCAACACCGAATCCGAACGAACTGGAAGTTTCACATGGCGAGGGAAACACTGCAAAGGAATGAGCTCAGAATATGTGAGACTCCGATATCGCCGTACTGCTGGGAAAGATTGTGTCCAAATGTCATGATAGTTCAGATGGATATGAGTGCCAAAACTCAAGCCCTGGATCACCAGCCCGCTGCCTTCGGCTAGTCCTGCTCAATTTGAGACCGGTCGGCACTCTAATTCTCATCTCGAATCAGCAAATTCTTCTCACAACAGTTTGGTACCTGAGAAATGGTACCTCGAAATCTTTCTGTCCTTCAGCCCACCTTAACTATGTCAAATAGGAGCGCGGTGCCATGCTAAGGAGTATACAAACATACTCTTGATTTCAGCGAGGACCTAGAGGAACGAAGATTCTATCACATCATCTGCATCGGATAAAAAACCTTCTTTATATCCCGTTCTAACGTCCGATCAGGGGGACTGGTGCAGCCCTCGAGTTCATTCCTTGCACCGGATAGGACCATGTTTGTCTGTGACTGCGGGAACTATTTCATACTTTCAATCGAGGCTATCATTGGGCTGGAGAAATTTGCACTCCAATATCCCTGTTTATGAGTTCTCATTCAGTCAGTATCCTGGACGCTTCGCCACCAATCATACACCCAACTCTTCCTCCAATAGTATTTCATCGTGAAGGCAATCAAATATCCTTCGATAACGTAGCCGCGAAGATCTACTTTACCCACTATGGCCATTGGAAGCCAGATTAGACTTTCGAGCTCTCCACGGTAGAAATGAATAACCAGGTGGTGATCGGCGTGTTGCTGCGTTTCCCGTCTTGTGGTCACTACCTACATGACGTGAGCATCTCGATCGCCAAATGCGCTTCAGGCACAGCAAGAAGCGGTCAACAAGGGCTTCAAGACCACAGCTGCATGAATAGGAGCTTTGCGCAGGAAGGCCTTTTATGCTGCCCAGGTGAAAAGGGGTCAGAGTTTGGTAGTTGGCCATGTTCCGTATGTGTCTCAGCTACCATTCTTGTATATGTGGGATGCGGACAATGTGTACATACTCGTCGGCAGTGAGAAACTCTGGGTTTTTGGAATCCCTTTCAGGATATCACTTATGAAATAGCAGAAATGTCTCGATAATGGTTGATTTATCTGCCTGGTGGGGGAGATTATTGTTCCCTCACGTTTGGCAGACTTTCCTCAGATGCAATTCATTCCTATCTCTGTGAAAGTCGTCTTCGTCGCCACTCTTGATATCACATCGGAACCTCAGCCGCTGAAGGTGGTCTCCTTGGGCGCCGAGAATATGAGGAGGTGGGTTCCGTTCAAAGACGCCATTTACCGTTTCCAGGGGCGGAACCACGCAGAAGATAGGATTCTGAACATGAAGATTGGGTTTTAATATGCGTTTGCAGGTACATGAATTTCAGAGAGAGGGGCTCAGGGGGAGTCTCTCGATGGATTGTGTTTGATACTGATGACCTTGCTACTCGGAAACAAGAGGAATCTTTTCATCCATGGCTTGCCTGTGGCCTCGCCGTGGAATAACACCCAACAAGAATAAAAAGTCCAAGAAAAGGAGAGAAATGAAAGGAATTCATGAGAATTACCTTATGTTTTGAACATCAAAGCTTACAAGTCTTCTGGAGTCTCACTGCTCACTTACTTACTTTTACGGCGGGATCGTATGATAGCCAGGATCTGAGAGGAAGAGTGGCATGACGAAAGCTCTGCGTTGTCAGCTGCTTCATCCAGAGGAATCACTTGATCATGTTGCGTGATGGATTTGCAGACAATCATTGCATGTAGTCCCTCTCAATCATGGAGAGAAAATGATTTCTTCCATGAAGATCACGCATCTTCTTTATTCTCTCCTCAGAGTTATACATCATGAGGCAAGTGGAAGATGTCAAGAACAAAGGATCAGAACAAGCAGTAATCAGCACGATTATACAATTTTCACCATGGAAAGCAGACACGAATGCAGAGCGGGAAACAGAATCTTTTGAATTAATGCCGCCCCTGCGGCCCAAGAAAGTTCCTGGTGAAGATGGTGGCGATGATGATGTTACTGGTGGTGGTGCTGATGCTGATGCTGCTGCTGCTGCTGGGGAGCAGCCCTCTCCTCACGCGCCATGTCCTTATCAGCAGCCTCGATCTCGAGAACACGGGTGACAACCGCAGTTGCTAAAACACGACAGCCCTGAAACGTCATGTTCGTGCTACCCTTTGCCCAATTGGGGATTGGGAGGTCGGATAGCTCCCGACAGAGTCTAACCCAATGATCGGTCAGGTCTTCTTCCTCTTCCTCCTCTTCCTCCTCTTCAGTCTCGGGAAGTCCCGTCGCGCCGTCCTCCATCTCCTCATCCTCGTTCTCTGGCGCGCCGAGATTCAGAGCGGCGGTGTCCTCCGCGAGCTCGGACAATAGGTCATTCTCCGGCCAGTTAAATTGGGGGGAGTGGATGAGCGGGGAGCGGATGCGGGGGTCGGGGACGGGGGAGGCGTCAAAGGGGTTGGGGTCGGGGAAGGGCTCCAGGGCCTGGCCGCTGATGTTGTCGCGGGCTTCCTCAGAGTAGAAAGCGCGTGGCTCCTCCACATTCTCCTCTGAGAGGGGAGTTGTGGTGGTGGCGGCGGGAACTGCTGCTGCAGCAGCTTGGAGGCCTGTAGTACATCTCATGTCAGAATCAGAGTAAGAGGGGATTGCGACTGAAGAAGCTTTGTGAAAGAAGTCAACTTACTCTTGCGAGCGGTGGTGACGTCCCTTACGACTGGGACAGGGAACGCGCGGGCGGACTTGTGACGGAGCCTCATGGCCAGGCGCACGGCGGCGATGACGGCGTTGGGGGAGTGGCCGGAGCCCGGAGCAGATCTCGGATTGCATAACCCGGAAAGGTACTTGAGACTTTGCGTCGACTTGGCAATGTTGGCTCCGAAAACAAGAAAGAAAATCGGCTTGGTGAGCCCCAGAGACAAACACGCCCGGTTCAGACGGATCAAGGCATCGCCAGTCACTTCGTCAATGTCCAGCTCGTATATGACGCCGAGGGCCTGGTCCAGCTGCTCGGGGGGGATGGTTTCCTGAATCAAGCGAGACCAGTCGGCCTCCTCGTTCTCGGCCTCATCCGCATCGCGAGTCTCGGACCACCACTGTCGGCACAAAGCATCCCATTTCTCGGGGATCTTGGCGCGTCCTGGGGCGGCTTGATGAAGAACGCAAAGACGACGAAACTCGGCGAGAAGAGTGGCGGCAGACATTGTCTCAGTGAGAGTGAGAGTGAGAGAAGTAGAAGAAAGAAAAGTGACTCCAGACACAGCAACGCAGAACTAAGAGAGAGAAATAGAGAGGGACGCAGAGAGGCAAATGGTGCGTGTGCGTGTGGTTGTGTCTCTGGCGGCCGAGAGAAGAAAAGAAGAGAAGTTTTCTGGGGCATGAGAGAAAGGCAAACTTCTTATACAGAACTACGTGGTGTCTACAATGCTCAACTCGGATGGGAGGAAGAGACGCGAGGACTTGCCAGATTTTACAAGAGTTACTTCACGATCAGTCACTTACATCAAATCTGGAAGTAGATTTCGGACCAAAAAGGGGAAGACGTCTGGACTCAGACAGCATGAGACTCAGTCATACGTCAGACAGGTATGTCTCGAGACGGACGGGAAGGAGCTTATCAGACAGAGAGAAAGACACATGGACGCGGGTGGGAAGAACGTTCTGTCTCCAGACAGATGTAGAAGGCAAGGACGTCTTATCTCTAGATAGCTAGATGCCGGTGGCAAGAATATCTCGTCTTCAGGCAGATCTAGACGGTAAGGACGTCTTGTCTTTGGACAGATGTAGGTGGGAAGACGTCTTGTCTTTAGGCAGTCCAGATTCACATCGAGATGGGAGGTTCAACCAGGCGTACAGAAAGAGACGTATCAGACACGGCATCTCAGGGCATGATGAGTTTGTCTTGAGGCAGAACGAAGGTCCTTGTAATTTGCAGATGCACTCTCTGGCATATGGTTTCTCCTTATTGGGTAGACAGGTACTGAGGTAAGAACAAACTGGCAAAGTGCTCAATTAATGATAGGAGTTCGTGGCCCCCGGTGCTGGACTTTTGGGCAGGCGTCTCAAGACTGCCAGACATGACAAGGGGCCGCATCTCGGACAGGAAGATAAGGCGAGGGAACTGTCTCCCAGTCCACCTCGGAGCAAGTCGTGGAAACTACCCGGCATTCACTCATTCTGGCAAGTTGTACTGAATTGGAAGGATCAGGATGTTGTAAGACAGAAGGATCCCGAGAACGTACCAGCCTCTGTGAGTTTGTTACAACGGGGGAGAATGGCAGCCAGAATCTGGACTTGGGAAGGGACTAATAACATGGGAAGGGGATGAAATTGCGGCTGAGCAGATTCTTGGCAGGCCCCGAGATGGCATGACAGGCTTGGACTTCAAGGCAAGTCTAGTGCCAGGACACAAGATCTTCCATGCGTTTCTGGAATACGTAGTTCCGAGTACTGGCTTTTCCTTCATTCATAGAAGGTTGAATACGTGGAGCTTTCCACACGTGAATCGAGGACCAATTGGACCGGGAGCACGGACGTAGGACTCACAGCTTCTTTCCTCCGTAGGACCAGGGGGCTTTTCTTCATTGATAGCTACCTTACTTACCTCAACAGGCACCTCAAGTATCTACGTACTTGATCTCAGACGGTGTGACAGGATCACCTGAGGCGGGCAAATGCACGGCATAAGGTACCTTGAGGTAAGGTACCTTAGTTTCCTGGAAAACGTCATCGTCCATCATCCAGGAAGATAAGCTAGATAAGCTAAAGTAGGCACGCGTCTGTCTCCTTCCTCGCCTCGCCTCAATTCACTTCCCTGTCATTATCACTCGTACCCGACGTAAGGTACTTTCCCCACCTCTCGCTCTTTCCTGCGCTTTTCATGCCGTCACCTTTTGCGTCCTAGCTCCTACCTCCAACATGGTAAGGTGCTTCCTTCTTCCCTCCGGACACCATTCTTGTTCAGACAAGTCCCTGCCATTGCTCCTTTTCGATTTGGTTTCCTTCCGTAAGGTACTTCCAAGTGGTTGCGGAACCAAATACGCCTACTCCCTCTTCTGCAATGAGGTGCAACGACCGAGGATTGCTTTCCATCTGAGCAGTTCTCCTTCTCCATCTTTCCCTTGCTCTTCACGTAGGTAACCTAGGACAGATTGCAACTCGTCCATGCCCTGAGGTACCTGAAAGACTTCGTTCGTTCAATAGCACAAGACATTCGGCCTGGAATCTCTCAATTGCTTGAAAAGCACACCCACACGTTATCGCACAGACTCGCCATTCAGTACCATCCTCTCCTTTTTCTCTTACGTTGCCTACCCGCCGCTACACGAACGAGAAAAGCAGCGGGCTCAAACATTTCGCGTCTTTGCCCAGCATCACCCAACCGGCACCGATCGCAAGCAGCGTAACCAGCACTGCACTTCGCAGGAGTCCAGGCACTATGACTGGTCAAAACGGTAGGTATCTCTTTTTCCCCTCTTGCTCACATGACGCGTTCACTGCCTTTGCATTCTCACCCGCTCTCTGCTCTGATCCTACAGCCAGTAGCCTCTAGGATCACCGTGGCTAATGTCATCGCAGGATACACAGACAGCTTTTCCCAGTTATCAATATCCTGCCGAAGAAGGACTCGTTCGCCCAATGATACCAACCACAATCCCCGGCCATCCAAGACAGCCAAGATAAACTGCAGCGCCAATACTCAGGCTTGTCTATTCGAATCTTCCAGCCAGCCTTACGCCAGCGACTCCGGCCCCGCTTCTAGCTCTCACAGCCCGCCGGACACCACCACCATGATTGCCACTCTATGCAGCGATATTCTCTCACTCGAAACCGACGAGATCATGTCGGCATCACCAAAGACCGCCAGCAACGTCGAGATTGCCCTCATCATGACAGTCAACTCGGCCCGGCAGCTGCTCATGGCACTTGAGGAGGAACAGGGAAGCGGTCTCCCTGCCAGTGGTTGACGTTGTGTCAGAGAGATACTGCCCTCATTTAACTTTTCTCTGGGACAAGTACTATGATTGTTGCAGTCGCGGGAGCCGGGAAACGAGAATGGTCACGGGCTGGGGACTTTGAAACACACATTCTATTCTGGTGCACCGTATTGTCTGAAGAATCAAACAGCAAGGCGTGTAGCTCTGGTTGGCAAACCAGCGATGCTAACATCGTGGGACTGTATTTTGAACGAGTACGTAGGACAAATAAAATTTCGCAAGACGACGCTGTTTTGACCCAATCTCGAGACCATGACTCTGTTACTTGATGTTTCCGTACATCCATTGACCGAAATCGTAATCAAATTGTCAGATCCAGGGAGTCCCCAACGGCTGTAATGAGCCAATCACCATACCATCATTCCAGACCAATTTCACGGTGGCTGCGATGCTTTGGCATCCAGTTTGAGCTTTGCCAAGACCAGTCCCAGAATGCTGGAGGCATGATTGCCGAGTCTGGCGCTACAACATAACACAGAGCTGATTCATGGCATCTATGTGCAAGACTATGATGAAGTTTGATGTTGAAGATGTTGGAAAGGCCGTGTTGTATTTCGATCAACTAAGCAAAGTGTGCGTCGCCGCAGCTTCTCAAGCATCAATGGCTGGCTCTCACTTTGCGTTTGGTGCGTTGCAGTGATTGAAGTGTGAGTAGTGGGATTTGACGCACGGACACTTACGTGCTAGGTCTAAGTGCATGATTATGTTGCAGCATGCAACATAATTATATTACTATCCGATAGGTATATATTACTTTGGTCGGTATACTCCGCAATGTGCATAAAATCCGCGGGTTGGCTGCCCGAGCTCGGGCAGCCCATGACTCAGCATCTCAAGCACCCAAATTCACTATGTCACTGCCCACCTTTGATTCGACTCAAGGCACTGAGTGAGTGGGCCACAACCTTGAATCTGGCTCAGCTAGCTTCAGCCACCTTAACCTTGAAATGACCTCCCACACCTCTCTACCCTCCTAACCACCGGCATTCGCTCAGAGCAAGGTGGTCGCCACCATTGTAATTGAATAAGGCGGGCAAAGCAAACAAGCCGCACACAACGTGCAACCACGGGAGCGTCCGCATGCGCGTCTTTCGATCCTTTGAGCTCCGCTTGTCTTTCATCGCAGCTGTGTTTTGCAAGGCCCAAACGTGCGTCTTGCTCGTCTCTCTCTCGCGTGGTTAGGGACCTAAATCATGATCTAATCAATTGCAATATCTTCGTCGATCACTTCCACCCACCCGAACTCTTAAACAACCAATTTCCAAGACCACCAAGACCACGTTCATCATTCCAATCCAAACGTGCATGCGCTAGACGTTGCTCGGTTCCATTTAACGCAGTAGCCAAAATTTGACTTGTCTCGGCATTGGGCTGGGACCGTCTTCCTCCGTATTAGAGAATGGATGCAGCAGTCAGCAGACTCGTGGGAGATTCCGCAGGCTACAAGCTCAAGAGATCATGGGCATCATTTCATGTGTCGCAAGGTGTGGGTGCGAGAGTCGGAGATGCGAGAGACAAAATGAAAATGAGCCTGGTCCTGGGGCTGGGACTCGTGAGCACCGAGGTGCATCCGACGTGGAGGCTGCAGCAGGGCAGTGGTTGCGGCGCTTGCTTACCTCACTTTTCACTGCCTGTGCTCAGGTCAAGTACGTACCCTCACAGATGCTGAGTGCTGCGTGCCCGTCGCTCAATGAAAATAAGAATGACCAAGGTAGACTTTTGAGCACGGCGGCCTGGAAACACTTACAGAGTCGCGTGACTTGTCTTTCTCCGGCAACACCGCCACTGTCAAGCCCCCTAACAGATGTTTACGTAAGCGACAGGTGTCCAACCCAGATTGGTGACTTCCACTGCCATGAATAACATTAGCCTTCACCTTGTAGGGAACTCGCCATCATCGAGCATGTAAACATTGATATTGTTCTCAAAACACCAGCTTGAGCTCAAAGGAGGAATAACTCGGGGCAGCGACCTCGCAGCGTGGCTATTTGGTATGAGTGGAGACGTGAAAGACGCTGGTGGTGAAGCAACACAACCACCTCCGCGACATGCAGCGAGGCTTGGCTTATAAGTTCGAGCAGTCAATCCCACTTTCAGGGCATGAGATTAGCAATGACCACGTTTTCTCAAATAGATGATTGTGGTGCGCAGCAGAATAGGGACGGCCTGTCAAAGTCCACAGGTGGTACAGGTGGCGCTGTTCGTAGAAGGTGTTGCGCAGAGACTGAGATGACTCGGATGAACAAGGCGGGAGATTTTGGAGGGGAATGTGATGGCAGCCAATAAGTGAGCTTTTGATGCAGGTGTATCCCTCCGATTATTGGCCGGCAACCCTAAACGTGTGTGGTATGGAGCGGTCCTTGTATGTGCTGCTGGCATTTTTTCAACAACAGCATCCTGGGACATCACAGCAGTAGGCTTATCGGCAGCAATGCTGATATTGATCAAGCAATCAATACAACTTACCCCACCTTGAGCGATGGTGCTGCTGGGACTTGACACCAGCATTTTGGATACGAGCATCAGCAGACTCAACAGAGGCAACGGTGTTGAATCGGGCAAACCTTCAAAATGCCCCACTTGCCACGGCATTGCTGCTGGCGTTGATTTGGCAGCAACGCATGTACCAAGCGCAGCTTTGATGCTCCAGGGAATACCCTCAGGCACGTCACAATTTTGTGGATAATGGCAGGTATGTCTTTTCCTCTCCTTCCTTCCTTCCTTCCTTCCTTATTTCCCTCTTGCCTTCCCTCCCTCTTACCCCCCCTCTTATCAATCTTCCCTCTTTCTTGCCTTCCCTTTTTGCCTGGCCTCTCTCAACCTCCTTCCCTTTTACTTCCCCTTCTTTCTTCCCTCCTTTATTTCTTACCTTCCCTGTGTTTTGGCTTGCCTCTTTCTCTCCTTCCCTCTTACCTTACCTCTCTTAACCTCCTCTCCCCTTACCTTCCCTCCTTCTTACCCTCCCTCCTTCTTACCCTCCCTCCTTCTTACCCTCCCTCCTTCTTACCCTCCCTCCTTCTTACCTTCCCTCTTTCTTGTCTTCCCTCTTTCTTACTTTCCCTCTGTTTAGCTCACCGCCCTCTCGCCTTCCCTTCTTCCAAGCTCTCCATTCTTCCTGTCGGATTGGAAGTCTAGTCCGACTGAGAGTTAAGGGCAGCGCAGAGACCAATTCGACCCTCAACCAGACCCCAATTGTACCTCGAACCTACCTTACGGTTGGAATCCCCATTTACATCACTACCCAAAATCAGTCGATAGACAGCAATTGACCCTTCGTCACCCACAGAACCGGACGGTTCGAACCGTCTACCCTGTGATAGGGATACCATCCCTCTTTAAGGTACTTTCCCAACATCCTCGATCATTTGACGCGCCGTTTCCCTTCCGCCATCTTTCCACCCTTTGAGGCTTCATTCTCTTCTTTGTCGTCGGATCTGTACCTTTCAACTTTGACTTCTCCTCTCCAGATGCCAACTGATTATCACGTAGCTCCGCGAGATGCAAATCCAAAACCGCAATGGGGTCATGATTGCGGGGCGGGGCGAACGCCCCGTTACTCCAGCCCCCGAAACGCGAAGCAAGGTCGAGCCGTCATATGCCAACACCCAGCGCGATTTAGACGACATTTTTAGGGAAATGATGATGTACTTTGAGGGCAGGGAGTCGGAGCAAGATTGGCTGAAGCGCGAAGAGAGCATGACAAAGTTGCGCAGGTTGATTGCCGGCAACCGCTTGAGCTGCGACCGATCATGTCTCGGAAGGACTTCATCTTGGACTTATTACGGAGTGCAGCCTTCTTATGGATGGTTTCGAGATCGTCAAGAACAAGGCGGTGAAGGTGTGCATCTATTCAACACGGATAATTACTTGAATGATGGTGCTGACGAATGAATAGTCCCTTGACGGCTTCAAGCTCGAAAACCAAGCATTTCCCCAATTGCGCTCTTACTTCCTTCAAACACTGTGAGCATGAACTCAATACCATCGAGAGCATTATCAAAGTGCTCATGGAGCGCTAGAAAGAGCTCGAGGTACGTTCTCCGCGGAGCACAGAACCACCGCCACCAACCCATCACGTTTCGCAGCCTCCTCAACCTCTGAGCTCTGGAACGCCACTCCAAGGCTGTTATCTTGAGGGTTTGCAGCTTTCTAATTGATCATAGCTTCCCCAACTTCAAGCGGACTACTGCACGTTACTGTATACGCTACACGCTTGAGGAGATGTCGCCGCCGGCCGAGACGTAATTGCGTATGGGGCCGCTTGGGCAGTCGCGACGCTGTGGGCTATGGGATACAGGGCTCTTGATCGCTGCGCTGCTTTTATGCACTTCTCATCAACACCGGGGGGGGGGGGACAGATGTAAGTAACTAAGTATCGCATCTCAGCCCCCGAATCCTCCACTCACACGATTTGTCGGCGCAAGCCCTTCAGAAAGTCGTGCCTCATGCTGTCCTGTTGCACCGCAGACGACAGACGGCTCTGGCCGGTACGCCCAAAGCTTTGGTTTGAAAGGGTTCGAAGCAGCCCTTCAAGGGCAGACGGCGTGCAGCTAGCCGCTGAGATACCTTTGTTCTTTCCTCCAAGCTTGCTATCTCCAATCAAACGAACGTACGACGACAGCCCCCTTCTTCCTCGAAAGAAGAAGAAGAAACTGATGAGATCACAGGCAGACGTGCATTACAGCCTACCTAGCAACATATTGTTGGACAACATGGAGCTATTCAATCATAGCAGCCGAGCCAATCGCCGCGTTAGGGCTTGACCTCTCGCCAATCCCTCTGGACTCCGGAGACTCTGGAGATTCAGAGCCATCCGAACACGGCGCTCAACCCGCGACTCTGGCGGCTTCTTCCTCTTTCTTATTCGCGGCGTTTGAGATCTTCACAGTTTAAGGGCAGAACGAAACTGTATCTCGCAGACACCTGATACTTATTCCCATCGACGATGTGTCAGTATGTCCGTCTCCAGTCTTCCTCCAACTTTCAACATGTTCCTAACTATTCATAGGCACATACGAGGGGAATATCCTGATAGATGTGCACATGTGTTGGCGCCATTTAGCGGTTGAAGGAATACCGACACTCGCCTCAATCTCGAACCGGCCTCCGCCTCGTCCATCCACCCGTATTTCCTCACTGACGTCGAACGAGCCATCCATCAAGCCTGTTTCGCCAAATCATCTCCAGCCTCAACATGTTCAGGATCAATCAAGGGGTACACCCAAGCATCCACAGAACCCACTACAACAGGAACCCCAGGTCTCCAAAACTTCAGAGCCTTTGAGACAGGACGTCAAAGTCTGTAAGACGTCAAAGCCGTTGAAGAACAACATCCAAGTATCTGAGCATCCCGAAGAATTTGCACAACACAGCCAAGTCTTTGCGCAGCTCGTGTTGCCACTACTCAGCCACATAGTGCATCAGTCGCTTCACCAGATGAGAAATCGTTGCCAGTCTCCTCAGGATCGCGCCCGGTCAATTCCCCAACAGCTTGACTGTGAACTCCCTTTGTGGACACACAAGAAGCGACAAAGTGAGCATCATCGGCATCCTCGTGGTAACCTGCCAGTGTGCCTCTTGGAACAAGACACCCAGATGGCTTCTTCCTGAAGTCGAGCGCGAGTCGATTCTTCTTCCAGGCAACGACAACAATTGGCATTGAGTCTTCTACCGCTATCAGTCTGAGATCCAGTCTCCTCAGTTCTAAGACTTTCTTGACAAGGACCTCACAGCGTGCCTCGTCAAAGGCCACGCCCTGTCCTACCCTCAGTGGTTGCGTAACTCAAACGGTGCAGCCCGTCGCTGCCATCAACGTAAGTCCTTGCCTGATTGTCTCCTTGAGTATTGATCATTGGTTTGCGGATATTTATCTTTCATTCTCTGAATAATTACGAATCATATAACGCATAACATGGCAACAGGGTCCCATGCAGCCGAACAATCTTGACCATGCTGTTGAGATCATCGCTGCTACTGCCACGTTCTCTCAGACTCCACTGTGCTATCAAGATCATCGCTGTCGCTGCCACGCTCCCCCAAGGCCATATCCGCAATCCCTTGAACGACATCTCCCTTCCCGAACGTTTTCATGCAATGTTTTGCGAGAAGGGTTCAGCGCTTCCCTTTGAAGAGAGAGAGGGGGGGGGGGGGGAAATAGCGACAGAGAGGGTGAGAGATAGAGAGAGCTTCAGTCTCGGCCTCAGTCGACACCACAATCCCACGAGCTAGCCGACTATCACACCTTCGCAGCCCAGCATACCACGAGGCAGTCAGTCATCGATGCTACTTCGACCGCAACCTCGTAAAGATTCTTGCGATTTGGCAACTTCCACACTGAGAAAGTAGAGCCCTTTGCCTGACGCGCGAGGGTAGCGAGCTAAGATACGGTGAGGGCATAGCACACAGTTCTGACGTGATTGGCACACGAGGCTGGTCAAAGGGCTTGAGGAGCCAAGAAGAAATGCTCAAAAGAGGACCAGCGTTTGTCGGAGCCTGAATGAAGCTCTTGCTGCGACGCAATCCAGTCCAGTAATGAAGGCTCGCGAGAAGGACGTCGACATGCCTCCAGACATCAACGCCGACATATTCAATAACTTGATAGAACGCCCCAGTTGGTAGCCAAGACAGCGTTGTTGACTCTTCTCCAAGACATTTCCCATCCAAGCATCTTGGCGAAGGGCGCAGATGAAGGCGAGGAAGCGCTATCGATGGCCCAGAATGCATACGGCTTGTGCATTACAAGCATCTTGATCATTCAATGTGGAGCTGCGCGCTTTGACAAATTCTGATATGATGCGCAGTAATTGAACAGGAATTCGTCATGAAATACGTTTTGCACGAGGTCATGAATCGCAACCACGAATTACGAATTGCGGGCGCTTGGAACCATATTGTCTTGGGGAAAAGACGTACAATGAGCGGGCGAGCAACTGGCAGGTGTCATGCATTTAGGAACAATGATCAAGGATTGAAGTCAGCAAGGATATGGAGATGATTTGGTAGAAAGAGGGAGGGCCGTCAGAGTCTGATGAATGGCTCTCTTCAATCACCAAGGTAGATTTTGTTCTCAAGTCTGGCCACTCTTGTTGTCTCGGAAATGCCGTGCTGCGATTCGCTTTGTCTTCAGACTCGGACATTGACCAAGGTATTACAGGATGGATGAGCCATGAGGTCCATTGTCGCCCAGAATATTGATCTAGATGTCCCTTCCTCATGATAATTCCAAGTCATTCTCAAGCCATGTATGTACTTCGGTTCGTTTCACAGCCTGGTGTCCGGTGTGTTGACTCAAAATACACCGTCTTGGAGGGTCGCAGTTTGCAGCAGCAGTGAGGTGAAGAGGACACTTGACAGCAGCAGTGCTGCTGTTGGGCTTGCTGTTGTTGAGCACGTAGATGATGCCCTTCTGTCAAGCGCATCAATGCTGCTTTCAAGTAGCAGAAGTGGTGCTGTTGAATGGTAGATGTACTGCTGCACTTGACAGCAACATTTCTGCTGCCAAACGTCAATGCCCTGCTATTAGGGGAGGTCGGTACCTTGAGGCAAAGAATAGCATTGAGATACCTAAGACGGAAATGACGTACAGATAATAGAGATAAGATGGACGTGAGTTTCCCGAAACTCGACCCCAATCAAGAAGTGCCAGTGACGTACCCTTTAACAGCACCCCCCACGGTTTTGCCGGGCTGCCTGAGGTGTGCTGTGAACGACAACTCCAGGCAATGACATCTCACAATACCTCTATACGCCTTAATGCTACCAACTCCATCTCTATCGCTTGCGCCAAAAACTACGAAAGTCTATCGATGGATTCCACCCTGCCTTCATCCTAAAAGTCGCCGTACACAAGCTGGATGCTGTCGAGAAGTTTGATCGTCACTTCATACAATCGCCCTTCCCAATCGTCTATTTCATCAGATGCACCGACACCATTCTCAGCCAAGGCCCCAGATATAGGTCCGGTGGCCAAGAGATCTTCGAGCTTACCCTTGGCCGTCAGTAAGTCTTCCATCTCCCGCCTGGTGATGCGCTCCTGCAACTGATCCCACGCCTCAGTCATGATATGAGATCCTCGGCAGAGAACTCGCGCACGCGATACTTCGGCCAGTGCAAGTTCTAACTCCTTCTTGATCACCGCGGTGTTGCTGCTGTCGAAGTTGGCTGCATCTCCGTCCACGTCTATGGCGTAATGCTCCTTGACGAACCGCTCAGCAATATATGGCTTCTGCTCTAGCAACTGTTTCCATGCGCACGTGTTTCGAAGCGCGTGGGCTGCTGCCTTCAACGTCTCGCTGACTGTCAGAATTCTCACTACTTCATGTCGCGCCGTCAGCGCCTCCTCTACTGCCTCCAATATCGCGCGGGCCCTTGTCGTTGCCGAAGCTACCGCTCGTGCCTGTATCGCCGGACCGCGCCACCACATCCACCCAGCCCCCTGGTGCACTGCTTTGGCAGACGGAGCCTTCCTGATCTTGGACGCCATATCGGCGTACCAACGCTGCTCCCGCGGCAAACGTTGCCGGAAGTGCTTCTGCAGCGCGACATCGACCTTGCCGAGGGTATCCTTGGCTGGCATATCAGAAGCGATTGTCAACACACCGTGCGATGGATCGCTCGTGATGACATTCGTGACGGCATCTGCCGTGCTGCTGATGCCGAACGAGAAGCTTGGAAAGTTGGTGTTGACGAGAGTGAAAGACGACGACGCCTGCTGGTACTGTGTTGCATTCATAGTAGCGTCTGCCTTGTTCTTGTCCTTCAGACCAGCCACATCGCAAAGAAGGCTGTACGACGTGGATGCCATACCGGCACCGACGGGCAGCACGCCTGCCATGATGCCGAGGGAGACACATGGGTGAGCCGATACAAATGTGGCAACTGCGGCGACAGCCAAGACTATACCGATGACAAGCGTGCCTCGCCAGTGCAAGAACATGACGCGGTACACGATGAAGACGAGGATGCGTCGTGTTAGACTAGGTTGTCGCTGCTCCAGAGTCTGGCGTGGCATCTGAGCTGGACCTGGCGTCGAGACTTTCGGAGCTTGCAGTAAGACCCGCTGCTGCGGGCCATTGCTAGGCCTATGTGACGGGTGAAACCGTTCTTTTTGTCGCTCTCGGCGTCGGGAGGGAGATGATGATGACGAGGTTGGGGCGGTGGTGGCAGCAGTGAATGATGATGAGGTGACTGCTGGAGCTGCGACTGGGGCTGCGACTGGGGCTGTAACTCGGGCTTCGACTGGAGCTGAGGAGGAAAAGAAGGGAGTGGACGAGAACGACAATGATCTAGCGGCTGGAGATATGACTGGGGCTGCTGCGGAAGAGGGGGCGGATGACGACGATGCGACGGCTGGACTTGCGGCTTCGCTAGCTACTGAGGCTGTCTCTGACACGGCCGCTTCTTTTTCCGCTTTCAAGGCCCTCAACAAACTTCTAGCGGACGACAGAGTCTCGCGTGTGACGTGTTGGTCGTCGACCGCGGCGGGTGTTGTGTGTCTATCCGATGGCATTTTCTCGAGCGAACGTTTGCGTGAAGGGGTCATCTGCCAAGAGGTTTATACAGGTGACTTGGATTTCCAGCAAGACGTTGTGTTTATATCTCCGCGCTGACGTAGGAAGGACACGACATCACGCATCAGGGACCCAGGAAAGGAGAAGTCGGGGAAGCCGAAAGAAGGCGAAGCTGGACTGTGATAGATGAGGCTGGAAAATACTGCGTTGCGAGAGACAAAGGACCTGATACGGGCGATGAGTTCCGTCGTCTCCTCGTGGCCTGTCTCAGACAGATGAGGCAAAGGGTCAGAAGAAACTAGAGATATCATGACGCAGAACACAAAGGGACAAAAGTTGGGCGACGACTTTCCAGTTCCATCACATTCTTGTCTTGACAGACAAGGCGGGTGAAACACCATCTTCAACAAAGGCTGGCAACTTCTGGACAAGCAGAGAGTGCATCATGAACCCAACGAGAAGCACCCAGCAAAACAGGGCGAACATCCGAACAGAAATCATCCATTTCCAAAGAGACCGTCGTCAGTTCTCGCAGCTTCCTTGTCGGTGTCACAGACTATATCGAGATGCCGCGGACCGCATCTCCACCCTTTCTAGCTGAGGCTGTCTGGGATCCCAGTTCAACATCTTTCACCATGGCATCGACGGCTCATCAATATTCTGGCTTCTTAACCCTAATGATGAGCGTCGTCGGTATCGGATGCATGCTGTATGGCGGAATGGGGCTACATACGTACAGATCCAATTCACGATACAAGACGACGATCATCCAAACGCCAAAGCAACACAGTACGTAGCTACGAGTACTCCTGAAGACCACGAGCTGACCTTTTCTCTTCTGTTAACAGGCGTCGATATGCAGCTCTGCATACTCCATCACCGCGTGCAGGCACAGACCATGTCAAACGAAGTCCAGACACTGTACGAGTTCCTGGGAAGCGACAACCCGGCCCCGTCAAAGACTGCTGAGGCTGTCGAGCTAGACCTGTGGCGGGCGTGGGATCGGCACGTGGCTAGGGCGCAAAAGGAAGAGAAAAAGGGCGTCATGAAGATACACGAGTTGGACGAGGAGAGGTCGCTGTACCTTGCCGTCATGGACGTGCTGATGACGCGAAAGGAGATGCGAAAGTACTACGACAAGGTGATCCTGTTGCCTCTGACGATCGCGGTAGACCGGGAGCCCGTGCTGAGGAGTCTCTGCGGGAAGCATTGGCTAGCGATGCAGTGATGCCAGGGGCAGGGTAGCACTGATCCAGGACGAAGGCTGGGCGAAGCTGATAGGATTTGACAAGTGAAAGGGGCGTGGTGGCAGACACGGGAAGCGGCATGTGAAGCGTCATCTTGGCATTTCTTTCATGAAGCGGTTATGCCGATGGATCATGGCCTCAAACGCTGATGATCAGGGCCTCCAGGGCTGGCCATATGACCCGCGGACACGACAGTTGAGAAGATGATAGATCTAGCACAAGATATATACTTATACACAGCCATATACGTCCTTTCTCTTTCCTTCTCATCGACCATCCAGTCTCTCTTTTTGTCGATCCCAGCCCTTCTCGCCATGGCAGTCAACTGGGTATGGCGAGCCCGTCAGCTCCAGCGTTTCGCTGCCCAAGATCCGCCCCACGAGTATGCCAATTGCATCACGAAAGCCCACCTACGCCGGGCCAAGCTGCTTGCTCCCGACCCGACGAAAATGGATCCGGATGAGCCAATGTGGCCTGAGAACTGGGGATTGCTGCCACAATCGCTACCATCCTTTTTGACACGAGGGGAGTGGGTGTCGCTACCCGAGTATCCTGCTGTATGCCGCTTCATCCAGTCTACCTTGGTCCTTGGGCCCTGATGATACTAATGGAGGTCGTTCTGCTGACAAAGTTTGCGACCAAACAGGACGGAGAAGGAGGAGGAGAAGAAGAAGAGGTGCCGACGCCTAGAGAGGTCTCGAAGGATCCCAAGGCCTCGAAGGATCCCGAGGAGTCTGGAAAGAAGGCTGCCACCACAATCGCCACGAAGCCTACAGCGAGCTCTACGACGAAGCCCAAGACGCAGTCTACGACGCAGCCCTCGATGAGGCCCCCGACGAAGCCCCCGACAAAGCCCCCGACGAAGCCTAAGACGCGACCCACAACGCGGCCCACGACGCAGCCCTCAACAGAACAAAGTGGCTCAAACAAATCCCAAGCAAAGCGCAACGATCCCGGTACGTCAGCGAGACCACAGTCCCAGGCTGAGGGCCAGGTCCAAATCCAAGGTCACCGTCAAGCGATCACGCAGGAGCCACAATACCCTCTGCTTCCCTCTCTCCTTCCGTCCATACTTCCTTACTCTCCTCTTCTTTCCCCTGTTCCCGCTGCTCCTGTCCCTCCTCCTCCTCCTCCACCTCCTACTTCCGCTACTCCGTCTACTTCTTTGCCATTGGGAATCCGGGTATCGGGGGCATGGCCTGAGGGAGAGGAAGGCGGGGAGGCCAACTTCGATGCCGCTAGCTCGTCACGGGACCGAGAACAGCCAAAGTACCTTGTTATCGAAGAGGAGCAAGAACAACCACCGCCTGGTACCCGTGGTTTCACATGGGACGAGATGAAGGAGTGTTTGGAGTACTTGAAGCACGAGCGGCGGAAGCGCTAGATTTTTCTGGTTCTTTGGTGCTGGTACTGGGACTGGGACTGAGGGCTGTGGGAGAAGGGGGGCGGGAAGCGCACAGTGGCCGTTTCTCGTTTGTCATTTCTTGCTTCCTGTTGCTGATCGATCATACGCGGTTGTCGGCGGTGATGATGTTGGACGAAGTACCAGTCGCGGGGAAAGACACGGCCCCCATGACGGCGTCAGTAGGCTTGCCGGCAGACTTAACAGCAGCGACAACGTTAGACGAGTTGTCAATCGAGGGAGAAGACATGGTCTTTGGCAATGTCGGGTGGGTTTGTCGGTAGGGGGATCGTTGGACGCAAGGGAAGTTTTGTCATTTCTCAATTGATGTTACTGATCGATAGGACGGAGATGAGAGCATCGGGATGCATACGGATACGGAACACCTAGACTTGGGCGGGAACAGAATCAACAAATTGTCAATGCGAAACATACCATCCATGCGAGGAAGCACGAACAGAATGAGTTCATGGGCTGCACGTTTCCAACTGCATAATTCGAATGTGCAACTGACTTGTGCTGGGTGGGAGCTCGGCACTGTGCTAGCATGAGATGAGGATGTGGTGATGGCATCGAAAAGGTACAAGAGAAAGTACATCGTATCTGTCCCGTCGTGCCCCGGCTCAGCTGGTGGCAGGTGGAACGCAAGACGTCCAGAGGGCGGCAAGTAGTGGGGCTCCAGGCGTTTGGAGTCCGTCCAGGCGCCATCGAACGGTCCGGTAGCAGAGACACCTGCACAACATTACCTTTGGGCATTTGGGTGGGTGGCAGGAAACAATGGGCGCTCATTTGAGTGTCTGATGCCGTCGACGTGGGCCATCTTTTGTCACCCGAATGATGGGTTCCTCAAGTTGTGTATGAACTGCTTGATCTCTCTGTGTGTTGCTAGGTACCTTACGTGCTATGCAAGCTGGCAGGTGGCTGTGACATATTCAACCGTGTGTCCGGCAGCTTTTGGAGTAGGCAGCTTTTGGAGCCGGTTATCATTGGCCAGTCACACTTGGCTGGCTGGAGCGCTCCTGTGGCGCTTCTTTGGTCAGCGATAGAAATATCTCTTCCCATCACGTCATGTGACGCTCTTACATGCCACAGACGCCACAGATTTGGCGCCACAGCCCAGACGCCACGCTCCATCCAGCCACTTCTACCTTCTACCCCTCCACCCCTCCAACGTCTTTCCTTTTCTCTGTCCGTTTGTCCCATCATCGAGAAAAGAAATTGGAAACGAATGGTTTGTCCCTCTTTAACTCATATACCTTGTATTGCATATCCGCGCACCTATACACAGCTTCTACTGACATCATTGTCTCCTTTGGTCTTTCCCTCGGCGGAGAGAACTCAATTAACCACAATGGCAAACAACAATCAGAAGCAAACGGACACGACATCACCACGCACTTGATGTGAATGCACAGATACTCGGAAATCCCCCCTTGAACTTTCTTGCCAGTGAATTCACCGCCAAAATCTCTTCTCTGACCGTCTCCACGATGCATCTCCCTCCATCTCCAATGTCCCAGACAGGACCACCAATACCCGCCGTCCATCATGCAGCAACCCCATGATGAAGAAGACCAAGACTCGGAGAACATCAATGTCGATGCCGACACTAACAACACCTGCCACAGCAGTTGGGAGAATGAGGATGCCCCTCCTCGATTTTACCGGGTTTCCCTCAGCTTGTCGTTCCCCCGATCCGTCGACGATTCCATCACCCGCCACGTCGCGTTTTGCTTCCATGACGATTGGCTTTTGACACCATTGTCTTCGTCGGCGTCCGCATCCGAAACTACCTCTCACACTGTCCACTTCTACTGCAAAAACCAAGTCTCCCTATGCTCAGAGCTCAACGACGACGACGATGTCACCGACGAAGATGGCAATCCCTACCACGCCGACGGCTGCGGCCGCTCCTTCACGGTCGATACTATACATCTCCCCGCTTCCACCACCTCCAGTCCGTCCGATCCGTCGCCCGAATTGTCGTCAGAGCCAGAGAAGGAGCTGCCCTCACGGCGCGGTCCAACGCTGAAGGGGACGCTTGTCATGGTGATGACACTCTTGATGGCGTTTTTCTTGCTATGCACAGTCTATCATCCTCAGTCTGTCTTCTCCTTCGACGCCTACGGCTCATCGCCGTCTCGTTATCGCTCCCGCACCCGAATGCTCGATACGCGCCATATGCTCTCCCACGTCGAGTCCGTTTCTCTCAGCCTCCTCCCTCTTCGCTTCCACCATCATGACCTCGAAGGAAACCCCTGTGATATCTGGTGGCCCGCAGACCAGCTCCTATCATACTCCCTGGTCACATCCAAGTTGTCTAATCTCGCTCGTCACGTTCATTCTACAACAACTTCACCTGTTACGTCAACCAAATCCCTTGACGCATTCAAGAGCCTGGCCGACATCGCACGCGATGCAGCCGTTCTGCTTCAAGCCATGTCCCGCGTCGATCACACGAAGTGGGAATCCGACCTCATCCTTCTACTCGTCAATGTGCGCGACGACCTCGAGTCCATGCCGGCACCGAAACCGACACCAAGGTTCACCACCACCACATACGATCGGTACAACACAAGTGCCAGTGCCCTCGCTCAGTCGTTTCTTGGCTACCTCAAATCTTCCCACAAGAACGTGGAGGCTTGGGTGCGCCAGTTAACAGCCTTGGAGCATTATCTCCACAAGTCTCAGCTACTTGAGGACGCCGTCATTCACATGCTCGTAGACATGTCAAACAACGAGGTCGTCTCTTCAGGCCATAGAACCCCGAATGGTAGCGGCAGTGGCAGCCCCTGGTGGAGTGAAGACATTGTGTTTTACGTAAAGCTTCTGACACAGGAACTAGCACCCCGCCGCGATGCTGTTCGCGGGCTGGTGAATGAGGCTTTGATGACTCTCGAGGCGGCACGCGAGACTGTGGGAACCTCCCTAGATTGGCTTACCAAGATGGCGGTCCAGGCGGATGGTGGGAATCCATGCGATGGAGCCGCATACTGTGAGTTTCCCTCACCGGAAGCCTTGACAGCCCACATCATGCACGCAGAGCGCCGTTTGCGGGAGCTGGAATTGGCTGCTGCGGCCCGGGATACCGGAGCGAAGCATATACGCCAGCAGATTACCGTTGATCCTCCTCTTCGGCGCCGCCTCTTTGAGCTGGACCGCGCTGCCAAACATCAGTGGGCTTGGGTAAGCGCCATCTGGCCTATGGGTGATGGATCGGGTGCACAAGCCGGAGCAGAGGATGGAGGGGAGCCCGAACCAGGGAAACCAAAAGCTGGAAGCAGTGTCGGTCTCTGCCACCGCGACGTCGCCCATCATGTAGAGTGGGTTACGTCAACGGTGACAACCAGGGCAGCCGAGAGATCAGCTACCGCTCAGCCTCAGAAATGAGGCTTGGCCACCTGGTTGGTGGCTGAGAGGGGTTTTGGAGACCTCGTCGTATCAAGAAGTTGACACGGTTAGCACACGGATAGCATCGAGAAATCGAAAGCCATCACGGAAGCGAACAACGCAGAGAAGTCGACACCTTAAGGGAAGGGGAGGCTACAGCACTGGGAAACCAGTGTGGTCCTGGCAGAGGACGGCATCGAGAGATCGATATCATCGCCACAAGCGAACAATGTCGATGATCCAGCATGGTCACATAGTTAGACAGCATCGAGAAATCGACACCATTGTCGCAATGAACAACGCGGAGGAATTAGCGTATGCGGTCCTGGTGGACGGCGGTATCAAGAAATTGACACCATCGTGGCAGAAATGATGCCGAGAAATCGACACAGTTTTGCAACAGAGATGTGAGAGAGAGCACGGCAGAGAATGTCAAGTACTTATGGTTCGTGTTTCTCTCTCTCTCTTCATTCCCTCTGTTCACATCTCCACATCGCCGTCTCCGTTGTCCCCCCACATTCTCCTTCCTGCATCTATCGGCCCCGTCTTTTCTGCGTCTTTCTCTCTCTGTGTCTCTCCTATCCTATATCTAGCGGTCAGAATCTCGTGGGCTAGAACTTGAGGTACTGGTTCAATTCATCGTGAAGTGTTTGTCTTGAGTCTAGGACTGACTGCCCCATGGAACAGGCTACCCTTCCGAATGGACTCACCCTCCTAGTTCATACACCTTGGGGCAGTGCATGACGGCCGAACCGACATCCAAACACCTGTGCCTTACCGCTGGTAATGGCTGCGGGCAGATCATGGTCGTCGTTACAACTGCGAGACTTGCGGGAGTTTGGCTGAGGACTGGCCTGAATACAAGCTGAAGACGAACGCGTGGATGGCAAACGAACCAATGCAGCGACGAACCACAAATGCAATGCGGACGACCATGGGAGACAGCTCCGCTGGCGAACTACTGCAGCCTGGTCGAACCAGTTCATGCACTCTGGCATCCAGCCTGCGACGTTTCAGCAACTTACCATCGGTGAGAGCACAGCAGCAGCTGGTTGGCGAGGAGGAACCTGCGGCTGAGAACCAGGACGCTGACGAGGTTGAGATTGGGGACTCTGGTGTTTGACGATATTCACGAGAGCTTATATCCCGTCGACTGTTCCATTCGTTCTCGGGCTCTTCTTCTCTTTTAGAATACCAACTCTTCAGTCTTCCCTACGCAGCGTCAAACTCTTTGTATCCGACCACGCCCAATTTGCCGTCATGTGCACCTCGAACACAGCCTACGTGGGTACTTCCCGTTTCCGAGGCCCTCCTCTTCCGTTGCCTCTTATCCTGCACACTCTCCGTCTGCCCTCTTCCGCCTGCATCGTGCTCGTCGTACATGATGCAAAGACTAACTTAATGTGCATTCTAGGAGGTCTGCTGCGTGCCTGTCGAGTCCTACGCAGCGTCGAAGAAAAAGGCCATTGGCTGGTGCCTCTTGGTACGCGCCACCATCCTCTACGAACTCTTCAAGCACAATCTTCTCCCCTCCGACGTCCAGAGGCCCGACTTTGATAACTTTGTTCTCGAATACCTCCGAGCCCTCTGCCACATGGGACCATTTCAGGCCACCGCCGTCGACGCCACCATTCGCTTCCAGAAAGTCGTTCTCACCCAATTCCGCGAAAAGGTCCGCCATACAGCACGCAAATGGGTCATCGATAACCGCGTCGTCCAGCTACGTAATGGCATCCACGTTTGGAGTCCCGAAATCACGGGCACCTGGTTCCAGACTGTCGACACCGTTCAGGCTTGGCTGCGGACCCTCGGCAAACGGAATACCCGCCATGTCGATGCTCGTTTCCCCCCGATTCTCGCTGCCCCAGTACTCAACTCCTTGGCCACCACGTCTATCGTTGGTTCCACTGCCCGCTCTGTTGACCCTTGGCCTTTGGCTACCACGCCACCCTCGATCATCAAGCCGATTCCGGCTCCGGGTGCAGCTCCAATTCAGGCTCTGACTTCGATTCCCTTTCCAGCAACGCCAGCTACGACTTCAGTTCCGTCCTCGGCTCTGTCATCTCTTTCTTCGCTGTCTTCGGCTCTGCCTGCAAGCCCCATGTAAGCCAGCAGTTCTCTCCCCATGTTCATTCAGACAGCTCATACCATCATGATCCTCTCAGTGTAAGCTCACACCCCGCGCAGGCCCGCTCAAGCCCCGCGCTGGCCCAACGTCAACCTCGACACGGCAATCACCAGCCCTGGCGCCAACCCCGGCTTACACGCCGACGCAAGACTCTCGTCAACCTCGAGCAGCCTATATCTACAGCTGCCTACCTCGTCGCCAACCACCGGCGGGGGAAGCGCGGCCCTCGCGGCTCTCGCGGCCAGCGTGGCCAGCGAAATCATCCCCTCGTGGCAGCGGTTGGCTCCTCTCGCTTCGAACCTCTCGAGCAGTGCTTCGCCGACTTCGGCTTCGGCGGTTAGTCCTGCCGTTTTGCCAAACGAAGCTCAGACATCCGGTCCTGACTTTCCAGACCTACAGGCCGCCAGCGATGTCTTTTGGGTAGGTCACACTCTCAATGCCACCGTTGCTGGCGATAGCAGCCATGCTCGGCCTCCTCCTCCTTTTCCTGATGCTACTGCTGTTCCTGCTGCGTCCATTGGCCACAAAGATGACTGCAACAATACCGTGGTGGCAAACAGTACAGTGGTTTCCGAAAATACCCTCGTTCAATCTTATCCCACCTACCTCAACCTTGGACAACAAAATGACTGTAACAGCACTGTCGTCTCCGCCACCACCGTTGTTCCCATTCACACCTACGCTCCACGGTCTGTCGTCATGCCGGGACAAAGTAACGACGATGACTGCAACAGCACCGTCGTCGCCAACACCACAGTTATTTCCAGCAACACTCGCGCCCCCCGGTCTGTTGTCATGTCCGGAGTACACGATGGCGACTGCAACAGCACTGTTGTTTCCAGCAGCGACCGGATCCCGGTGCCTGCCCACGAGACTGTGAAGCCCGTCGTCAGTTACGAGGAGTCACTCGTGGGCCACATTCGGCTAGCGCTGGACTGGCAGTTGGATGCGAGGCGCAGCGTCATTGAGGCGGACCAATTGTTCAAGAGGCTGATGTTGACGGGCAGTTTGTGATTTGTTTCCTTGAGTTGACGGATGATGTACGATGATAGTTACATGAGCTGCTCCAACATTGCGAATCAAAAGTTTCGTCCTCCGTCTTCCACTTTCTGTTGCTTTCAAAACTTCGAATTACACGTCTCCTTGTCCTCTTCCTTGTCTGCTATCTCTATGTCGTGAATGCCTGAGTTTCTCCTGCCTGCCTTTCATGTTACGAGGACGACGTAGTCTGCATCTTGGTGAGGTGCTAACAGAGTACAGGAGCTAGCTAGTATGGCTCTGCAGATGATGAATTCACTTTGGTCCTTGAGTCGCACGCTGCTTCAGCCACCACAGCGCCTTCATCTCACACTCAATGCGCAGGGCCTCCAGGAGGGAAGCCTCCTGCTGGGCGAGCAGCTGATCCATTCGCCTATCAATCTGCGTAGCCGAGTGAAAGTCGGATCCAGCAATGCCTGGTCCTCCGGCGCCTGCTCTTCGCAGCTGTGCCAGAGCGCGCTGTTGCGGCGGCGACTGCTGCTGCTGCTGCTGCTCGGGTCCCTTTCCCGTATCCTTGTCCTGCTGCTGCTGCTGCTGTGCTTGTCGTCGTCGCTGGATCTCGGCTCGAAAGTGCTCGGGGTCTTTGTTGATGATGCCAATGATGCGTCTACGCATGTCCGAGGCTGCGGTGCTCAAGTCAACGTTCGAAAGACCGTCCACATCGAGGATGGAGCCGTTGAAACGACGAGCCGAGAGGGCGGTCGCGGTGCTCGTGCTGGAGCTGGCGTTGGCGCGGGACCACTGGTCTGCTGTATGTGTTTATCTCTTGTCAGTTTCTCGCATTCTTCTTCTGTTTTGTGGCTTAGATGAGGCACGGGAGAAGACCGAGACTCACGACGATTGCGGCAAAGATTGTTCATCTTTCCGTTCAACCAGTCCTGGTAGAGAACTCGCCAGTTGGCCCTCACAGCTTCATCGTTCTGTCTGTTTGGGTGACCTACGGGCAGTCGGAACTGCTCTTCAATCTCCGCAGCCATCGCGTCGCTGATGATACCAGTGGATGCCGCAGACCTGGTACGGGCAGAGACCGGGGGATCTCGGCCGTTGCTCATTATGGCTTACCCAACGGACTATCAAGACGTGGACGCCGTGTCAAGTTTGGGTCGTCCTTGTGGTGGTTTGTTGGTGATGTGACGTGACGCGTACCGAAGCGGCGTGTTTCTCCTCCTGTTGACGAGCCAGGCGAGCTTTGAAGATGCATCTAGAGAGTTTCGTTTGCATAGTGATCAATCCTTTCCGTCTTTTCATCCTTGAGCAAACGGTCGCGTGTCTCACAGTTCTCTCTCTCTCTCTCTCTCTCTCTCTCTCTCTCTCTCTCTCTCTCTCTCTCTCTCCTCCTCCCCCGCTTCTCTCTCTTTTGCCCCGTGTCCTTCATCGCCATCTTCTCAATTTACCTCTCTCACTCGTGCGTCTATATCTATCTCTCATGAGTACGCACACCTACTCACTCTCTCGACGTTGTTCCTCATTCACATTCCTTCATTCACGCCGGCCATGTGCCCAACAAACGATGAGGAGCACATCTGCGACCAGTCTGTTACCTACCTTGCGAAGGCCGAGACCACGAACTTTTGCTTTGGGGCGTCGTGTAAGAAGGCCATGATGCGTCACATCATCGCCAACCGCCTTACGGCGAGCGAATTGAAGTGGAAGAAACAAGATGAACTCATGCTTGAGATGCGCTACGTCCGTCCAGATGGCTCATCCTGGGGCGCCGCCTTTGACCGTGTCGCCCTGCCGCGCATCAAAGCCGCTCTGCAAAGCCGTCGCCGGATCCTCGTCAACCTGGGCGCCACTCCCGAGAAGAGTCCCACCGGCGAATGGGCTCCCTGGGTCGATGGATTTTTGCATCCCGACTGGTCTGGCGTTGCTGCGAACATGTCTCGGGAGGTTGGCGAGTCGCTACTCGAGGACTGGAAGAAGCAGAAGAAGCAGGAGAAGCAGAAGAAGAAGAGCACCGACGACGACAACTGCCACCCCAACAAGCTTGCTGTTTCTCGGCCAAGCTCGGCCATCATCGATCCCTCGTTTGTCCTCGGCCCCGACGACTCGATATCCATGGTTGGGGTCAACGTGCGAGGCTCTCGTGGCATTCACGCTCGCAGCGTCGAAGAAATTGAACAAGACCTTCGCGACGGGGCTCGACAGCTGTTCCAGGCCACGCTTCGACTTGACCGACTTCGATATGATACTCCGCCATCGCTCCCAAGGCCGACCGACGCGCACAATGGTGATACGAATGAGCAAGAGGTTGAGGATACAGAAGAGATTAAGTTCGAGCGCGCGGAGCGCTGGCATGTCGTGCGTCATCTCATCTGTCTTGAGAGGGAGCTTGACGATGCCTGGCGCCGCCAGCTGTTTGGTAAGGACCATGAGGAGATGGAAATGCCCTCTGGTATCGTTGGCATGCTCTGGCTTAACTTTCTTGGTGCCGACGAGGACCGTTTCCTGCTCTCTCTGATTCGGGAAGACTTTGGCGGGTTTGATGTTGAGAGTGTCGCGGCACGTGTATGTACTGGCCAAGAGTTGTGATGGAGGTTGGGATCATCGGTTTGAATGTTGAAGGAGGAGTACCATGTCACTTGCTCAAGGGGGGAGACTTCTGCTTCATTCAGGATTGCGTCCTTCTCTAGACCGAGAGCGTTGGCTTGCTCCTGTTGACTTGCTCTTGTAGACATGTCTTGAATATGGTAGTGTTCCAGGATATGCGGTTGGTATATGATGGCTATGATAATTACGTTATGATCACAATAGGTAGCGCTTGGACTAACAGTAATGACCTGTTTCTTCGAGTAGCAAATACGTTAATATATCCCTTCCTCCAGTATCCTCCTTTCTACTCTCCCCGCATGTTTTCAGCCCCTGGCTTCAAGCAACGCCAATGAACAACATTGATTGACCTTCCCACTCCTTTTCAAACCTGCGGTCAAGTGGATATGTGTATGATGCGGCCACTCCTGGCGGTTGTCCAAGGGTTCAATCTTGTGATAGATTACTTGTCGTCTCCTAAGTTAATGACTTTGTTCATCTTTCAGTTAGTCACATTGACCTCAGTCATGTGAGTCTGAGCCACGCCAGTCTCGGTCACGCCATTCTCAGTTATGTGTTTTGATCCGAGGCACTAGAGTAACCAAAGAAGTAATGGTGCGGAACTCCGATGTGGTTTGGTGTTGTAACCCGAGCTCACGAGATGATTCACCTTATCGCGGCTCATAGATTGTATATTATGTTGTCGTAGCATCACGCATGGCTCTGTCTGGACTCGGGCGTACTGCCGCATGACCACGCTCCCGACGCGTGGGCTCGTCTCAAAGGTTATATTCATGAGCGATTCCTAATAAGTCTCTTGTTCAAGTGAATCGCTTAACTACGTACGCCAATGTCCTTTCCTTTACCTCACTCTCAGACGTGTTCGTTGTCTCAGAGCATCGCCAGCTAGTGTGTACCTGAACACCAGGGTATGACGCTTTCGACATGACCGTGTTTCAGGGCCTTGAAAATAGTGGATACAAGCACATATGTCTGAGGCTCTCGAGATGCCGGATGCACGCACGGAACACCTACAGCTGGATTTCTGAGCCGTCTATTCCTAAAGCTCCGGCCTGCGCGATGCTTCTTGAAGAAAATATGAGAATCCAAGTGATCCGGAAGCAAATATAGTGAAATCTTCATAACAAGGCCGGGCTAATATGTATCACATCTTCATCACTTGCCTTATAAACTCCTGGTATCATCTCAGCGATCATAACCGTCTCAGGCCGTTTTGCTCTACTACTCGCCATCCCTATCTCTTTGTTGGAATCGATGGTGCTATCTCTCGACCAGACAAGAATCAGGATCTCCCGGTCTTGGCAACAGTATCATCAACCAGTCAGGTAGAAGTGCTGGTGGTGTTTGTCAGTCAGACATGGTGGAGGCGACTTGAAGTGATTCAAGTATGCGCAATGGCCATCACAGAACGCCATTGACAGTATTTCTCATTAACCCCCTTGCCAGCGTTCAGGTTTGTTATGAATAGAAATACTATAAGGTCTCGAGTTTCTTACAAGCTTATGAGAGATACTGAAGATCAACACAGAGATGATAAGAGCGGGATCATCAAAAAATAAGCCATGACTACTTTGCTCAAGATTCCAATTGATTGGCCATTCCAGAAGTCTCCAGGACACATTTATGGTTTAGTCTGTCGCGGGTATGACCTTACCAAAGCCACCGTGGCCTCAAATACCCCGACATCCACGATATGTGATAGTGCCATCGTTCCTGGAAACACAGTGGACGGAAACGTTATCACCCGTGAACGAATGGCAGAGTAGCTTATGTTGAAGAGAAGTGTATGCTGTTGCAGACATCAGTCGTTGGTCTACTCCTTTTCCCCGATCATCCTCCGTACCTTGGTATAGGCAAGTACAATTACGCCGGGCTAAGTGGTATGGGGATGATCGACGGCATGCCTATTCATTAACCGCTGTGAATTCAAGCAGAGAGTGTCACATTCATGTCTCCGTTGCGAAAATCCAAGACGCCATCAGGGGACCAGATCTTTCCGGATCCATCAAGTTTCCACCGGCCGTCTGGCATCTGCTCTTAAGGAGTGAGTGCGAAGTTGGAATAGATCAAGCATCTCGTTCTGCACATTCGTATCCCAGCTTACTGTACATAACTTTAAACATCCTAGGCAACTTAAAGACGGCAACAGAGAACAGAGAGCGAGGCGGTTCAATTCATCAATGTATTGATGCTCGGACTATGATAATGAAGGATTTACTCCTTCTCTTGGATCCCTCGCCGCGGTAACTACATGACAAAGCTCTGTGTTGGGGAAGCTGGCACCTGGCTGCAATTCATTTCCAAACGACCCACAAAAGGGCCTGACCAGTGGGCCACCCGACATTTTAGACACAAAATCAACCTGAGAACAAAAAGAATTGCCCACATGCTCAAAAATCAAAAGAGATACTCCTCGACGGGGAATTGAACCCCGGTCCCCTGCGAATCGTTGAACTTCAATGACAAGCAGATATCCTCACCACTAGACTATCGGGGATTGATGGATGTTGACATCCAGTGATAGTTGGTTGACGACAAGCTCCACGACTGCCTATATCAAGGCTTCAGCCCAGACTCTCCCACGGGCTTGAGGGTTGAAAGCTCGAATACTTCAGATTTTGTGTTACGCCTCATATTCCGTAGTCCATTGAAGGACTCTTGGTCGTGTTCAAAGAAGTTAATGCGATCGAAGCAGAAGTTGAGAATAATGAGTTATATTCTAGTCTTTCCAAAGCTGGAGAGTCTCCACGATGAACTTGCCTACTCCCTGCGGCCGTTGGTCTCGAACTTGGAATGGCTTCGGATCGAGAAATCTGCGCCAGACTTCTGGAGAGCAGCTGGTAGTTTCCAGAACGGCCTCAAGAACGCTGCAAATATGATCGGCATCTGCGCGTCCCCTCCTCTCTCTCCATCAGCCCATTCAGAGCTCTTGTACGAAGCGATGCGGGTTTTGGCGATTGTCTCCAGAGTACTAATCTGTGAGGGAGGTGCAGGTTATGGGACGCAGCGTCCAAGGCGGACTTGTACATGTCGACTGGTAATAACATGAGAGTTCGTTCCGCACACAACCAGGGCTATTGAGACAGCATATTCCATTCTGGAATCTTGCAGTGAGGACCAGTCACATGGTCATCACGGAGGGAGGGGGTGGTGAGGCGGTTGATATTCTGTTAGTCGCGGTAAGAAGTGCCTTTGGGCCTCTTCTCTGTCCCATCGTTGCGCGTCGTAGTTGAATTTGGCCTTCGAAGCGTCTAAATTGCCCATACCAACAGCCGAAGCAGTTTTCTAACGAAAAGCTAGGATATCACAAGGAGCTTGAGCTGCCAATTCTTCTTCTCCTCGGGGCTTCGGATGTCGTCCAGGATTATCTCCATGTCGAGAAGGACCGGGACCGGCCGTTCCATTGATGTCTGTTGCTGGCGAGACCTGATCTATACGACACCAGAACTTACGATAAGCCACGGGCCGTCCCGGAAAACGAGCCAAGCCTTGAGAATTCCGGTCCATCCTATCGTATCGTGTTTCCAGGTACTAGGTATTGCATGATGGCCAAGTTGCGTGCTAGGTTCAAGCAGATCAGAACGTCCACGACACCGCCCCGGCTTGGTATCGTGGGACATCAAAAGAGGTCAAACTCATGTGCAATTCCTCCTTCTCAAAGTCACAGCTGATATCAGGTTCTAGCCGTCAGGATTCTATGATCTTTGTTACCGAGACGTTTCTGATTTACCATGCAGCGATCAATGGAATGCCGCAATGAATGAGGCATGCTTCCGTCTCAGGCGGAGGCGCATGGAGACTTTTTTCAGACTGTAGTAATCATTCTGCAAACCGATAACACTTTTCCCCAAGATGAGCTGAACAACCTGATGCTGGCACAACCAAGTATGGTGGCCCGCATAACAAGGATGAAAAGTCTACTTTGCATATCTCTCTGAACCAAGTCAAGCTACAGGAAGGGAGCTCTTCCCAATCAGAGAGGCAGTTCCCTCCAGAACACTCGTGAGTAAGAGTTATATACGTAATCAGTCGCAGCCACAGCACCCTCCAGGTTATGTGTAAGTAAATCGACAAAAGAGTGGTTTATGTGCTCTTGGACAACGGTCCCGAGATCAACGTGCCAGGCAGAACATCGGCAACGCCCTTCAAGTCATTTGCGCAGATGGAAGCCTTGAAATTACTTGCAGATAGAAGTTGAAAGTCTCGCACGCGAAACGGTAACTGAGAAACCGTAACTGAGGCTACATCTCGTAAGTGTCACGAATAGGCTGCACAGCTGCTTCAAGGTATTAAAGCTGCAAAAGTGATCACTACGGCGATACAAATGTTTTCGCCCGCTACTCAGCCTTACAGCGGGTGCTATAAAGATACTATGCAAGTCAAGCAGTAGAACAACACGTACAGCCCTTGAACACTTGACATCTTTCTTGAGACTTGAGTCACAACATCGCGGTAGTAGTGGTGGTCGTGGTAGAAGTCTATCTCATCAGAGGCAGTCACCCAGCTATCAGAACAGCCAGGCCCTAATCGACCAGTGCGACTTTCTGGGCATATGATGCCGTGCGGCCACTATTTCATGGAAGGCAAGTCACAAGTCAGACAATGTGTAATAAATAATATACACTCTTCTTCTTGTGCCTAATTCAAGGGAAGGCACAATGTGAACACAACGTTTTCAGGGGAAACCAGGGATAAGTTGCATGACTTTGGCTGTATATCAGCACGCAGAGGCATGGACTACATGCGTGTTGTCTCAAATCTAGCTGCTACTAAGCTTCTGTCCCTCGATGAAGGAAGAGATCAGAATGCTGTTCACAGCTATGTAAGTGGAAAAGCCACCGGGCTTGAAGCCTGATCCACCATTCACATTCACTCCCAGTTACCATACAGACTGGAACTTTGCCGAGTGTGGGTTTCTGTCTCAAAGCAACACTTTCCATGTGATACTTAGCTTCACATTGCCATGTCGTGGCCTATTTGTCGCCGACATACTATCCACCAGAGGACTGATCTAGGCTACCGACGGCGCCAGTCTGCTTGGAATGGAGCCTGAAAAGCCTCCCACTGGCACTCTCACATTTCCGTTTAACCCCGCAGTATCACATACAGATTTTCTTGAGTGTCCGCCAAGTTCGCCACCGTAATTCATATGAGAACCAAGTGAACAAAAGCTTTCGAGGTAGAAAAGACCACATCATCATTCCACGACTATGTGGGTTGTGAATATCCCAGCGTGAGATAGATATGTTGGCAATCCACAATGCAATCAGTCTAGTAGCTCGCCCTCGTAGAAAGGTCTTTCGACTTTACCAAGGCAATTGGTCGTGTTAGCCATGAACCCATCTTTATAGTATCGACTTGAGAGATTCGAGCTGTTCAATTACTCTATGATGCAGCTTTGAGATGCTTCTGGGAGTCGGCAACCATGATGGACTCATGGAAGTACGTCATCAGACATGGGTAAGCGCCAGAACGTTGGACTTCTGACCTTTCAGCCTATCAAGGGTCAACTGAAAAGAGTTCTTTCCAAGAGCATGTCCAACTTAATTCTAAGTTGGTTGGATACCGCTTGATAAAACTTGATAGCGTGGTTTGAAGGTGTGTAGTTGCCTACTCTCTTGTGCTGCATACATTCGGCTCTTTTCTGCCAGACACTTCCGCAATCCACAAAGCTTCCGATGCGTCTAGAAACGAGACATTCTGCCTCTCTGCACGTACAAATTCTGTTCGATCAATACTAATGATAGAAAGCCTTATTCTTCGTGACAGATGTGTAATCTACTTCTCGCCCGCATCGTAGTGAGCGTTCTACTGAGGCGGCTAAACGGAACAGTCGTGACGTCTTAGAGTTTTGTAACACTCTCAGGGCTGGCTCACTTTCTCGTAATATCGTCCATGGCTTTTTCAACAGTAATAAACTTACCCGAGAGCCATTTTTACGACTGTTCCTGGAACGATGCTTACTGTGAACAGCTGGGTTCGGTCCCCAGGGCCTAACTGAAGTTCTATGCTACGGAGTTTTTTGAACATGAACCGCAAGTTCCAGTGAACAGGAACAGAAGAATATGAGTATTCTATGGGCATTTCTGAGTGATCTATTTGGCTTAGCGGGTATCAGTGCGCCTCGCTTCAGCCTCGGTGAGATTTTCCTGGCTTACAGAAGATCCTGTGAGGAATGAGTATATCTCCAACAGATCATTACCCAGAGGCATCGAAGGGAGGAAGAGGCAATTAAATATACGTACACAGGTCAGCAGGACCATAAAGATATCGCAGCTCATCTGCGTAGACAAGATATTCTCAGCTCGGATTGAACAGTTTGGCCGATAGACTCAATACTCATACTCGGCGTAGATAACAAAACATGTGTTGCTATCCAATGGTATTAATATAGTTGGAAATTTGAAGCTTCCCAAAGGGCATTTCAGTCGAAAGCAAGCAACCTTGGGACATGGGTAGACACAAGGGGTCAGTATCGATGCGGCATGTCTAACGTGGTCACGGTTCGTTCACCGGCACTTACTGGGAATGTTTTGCCCGACCTCAATTGATTTTCCATGAAGAATCAGCCTGCTGTGATCAACAAGGCTGCCTCAACTGGACTTTTTGTCGTGTATGGACGCAAAGTCATGCCCAATAGGAATGTACAAGGTATCCTGTATGAGTTTCGAACTCATCAGAGAAGGCCGACACTTATTTCCTCACCAATGGCAACTTTTTTGGGTTTCATGATGAGCAGGATGGGAGAAAACTAAGCCTTCTCTGCAGGTAAGTCAAATAAGTGCTCGAGCTGCTGGTGGACAAGGCATGCTCCCTAAAAACGTGGAGAATACGAGGGCAATGTGTAGGAGTCTGAAAATGCGACTTGCATGAAGTAACCCTCCATCATGTCACTGCCTTTCTCAAGGAAGAATTCAGGCAACCTCTCGACTCCTGCCTTGATAGAAGCACTAGTCTTGTCGCATATGCACTTAGTAACAAGAATTCGTAGCCTATCAGATGTCGCCTCACTCTCGAGGTTTCTCATAAGAACACACAGGAGGACTCCAGCTCCTGCTAGCTAACTTTACACTGAGCGAGTTGTCTTCCCTAAATGTGGACACGTCACAAGCTTGCTCACGAAGCTAAACAAGACTCCGCCTAAATGGACTTCAACACGATTAAGTGGTTAGGAGGACGGGTCCCCAGCAAACTGCATGCTTCTGATACTGACGGAACTTTTCGAGAGCTTCCTTACTGTGTTTCAAGTAGTTGGACGGTGCCAAAGGCGGAATATTTGAAAGAAGCTGGCGGAAAGTTGCGGCCTTTTTGAAGAAGCTTCACTGACGTGGCGGGAGCTTTTGTGCAGACAAATGCTGAGCACTTTGGGTGGATTTGGGGGGTGCGATCGCTTGGTCTGTAGGGTATGAAGATCTTCACTCATCCTACAGTCCTTGGTCCAAAGCTAAATATGACCTGAAGCTGGGTTGCAACTACGCTGAATTCTCTGAAGATACGCAGATATGTTCCAGCAGATCTCGCCTGTCCTATCTCAGTACCATGAGCAAATACAAGTATGCCGACCAAGAGATCTTCCAAGCGAGCGTCTTGCCAACAGTCTGTCTCTAGTCTACGCAGATGCCATTGATTTCCGTCATTATTTCCACAAAATATTATCAGGGCGACAAAAGAGTGTGGTATTTGAACAACCCCGGGGTTGATAATGATGATGTGATGCAAATTTTCTCTGAGGACAGCTTCCCATTCGAATGACAAGACACGGGGCAATTTTTCGGCAGATATTGTCACTTCATGATGGTAAGATGACGATTCTTGTATGATCGGGGCCAAAAGACTATTCTTTCGCTTTACAGGCGTGTTGCTCTCTTCATTTACGAAGGCAGATGCTATATCTGGCTATGTAGCAGATCAGTTGCTGGCAAAGTTCAAAGGTTGAATATCTCCGAAACTTTCAACTGACTGCGAGAGGCTCTTTGTTGACTTGGTCTCATTGCAGAGTGGCAGTCGTCTGTCTTAAGCAACGGATGAACGAATCAGATTTCCTCATCATCTATGATAACGCAAGAAGGAGACAAGAAATGTCTGAGGAGTTGTTTCTGAGCCTCGAACGAACTATACACTAGACTCTAGAGATATACTCGATTTGATGACGGAACTTTGAGGGCAGGCAGTCAACAAGTGCCGGAATTTCAGATACCCAGTTCAAGGTAAGGGGAACTTCTTTTATTTCACAAACAACAGATCGAACCAGGATGCTGATTGAACGCTTGAAGCGAAGCCAAGACATGGCAAAACCTTTATTTAAAGTACTATTATCGATGGTTTGCAGGGGAGAGCTCCTTTGCGTGGCGAAAAAAACGCCAAGTTGCCAATCACAGCCTTTGACCCCTTCAATCGAAAGTTGAATATCATTAACAGCTGCGAATCGCCAGCCTGTCTTCGCGCAGTTGCCACAGACGTAACGAGTGCTCTACAAGACGACACTTGGATTCTTGGTTCACTAGCTGTCCTCAAAGGAGGTATGGGTATGAGCCAGCTGGAAACATCGTCTAAGGATGTTCTTAACGCCTTGGCCCTGCTAGTTCAGGCGCGTCCCGAGTACATCTTCATTGACGGAATCGACAAATTCGCTGATCACTAGACTTTGCTGGTCATCCTGCTCAATGCAATAGCAACTACCGAATGCTTCTTATTCCCCCAAAGCTACCTGGAGTCATTGACGTTCTCGACGCTGATCAAAGAGAATAACTTCCAAGCCATTCTGGGCCTCATGCGTTCGGAAATCGGGAGACTAGTTGATGAACGGTAGTTTGGTAATTGTGGCGTCTCTGAAGACACCGTAACTCTGGCGGCTCGGCAGACTAATAGCATTTTCCCTCCGGCCTCAATCATTTGTATTGTTCCTCTGTTACCCTACGCGTACGCCGAAAACTCGACACTTCTTTTTGGCGGATACACAAAGGTCTGACGGGCCAGGTGGATTGCCCATCTCCATTCTTCATCGGTTGAATCAGTCCAGACACCAGGCCAAGGATGTGACCATAAAAGTATTCAGCTGGATTGGAGCGGCATTTGATCTTCTTGAGAGAGATCCTTCGCGTCGCGTTCGCAATCACTCTTAGCGAGGAGACCACGGACCTGGATTTTCCGGTGGCGTTACTCAACAGCCCGTTCGTAAGCCCTGGGAGGAGGTGCACTCGAAGACACTTGGAGTTAACAGGAAGTCTAATTTGAATTTGCAAGACTCGAAACATGTCCCCAAAGGCTACAACTTGAAAGCAGAGGGGAACATCCGGCAGCCCGCTCCGGCTTCTCCTGGGAAGATAACGATTATATCGACAACATCTGGGCCAGTTCAGCCGGCTCAAGCTGTCGGCTTAAAGGTATAATTCGACTAAGAGTCAAGGGCACTGCAGAACCCACCAGTGACCCCTCTACCAACTTTCAACAGTTCAACCAACCATCTCTTGAACTTCTCTCCTAACCCCAAGCAGTCCAGTGAAGCTGTCTTATCTCCGCGGTATACTGAGGAGCTTCAAGGTCAGCTCGTGGACGGGAGTCATGATTCTCTGGAGGGATGCCGTCCACTTGTGATGGAAGCTAGACTCCATCCAGTTCATGATAACAACCCTGCAGAAAAGGAGCCGAGAAAGAAATGAGGCCCAAGAAGTTTGTTTGGATATGCTACTCTCTACACCTGATTTGCGATTATTAGGCCGCAACTCACTGTGTCTCGTCCACCTGAGTGAGTCTTGGGGCCTGGGCTTCCTAAAACGATGATGAAACTAACACATGTATGCTGGGCCCAGCATAAAGTTGCGCATTGAAGAAGAGGTAACTTCAAGTTCGCGTCTTGACGTCTCTTCTTTCTGAACCCCTCATCTTGGCTAGGTTAGGATCTACCATGTGGCTTTTCGTCTGGCAGTGGCAGAACAGGAGTCGAAGACTGTCCAGATTCTGTGCAAGTTCGAAGGAGTCGCTCCCCCCTATCTTCATAATGTTTCGAAAGCTCATTGTGGATATCAATGTCAGCAGGACAAGTCTTTCGGCCGTTACGGAGCTCAATAATCTTGTGTGAACTGCGTACGTGTATGAAAGGAGGAAGTTGGTGGGCAGAACTCACGAATCCTCCGTTGGGTGTGAGTGGATGTGGAAGGGCCCATTTACAACGACCCGAGGAGCTTTCGAATCCCTTTTCCTGCCGTTAATATTTGGACACTCGCAGTGTCTAAGTTGTAGGCAAAAGGCAGCGGGTTCAGGCGAGCTCGTGGCTTCGTACGGCCGTCGATTCTCGTGGTGAGATTCCCTCCATCCAGAACTGCCAAAAACCAACTACCAGAAATTTGGCATAGCTTTCGCTGTAATTGTTGTATCAAAGTTCGAAAATCCCATTGGCCTAATTGTCCCCTGATGCGCCAAATTATAAAATCCCATTATCCAAACTCCTCGTAAATCGACGAGACGATTCCAACGCGTATTATATCACTCTGGTTGAAAAAAGGCTTTCTGTCGGTCTGACTGCGCCCCGAACACGTGCGTTTCTCTCCGAGCGGAAGTCCGAGAGGCGTATACGTTCGCTGGGCAGTTGTCTGCCTGCAGTATGCTGCTGCCTCAACCACGCGTGTGAGTGGCTCGTGGCATTTACCGTCGAGCTCGCTGCAGGAGGTATACCCGTCGGGGTCGCTTTGGGGCTGCTTACCATCGAAGTGGCCGGAGGAAGTGGTAGTGCCGTCGACGTGGCTAGGAAGCGAGAGTGCCCGGGAACTGCGGCTGTCGGACTGATGGAAAATCCTGTCACTTTTGGCGATGCACTTGCCGTTTTTCGAGGTGTCACAAAGGCGGGGAAAGTCGAGTATCTGAGGTGACCGTAAGTACGTAACACCAAATGGGGGATGGCCATAGCGGGCAGACCTTCATTCAACCCGTATGGTTGCTCTTGAAGAGACTTGGTGAAAGCTGGAGATCCCGGCGTTTCTTTGCTGTTGGATCTCGGCGGTGGTGTAGGAGGGTGAGATCCTTCTGCAGCGAGCAGGCGGATGGAAGTCAAAGTAGGCGTGTTGGAACGCCCTCTCTCGGCTGCTAGCGGTCTGGCGGGCTGCGTGCTTGTCGAAGTGACCCTTCCGCGGTGTATTTCTAGTGGAGGTCTTTTGATAGAACGCGTTCTCGAAGCTTCCGTCTAGCCGCCGCAGTCGAGGTTGATATTAGCACAGAGTCGATCGTGATCTTGCCAGTGGATTTCAGTCACCTAAGTTGCTAGGCAAAAGAGCTGGCTCTTCTATCGAAACTATCTCTTCTGTTGATCGTGTCCTAGCTAACATATGACGGAACCTACCATAACCCGTTCTAGACGTACGAATCAGAATCATTCCAAGCATTGATCAGTGTTTGTAAACACGTCAGCAGGGCAACCATACGGCTGGCACGAAGTGCAATCATCTATATATTGGGACTGCGTATGGAGGTGGAAGAAGGAATTCAGTTGGCAGAGCCCACGAATCCTCCTCGGGCATAAGATATTTGGGTGGAAGGGCTGTTTGCAATGGCTCTTTTACCTTTCGAATCCGTCAATAATTCAACACCCACTGGTGTGTCCTCACTGTGGCTTTCTGTTGTCTACATCCATGTAGAAGCGAATGTTCGGTTCTGAAGAGCTTCCAGTATTCTCACGACCCCAAAGACCCGTTGCCGCTCGCGATTCTGGGTTCCCGGGGTGCAACGTAGCTGGTTATTGTGCAGACGGTTGGGAGGGGTAGGTTTATCGGAAAGCAGCTTCGTGAGTCTCTGGACAGTGCAGCGGAAGGAGGTGGTGCACGATAATTTGGTTGTGTTGGCGTTCTTATCACAGGGCCATTGGTTCGTAACGGTAGAGCTGATGAGGGAGAGGTCAATTTGTCTGTGTTGATATTCTGCGTACGGGGGGGAGAGCTGTCGGCGGCCCTGGATGATGGCGCGCAGAAGTGTAGAGTTCGACTTCTATGACCCAGTGCTCACTTGGCAGCGGGATATGACCAGTGTTATTGATTCTGAAATCTGGTTGGTTTCAGCGGAAGAGGAGCTCGTGGATGCTGAAGACCGGCCAAGCGGCTACTGGACGGGCGAATATGTCGTCCCAGGTCAGACCATGAGAGACTTGGCATCGCTTGAGAATGCCTAGTCTTGAGGAGCTAGGGGCTGGATTGAAGGAGCGACAGTCATCGAGGTATTCAGTGGTAGTGATTTGCGATGATTCCGTAGTTGGTAGACGAGCACCCTAAAGATGGAAGTTACTTCCCCTGGATGACAGTTAGTGCATGCTGGTTTAGAATGGTAAGATGGGCGGCGCAGATTCAAACAATGCCTCGGGAAGGCAAGGGCCCAAACTGGTGATGGTAATCAACTTGATGGATGCTCCTGGGTGTGTGGTCATCAGTCTAAAACTGATCAGTGATTAGAGTCTGGAAGTCGACAGTGCTCGGGAATCCGCATTCGTCTCAAAAAGTCCGGAGATGGTCATTACAAATGTCCGACGGTATTCCGAACTGAAGCTTTCGATACCTCGCTCCACACAGGTACATTCAAGTGCGGGTGACTTGCAACCGGCTCAAGGCAAGGACAGAGGTCGTGGTGAATAGGTACCTAGTGACGTTAGAAAAGGGGACTCGGAAGGTGGTCGAGCCGTTGCACCTTCCGACTTCCATTGTACGCAAGCAGGAATGGTGTACTTTGCCCACCAACCTCCTCCTTCCATATACCCATTACCTACGGAATAGTGCATTTCATCACGCAGACCTCCTTCCACCAAAGTTTCCACCAAAGTCCACCGCGGAAGGACCGACGCATCATCCTTTTTCCTTTCAGAATTACCCGTGGAAAGAGCTCCATCGACAAGCCCTCAGCCACCAGACCGCTGGTCGCTAAGAAGACGGTAGCTCAGCACGCCGCACGACCTCTTCTCGCCTGAAACCCACCGTGGAAAGGACACTTCGACAAGCCTTCAGCTGCCAGACCGACCGCCGGGCCTCTGACCGCCTCAGAAAAGCTCCCTTTAGAAGACGACCTTTGGCAACCTTGACGGCCTGGGGCAATTGGTAGGACAGACACACACATAAGTTTCCACGAATGGGCTTCGTATTGCCCACTGTCTTGGCGCCCTTCGTGGCACACGTGATGGAGACCGTTGGACGTTGGACGTTGGACCGTTAGATTATTGGGCCGCCGGGCCGCTGGGACGGGCCGCTGGGACAGGCCGGGGGAGATGTTAGACGTTAGAATGTTGGACATTAAGGCAATCCGGGAACACCAACACCTTTCTCAACGCAAGATATGGAATCGGTTCTGTAGGAACACATCACGACCTGGATCTCCTTACAAAGCTGGTTGAGAATCTCTTTAGCTTCTCCCGCCGCCACTATCCCGCCCGGACGTTGAGTTTGAGTATTCAACTGTCATGCCAGATTCCCACGATCTCGTCAAAATTAGCTATATGGGAAACACTGGTTCGACGTGTCTTGCCCTGGGCTGCATGAAGTTGTTTGCTCATCCTCCACACGGACCCTATCGCGGAAACCGCCAATTTCAATCAAGTCTACTAATGCCAGTCGGTCTCAATCATAGGCGCCCTAACTTCACGATCATGGATTGCTACCGGGGCGAACTCGTTTTTGTCGAGAAGAAACAGTACCCGCCTGCGTAGGGTCTTGTGGCGCATCACTTCGCCGTTGTAGTGCTGTCGCCTCACCCGCGAACTCACCCTGATATGGCTGCTTGAAGCTTAGCCCGTTTGTTCTCCGGGTGAGCAAGGCGGGCTGCATTGGTTCGACACCTGAACAGATGTTAGGACACTGTTCTCAAATTAACACTGAGGGATAAACGAACCAGCATCCTCCTCACTACCTATTTTGAACCGCTATGCAATGCTTTAACCTGACTTGTCGCGTTGTGCCCGAATCTCTCGAACTGAACAAACGTCCAATTGGCTCGCAACATTTCTTGAGAATGCCTGATGGAGTGACAGCTTGGCAAAGCTATCTGATAAAGCATCAAGGCAGACTAGACGGCACCTGCATAACCTCGCCCACAATTGATCGCAAGTTGGGAATGGCCTTCTCGATGAAGATACTACGGGTACCTACCAATATTGCCTGCTTGGATAATCCGTGATCCTCAATTACAGATGTCGTCGACAAAAGCGCCCAAAAATCTAAGATGATCACGCCAAAATAAAAATGAAAAATGAAGCTCATACACCTTGGAGCACCGCCCGTGTGGCCCTAGTGGCTGGTCGGAAACTGGGATGACCATGGCTTCTGGATGGCGTCGACTCGAAGGGAGGTTTCCAACCCGTATACCATGTATCCCAGTTTCGAGGTGTCGTTGACGCAGCAGCAGTTTCCTCGTAGGAACGTCTTCCCCATGAGACCTGTCGCTTCTCACCAATACTTGATCCTCTACACTCTGGTCTCCTCCGTATACCTCTTATACTCACCCACTCAAATATTATGAAATGTGGAAGGACTGCCTCCCCAAGCCGAAGCCCGAGAATCGCATACGTTCGCTGGACGACTTGCCGCCTGTAGTATGCAGCTATCCCAACTACCCATATGATGGCCTGATTCTTGCCCTCACCATTGCCGTCGAGTTGGATGCTGTAGTTGACTTGCCGTTGAGGTGGCTGAAGTAGGCATCGCCGTTGGATTGGCCAGAGGAAGTGCCGTCGGATTGGCTAAGGAGAAGCCGAGGTGCCGTCAGACTAGCTGGAGGTGGGTTTGACTGCAGATTAGATTGGAGGAAGTATTGGTGAGTCGTCGAGGTGGCTGTGGTAGATGAAAGTGGTTTGGCGGAAGTGCTGGTGACTGCTGACCTTGCCGTTGAAGGTGCTGAGGGAGTGTGGGTTCAAGTGATGGGAAATGCTGATACGGTTCTCTTTGTGTAGCCACTTTCCATACTTGCCGTTTGTCGAGAGGCTATAAAGACAGGAAAATGAAAGGTCTAGGCTGCCCATGATTTCTCAGCAAGCAGAAGGTACGCGCGTTAGGCAGGGACTTCGTTGAGACCGGAGTGTTGCCCTGTAAAAGACGAGACAGTTGAGGATACGGGCGGCTGTGGGATCTCGGCGGTGGTGTAGAAGGGCGAGACCCTTCCGCCGCGAGCTTGGGTGGAAGAAGTCAAAGCAAGCGTTTTGAGACGGGACGCCGTCTCTCTGCGGCCGGCGATCTGAACCAGCGGTCTGGTGACGGAAGGCTTATGGGAGGAGCTCTTTCCGCAAGTAGTTTTGGCAGAAAATAATGTAAGGTTGTGGAAGTGACCCTTCGGCAGCAAGCTTCTGGCGGAAGGAAGTCGTCTGGTGTATCGGAATGCTGAAGGGCTTTTCGGAGGAAGCTTTCCTGCAGATACTTATGGCAGGAAAGAAGGTTGTCTTCAAGTGACTCTTCGTGGCGAGGTCAACTAGTATCGGAAAGAGGTGGTGAAAGTAAAATTCTTCCACGGCGAGCGAGTGGGAAAGTCCAGCGCGATTAACGCTGGCAGAATTTTTCGAGCTTGTTTTTGAGTGGCACACAATGTTGAGAACTGAACCATGCAGGATGTGAGCAATATGGTGTTGGCTTTGTCCTATCACCGTCCCCAGATTTTGGCTTTCCCCCCTTGATTTGAAGCAGTATTTTGGGTCTTTTAGTTGTTCGGGAGCTGATTGCACCTTGACAACATGCAACGCTGATCCGCCTGTAGCCGCAAATCTTTTGACTCGTCGGACCGCTTCGCCTCCAATTACCATCACTAGATACCGTTGACTGCCTTGAGCCTTTTAACGCCACTTTTTTCTCCTTACAAGCGAATCTTCTACACCAAGTCGCCTTTATCACTGTGGAGTGCCTTGCGAGGCTGTCTTCCTCCTTTTACGCCTGAATCCGCCCAGCCCATGCTCTCTCGAACAGAGGCATGATCACTCGGCAAATGGACTCAGAATGTTTCAATTATAGCCACAGAACGGAAGGCGAAGGTGCAGTCTCCCCAGCTCGAGCGGGTGCATTTGACTTATTGTCTTTCGTCCACGCAGCATGGCAGCCCAACGTCAAACAAGGCACGATAGGGAATGTCTTCGTGTTTCTCTCGATCCACTTCGGTCTGTAGAACACACTTCGGCCACAAAAGTTCGTTAGAGGCACACCCATCTCCGTCACACTCGTCTCGCAGAAGTTCTTGGCTGTTCAAACTGTTTTTGATCTGGGTGAGTCTGTCGACCTAGATGAGCTCCGCCTCTTTCCGTGACTTCAGTTCATCAATGCATCTCGTATCAAGCCAAATAGCACGCTCTTTCAAGCCTCCAAGCTTCTCCCGTATTCAGCAATTGAGCATCAAATTCTGCAGACCCAGCCATTGGCGAGACATGACAATATTGTTAGTGCGTTCGGAGACGGACACTATAACCAAGAAGTTCTGAACTGTTGTAACATCGAGGTCAGAATAGGGGATTCGGAAGGTGGTAGGGCCGGTGCAGACAGCCCTTCTACTTACTTGCACCCAGCGGAGGAATCGTGTGCTCTATCCACTCAGTTTCTCTTTCTATACATGCGCCGTTCAATATCACGATTTTTGAGCCTCGTACTGGTCGAAAGGCTTGCCTTGTGACGTGAACACCAACATAAACCATGACCTATTCTGTTTTCGGAGGACACTGAACTCGGGAAGCTTGCGATATTTTGCTGTGTACAGTTCTTGACGCTGAGCGAGCGGCTTAGACCTTTCTTGGCTGTAACTTCGAGACTTGACACGCTACATACCCATGGCATGGTTCATGCAGATTCGATGAGGCATTTCCTTCGAAATATCATCAGTTTAAGGATTTAAATCCAAGCTCACTACTTCGGATCCGTGATGCAGCGAAGTGTAGTAGGTTTTCATGTCTCGCACCCTCCGGGACTTTTTCCTGTGGCCGGCCAGAATGTGCAGCCCAGTCTTGACAATGTTGGAAAATTCATAAGCACTGCTCTGCCTGGTGCGACTTCCAAGAAAGTTTCAACTCTGAGTAGCTTTAGAATCAGACCTCGGTAGCTCATGGATTTGAAGATCGTATCCTGCAAAAGACGTTGTTCAAGGTACGTGATTGATGGAGATTGATACATAACATGCCCCTAGTACACTAACTTCTACGTAGCCATCTCAGAATTGTCCTCCATTTCAGACCTTTCCCTCACTATGTGAAAGAAACTCTGAACCAGAAGTCACTGAAACATGCTACAGATGTTTGATATTCAGTGACGAGCCTAGTGAATGCAGTATACGAGTATGCGGGTGACGTGTTCAACGGGAACGATCCCGCCGAAACACAGTTCTACTGTGCTCTATAGCTATTGACATTTGACTTTTGCAGTCTTTCATGAACCCATGTAGACTCAACCTTATGTCGGACGTCTCAGCGAAGTTCTTGGAAGAAGTCTTGTGGCCTCCCGAGATGAGGAGATGGAGTGGCCGCTGCCTGCTTCCAGAGCAGGGGGCACAACAGTCTGGCAGCGATTTCGTAATCTAGATATCGATGGCCTCGCATAATTCATTCGCGATACCTGCTGTCGTCAACAATCTTCACAAGTCGGTCGTAATCAGGAACATCGGTCTCCTCCTTGACATCCCAGCACAACTGCCTTCACACTGGTACGGATTCAAAAGTTTGTTCGGAGAAACCTGTCTGATGATGCCTTTTCGAGGAGGACATACGTTAGTGATAGACAATTCACTCGCTCGCGGAGCGAACGCTGCTCTCACAGCAACGCATGGAGTCACTTCCTTCACCTTCTCGTAACCTTCTACGACGGTTATGTTTCCCGAGTTGGGTTGAGTTTGCTTCAACACAGCTTCAACATTGACAATATCTGCAAGCGAGAGATCATTTGTAAGAAACTCTCTGACAGCTTATTTGGTCTAGTCGGTGGTTCGCCTCTATTCTGAGCGTTAACGGCAGGCAATCTCTGCGCTTTGCATGCCTTTCTAGCTCATGTAGCCGATTCATCTGCTGCGGAGCCACTGTTCGAAGACTTGCATATCACCTGGGCAGCTACTATTTATCCGATCGGCCTGCTCAAAATGAGCATTGGCAACCTCAGTTCGGATTGTTTCGGACGCTTCATCGCCGAGTGTGTAGGTCTTATAGCCAGGGCTACTGGGCATTCACCTGAGCCATGGTCTGTGATGCAGCCCTTCTAATCCGTGAAATAGTCTCAACGGATGGCAGAATCAACTCGCGGCATCTTCATGCGTGAGAATTCTCTCCGAGTCCGGCGTGGATTCAATACTTCCAGTCCAATATCTGCAGTCGCCCAATTCTCAAAGCCTGAGGTCGGCGTTTTGTGTCTATGAGGTTTTTGATGGCCACAGGTCAGTCTCTTTTTGATCCACCGTCGAGACTATATGGACACAGATGTCAGCTGTAACGTAATAGCCGTTCGGAGACTCTTATCAAAAACGAATGTTTTGTATTTCATGATTGGCGTTCGTCAAGTGGCTCAGAGGCTAGGCATGGTGCTTTCTCCGACGATATCACACTTTCTTGTTCTATCTGGTGGAACCCAGGGCCGCTCTCAAGTTGTGACGCAAGCTTAGGAAAGTCAAAATACCAACCTGGCTCAACGAAGAGGTGGAAATGCCCTCCTCTAGAACCTCATTCTTTGCTTCAACAGCTTTCAAGACATTGAGTCCAAGATCTCCTTCATTCTTGTTCTCTCTTGGAATAAGGATCCATTACTTGCGAACGTTGGCCACGAAGACGACGTCAGTTTGACGGCCCTCCAATCTGCTGCCCACGTACTAACCGAGAAGCAACTCATGAGTACCGAAGTATTCCACACAATTGTTAAGCACTTCAGAGAACCGAAAATTTTCATCTAAGTACTTATTGCTCATCCAAAAGAGCGGGGTGTACAGCGTTACGCCTGGCAATGAGTCGTCTGATGGTAACTTTGCTGCCGTTGAATGATTAGTATAGCAACTCGGAATCAAGGTCGATGTTCAATCCTGCCAACGGGAAACTCCCATGGACTTTTGTGTGTTGATATTGCACATTATAATGAGAAAGAAGAACAGATTGAATTCGAGGTAATGCGAGGAAGTAGAGCGGAATCGCAGTGCGGTGACCATGGCTGTTTTTGACCTCCTACTCGCCACAGAAAGCGATGGTCTGATGGCAGACTGTTCTGCGTTGCTTATTTGGCAAACTGAGGACAAATACAAGCTGGCGGATGCCGTGGAGAGTATATGGTACTGAACCAAGCTAGAAAGTATGTGTTCTCTTTTAATTCGTGTCAAACTGTGAATGATAAAGCTAATACCATTGACATCTGACTTTGTCTCAAGATTGACACACTCTTCCAGACGTGTGGCGCTAAAGACCCTGATGAAGGGCGTTTTCTCGTTCTCCAGTAACACCGTACCTTTGTCTGTGGACCTGAAGACGCGGACCAGTTGCTGTTACACAAGTTGGCGAAGTTGGAGCAGCCACTCTTGGAACCTAATTGCTTTACCCAAGAACATCTTGTCCTTGAACGACTAGCGAGACTCTGTGGCCCGCCGTATTTGCACTCTGTGAAACCCACGGTTGGTTAAGCATGACATTGGTTTTGAAATGAGTAAGCAGTACTGACGGCAAGCTCTAGTTGAATGTGTCTTCTTGAATGACTTCTTCGACACAATGCCGAATCACAAACTCGAAGCCCAAGTCGTTTAGCAATTTGAGAGGTGCTTTTGGTGTTCTTCCGGATCCTGGTCTAATATACCCTCGCCCATTTTAATGACATCCTCGCGGTGTCAAAATGGCACTGACAACAGCATCGAACGTATCTCCTTTCTCTGCCTCGAGGGAAAAATAGTCCACCACAGCGCCCATGACCAAGACAACGGCTGTTTGAAGGATCTTGTAAATCTCTAATCTGTGACCGTAATGATTCGGGGTAGTGTGTAAGGAAGTCCTCTTATTGTCTGTAACAGCTCTTTTGGCCGGGAGCAGTGGGGCTGGTCAAGAAAACGTGCTGCATCGGAGCCTGTTCACTGCGTTTCATCACCATACGCAGGCTCAAGAAGCCTTCGAGGAATACATTACACGTGCAGCCAGATAAGATCCTTGCGCGGTGCTCTTGTGACGGGGCCTCAATACCTCGAAGCAGGCGAAGGCATGTGGTCGAATCTTTGTCCAAGCTACTGAACTCATCTCCCGCCAGTTGCATGCAATTAAGCCCGCAAGGCTTTTGAGCTTAGCTCATCTCGAGCTGCGGCTGTAGCGCGTCCATTGGCGTATATCCTGCGTAATTATCAGCTCTCTGTTTTCAGAGCTGCCATCATCATTTGTCGAAGGAGCCACGCCACACAAGTAGGCCTGGAGGCTATGGCAGCAGTCTGAAGAATAGTGCACCCACAACCCTCAAGAGCCTGAAGAGTAAATCTTCCAAAACTCCGTCTTGGGTGATTGACCGTAAGAATGCGAGCGCGTCTTTGTCTGAGAGTGTCTTCACGGCAAAAAGTAAAGGGTGATTGCGGCTAGTGATCGGTGGTTTCTGCTTGGGAGCAACTCCGAGCCAACCAACATTCTATTCGCTTTCTGAATTAACTTCGGTCTGAGTGAGATCAGCATTGCAATGGATGGTCTCTTCACAAAAACCGCTGCCAATCTTGTCGTCGAGATCTGGCTCTGGATCAGGGTCTTCGCCACAAGCTAAACGTCGAGACGGGTGTTTTCTGTTTCGATCTAAGTCAAACCTTGATGTGAGACCAGCCCATTGGAAGTGCAGGGAACGAAGGAAGAATTCCACTCACTCTTGATACTATCGGTCGTGAACGTCATCAGGACAGGCAGGTCTTTCGACCGGTACGAAGCTCAATAGACGTATATTGAACCACGTATGTATATGGAAGGAGGAAGTTGATTGGCAGATCCCACGAATCCTCCGTTGGGTGTGAATGAGTGTGGAAAGACCGCTTGTAACGATGCTGTCACCTTCCAAAACCTTCCATATTCCAACATAGGCAGTGTCCGAATTGTTGGCAGAAAATGCAGCGGGTTCGGGCGAGAGATTCATGGCTTGATATGGCCGTCAAATACAGTGATGGATCCTTTGCTCAGAAATGCTGAAAGTCAACTACCAGATACTTAGCATAGCTTCTGCTGTAATTGCCCAACCAAGTTTTCCAAACACTGTTGTCCTGGTCCTCCCCAAATTGTATCCTGATCCTTCAACTCGTACGATTCCAATGTCCCAATGTCCCAAGTCTTCGGGAATCGACGAATCCAGGCCCGCTAGAAATTGTCGAATCCAGAGTAGTCAGAAAGAGCTTTCTGCCGGTCTGACTTCGCCCCGCACACTTTCATTTCTCTCCAAGCCGAAGTCCAAGAGACGGATACGTTCGCTGGGCGACTTGCTGCTTGTAGTATACTGCTATCCCAAATACGCGTGTTTGCCGTCGAATTGGCTAAAAGAGGAGCTCACCGTCGAACTAGCCGGAGGAAGTGGAAGTGCCATCGACGTGGCTGGGGGGAGTGGGCAAGTGGAAGTGACCGTTTGCCGTACTGACGGATATTCTGGGACTTCCCTGTTTGTCGAGGTATTTGCCGCAGTTTCCGTTTGTCGAGAGAAGCCACAAAGGAAGGGGAAATTGAGCATGCGGACGCGCCGCAAGTACTCAGCAAACGGAAGACGCCCACAGTGGGCAGACCTTCGTTGAACCCGTACGGTTGAAGAGATCTGGTCTGCTGGAAGCTGGAGATCCCGGCGGTTGTTGTTTGTTGGATCCAGGCGGTGCTGTGCGAGGGCGAGACCCTTCCGCAGCGAGCTTCTGGCGGAAGAAGGTGGAAGCAGACGGGTTTGAAAGCGACCTCAGCGTTCAGTGGCCTGAATTAGCGGTCGGGTGGGCTGGGTGACTTGTTGGCGGGGTTCTTACCGCAGGGAATAGGTTTGGCGGGAAAAGGGCTTTTTGAAATGACTCTTCTGCGGCGAGGTCAATGTACAGCGTAAAGAATCGAGCGTAGTTGATGCTGGGAGGCTTGTCGAGGTGACTCTGCTGCGGTGAAATTTGGCGGCGGTCGATCTGGCGGCCTGAGTCGTTGAAGGGAGCTTTTCTGCGGTAGCTAGCGGTCTGGCAGGCTCACGGCTCGTCGAAGTGAAGTGACCCTTCCGCAGTGGTTTTCTGGGGGAAGGAGGTCTGGGTGATGGAACGCCTCTCGAAGCTTCCGTCGAGCTTCCGCAGTCGAGCGTTGGTATCAGCACAGAGTCGATCATGATCCTGCCAGATGAACCTCAGTTGTCTAAGTTGATAGCCTAAAGAGCCGGCTGCCCGTTCGGAGCTGTCTCCTCTGTAGGGTGTGTGCCCTTGCTGATATGTAGTGGACTTCAACCACTGATCAGTGTTGGTGATACACCTCAGCAGGGCAGGCAGGCTTTTCGGCCGGTACGAAGCTCGATAGTCGTGTATTGAACTGCGCATGTACATACCAACGCTGATCGGTGGTCGGATTCCGTTATCTCAGATCAGCAAGGGCACAAAGTCAACCGAGGAGACAGTTTCGAACAGGCAGCCGGCTCTTTTGCCTATGAAGTTTTTTTAGGTGACCAAGGCTCACTGGCAGGATCACACGAGATTACTTCCGTCAGTCGACCGCCACGGAAGAACTCCTCCTCCATCCACCTCCATACGCAGCAATTAACACCACTTTATTACCCCTTCGTGCCAACCGTATGGTTGCCCTGCTGAGGTGTATACTAACAGATATCGTCTTTGCCCACTCCCACGCTGCTGATGACCTCAAAGGGGAGAGCGAGGTTCTGGTGGTGTCTGATGAGCGAATATGGCGAATCGTATGTCGCTTTGGCAGCAACCGAGGTTTCCTTTGTGTTTATTGATGATCGAGGCATATGGAGGGCGAAGGAGAGGGTGGGAACAAGTCATAATGAGTTGTATTGTTATCGTGCTGCGTTCAAAGGGATCCTGAAAGCGCCCAGCCCAGTGCTGCGTGACGATCCTTCGCTCCACCACAGTAAGTAGTTTATGTGGTGCATCGCGCGCTTTGGCAAGCGAATCTGAAGTAGTTGCTCTAGGGCGATTTGTGTAAATGTTTGTGTTGATTTGCAGTAAGTTTTGCTTGCCCTGGAGTGTCGCACATTCTTGTCATCAGTTCCGTATAGGTGCGGCTCGCTCAATGTTGAGGCGATGTCGGATTGGAAGTCCAATTCGACTGCGCGACAAGGGCAGCGCACCCACAAAACCGGACGAATCAACTACCAGTGCTACTCTGTGATAGGGATACCAACAGGCGATGAGAAAAATCCTACGAAGGGTAGACTGTTCCCGTCCTGTATCCTAGGATCGCTAGACCAAGACCCCGCTCCTCACTTCCAATCCTGGGAAGAGTTCAGGATCAATTCTGAAACCTTTGATTATCAGCATTTTGGCAACCCCCAATCCTATGATCAGCACATCACTCTCGGCTCCCTCCCAGGTCCCAGGAAGGCGTACAAGGGTGGGCATTATCCTAGAATTATCGCACCTTGGAATCAGCTCGCCTGGGTAGTTGTGCCAGTCACGCAGTCTCTGAGCGTCGGGTGTTCCAGATGCGCCTGGACAACAAAGCGGCACGCAGTCAAATTAAGGTAGCCGGGCTCGTCTACCTACCCTTAAGTTCGCAATCGTCTTGTGGGTCTTATCGTCTATCGATAAGAAAAATGGGGATCGAGATGGGGTGTTCAATCAGACCGTGCGGACGGGGCACCTCCCATAACTTTTTTCTCATATGGATAAGCGATAAGATGCACGATAAGGTAAGGTACCTCGCATCCCTCTACCCATATAATAGAGGGAGTCTATATAAATCCTAATATAACCTCTTAGGTCAGCATTATCGCTCAAAATCACAATACTTCTAAGCATCTATTCTAACTCTCCTCTATTTAAGTACTCAGAGTGATTATTGTTTTTTTGATTCTACCTCTGCTAATCGCTCGGGCGGTTCTCGATATCGGTTACACGGTATTAATACACAGTATCAGTGGATACTCCCACCGTCTCGTTAGACCTCAGAGTGATTATATAAGTATAAAGTAGGTCGATTCTAAATAAGGAAAATAAAAAGAGGAAGGAGTAGTATGCCCGGGTTACACTATCTACACATACTAATATGCTCCTACCTGTTCCAGTAGGTGCCTATGAGGCCTAAGGTCATTAAGCGTGCAGTGTGTTGGAGCACTGTTGAAACCCCCCCCCCCCCCAACCCGCGTAGGTACCTTACCTTAAGAGAGAGACTCGACAAAAGATGCGAGGACGAGGAGAGATGCGAAAGAAGGCCTGATGATGTGGCCACACGCTCTTTCCAACTGCCTTGGGTACCTATTCTACGTGCTCTGTACGGTCGTATGGATGCCAGAATGCAAAAGCTTTCCTTACAGCCTCTTCTCAGCACATGCCACGGCTTCTTACATGCACATTCTACATGCGTCATCATCAACTTCATGAGAAACTTGATGTAACATTGAGGTAACGCCAGAATGCATGACCAAGGCACGGTCACAGGTTGTCCAAATCCCCTTCTACCATCTCGTTGATTGTCGCGCCAAAAAAACACCGTGACTGCAGTCGCATATGGTCACGCCAAAAGGAATGCTTAGTCATGCCAGACCCGAAAATGGGCATGTCCCACACACTTTAGGTCAGCAAGGGTTCGGGCACCTCATGTCAGCACGCGGGGGCCAGACAGAATTGGACGCTTTTCCCAGGCTCGATGCTCAAAAGACCGGCCAATTTCTCTGCACCCGTCGTGTGCAGGTCCCTGACATCTCCCGCACATCACGGCGTTTGCAATGCACCCACCTCAGGGAAGAAGCCGAACATGACAAACTGCGCTACGGTTGATGGAGTTCCAAAAGTGTTGTCCATGAACCTGCTTCAATCGAGCGATGGTCTTGCGCGCCTCTTGTTACCTTACATTGAGTCGTGCTGGTTGCACGTTGTTTTCTCAAAAATAACCGCGCGGGCCACCTAGATATCGATAAGGGACACCCCGTTTGACCACGCAAGCAGACACCTAACGGGCTACCAAGCCACCACAGCCACCTCCGCGCGCGGGTTACGAGGCGCCGGCTGCTAAGAGGAATTTCGAACCTGAAAAGTGGTGCTGATGGATGCTTGGTTTCTCTAAATGTATAGTATGCCTGGCACACAGTGCTAGGTACTGCTATAACTGTAGAATGTTAGGTAGACATTGTGGGTGGGTGGTTGGTGCCCATCTTCTCAGTCTGCCTGGGAACACAATGGTCTGCAGATAACGCGCCTCCAATTGAGTCTCTCCTCGTACGAGGGCATTCAAGTTAAATTGAGAGTAGCGAAGAGGGATGACCTTCATCCCGAATTCCTTTTTCGCTCTGCTCTTCTTCATGATTGGTCCTCACAACAGGTATATTCGAAGCCAGATACGTTGCGAGCGGAAACTGGCTATCAGGAAGGGGACAAACCTTGCACTATCTAGGAACCTGAAGGTAGATTTGATTACTCAAGGTACCTAGCCAAAGTTTCAGGCCTCGCCCGTCACAGCAGTAACAGATGACGACGACACCGACTCTGAGAGCAGCGATGGAACCTGAGCGAGAGAAGAACTCTTGATCGAAGGCATCCGCCTTTATGGAAAGGGGAGCCGTCACATCGAGGGCCTCGGTGGAGGGAGGCGCTGAAACGCTCTCCACTGGCACGACTGCAGCAGTAAGGTAGAATGGGAATCAGCTGTGGCTGGGCGGTGTGGCCTGGTGTGGCGGCCTCCGCTTGGGCGGCAGGCACGAGGACAGAAACCCTTTGGTAAAGTACCTTAACAGAAGGAAGGGAGGAAGGTGCGTCTGCCCTTCCAACTCCCTCCTTATCGAACACCTTTTCCGCCTGCAACAGTCTCTTGACCAACATGACACTTGGACAAGAATTCTCTCAGTCGAAAATGGTATCTTTTCTATTCGAGAAGTCCAGGGGAGAACGTGCACTTTTGGCAGGAAAAGATGGTGTTCTGAGGAGTAATTCGTGCGTTGGTGCGGGCGTGCACGATGTTCAAAGGCAGGCAGGCGGGTTCGAAAGCTTGTGACTGCTGTACTTAGCGGGTACTCCATGTTGAGGGCCATGAGGGAGTTTTCCCCTTCTTCCTTCCGCTTCTCGAAAGCTGCCCGGAGTTTGCCACACTTTGCTCTGTGTGGACACGCGACCCGCTGCACCACGCCCATCGCCCAAATACAAGATGCAATTTGCTTGGGTGATGCCTATTGTCTTAAACAACACTTGAGCGACTTCTCTTTTCACTCGTTGCATGTTGTTGGGGGGGGTCTATCTGCGAATCTAAGCTGAATGCACGCATTTCTCGTGGGGATGCACCAGCGTTGAGATTGTCAAGCCATCCTGGACCACGAGGCGTCGGTCAAGGTACGTTGTCTTTTGAGAACTACGCCGATACAAGAGACTTGAATTTCATCTGGGAAGCTCTGATTGTGTAAACTCATCATGGCCTGAAGGACACACTGACTTTCTTCATCGTCCTTTTTTATCCGCATGGTCCACCACAACCTCGGTCAATCCCCGCTGCCTTCTCTGAAAAGTGCCAACCCCGCAGAGCTCTTCCGAGATCTCGTAGATCCACTACAGTTTTCCGTTCCGTGCCTTTACGTTTCTGACCGGGGCGTTGCGTCGATGGCGAGCGCGAGGTACGGATACAGCTCGTCGAAGGCGCGAGAGACGGCGGATAAGGTAGCGCGTGGCTTTCTAGCTATTGAACGGTCGAGGACGGCTAGAGGGTTCTGTGTGGATAAAGTCGGCGGCATCGGGGGAGTAGGAGGGAGCGGATGAGGAAGTCTGTACTTGATGGTTCAGCCATCTTGGTGATATCTGCCGTGGGTTTTGCGAGGGCGGCCTTCGGAATTTGGTGTTGTCGGTTGGGGTGATTATCCCATCAACTGCTGCGTCCCCTAAACGAGAAGGGTCTCGTCATCGAGAAGACACCCGAGCTCACGGAGCTGAACATCGCAAGGGTTGGACGGCCGAGATCTTGGGAGGGGAATAAGGCAGCGATTGTAACGCAAGGAGAGAAGGCAAAAAGACGGACGGATAAGGTGTGGCGAAATCCTGCTCTTACAAGTCGAGGCATCGGCGCTACTAGAAGGCGTCAGTACTTCTATTCTCAGTCTTTCTCGAACGTTCTCTGTATTTCTGACCTATTCATGGGTGAATGTGAGGGAAATAGGGTTGGGGATCGTATACATCGTCATCTAGCAGTTGGTGAGATGGAGCTTTGCTGCCCCTTGTTTCTTCTTTCCTGCCACGTCTTTCTGTAGCCTCTCGCTGCTTATTGCTCGTGTGTGTTTACTCGTCTCTTGTTTTCGGACTTGCTCTCGCTGCCGCTACGTGTCAAGGGCATGGTCTTGTTCGCCCAGCGCCAGGTGAACTTCTGGAACGCCTTTGAGTATGGACAGTAGTACAGGCGCGTCCTACTGGTTTTAGTACCCTTTGTACCAGACAGCTGGCAACGCGCATCGCCCGCCCTTTCCGAAGAGTCCGGTTACCGCATCTTCAGAGTTGGGATCAGACCTGACAACAGCATGCAGTGCTGGCGGCGACGCGACGCCAAATTGGACCTGTTGCATTGTCGTTTGGGAGCGGGGGAGCGCGAGACTGCGCGAGCAGAGGCGTCGCTTCGAGACGGAAATGCAGAAGCTAGAGTAGGCCCAGCGCTACGAGTACATGAAGCTTGCGAAGATGCAGGATGCGCTGAACGACTTTCCGCCTGTAGTGTGCTGCTATTTCAACCAGGCGAATGACTTTCTTGCCTTTGCCCTTGCCGGCGAGTTGGCCGATGGAGGAGCCTGCCGTCGAACTGGCTGGGGTGGGGTGATACTTCCTGGAGGAAGTGCTGAAGAGCCGTCAGAGTGGCTGGAGAAAGTAGGCAGGTGGAAGTGCTCGGCAACCCGCGTCCGCCGTACTAATTGGAAATTCTAGCATTCTTTTTCATTGCCGAGATAAATCCTTGCTGCGCTTGCCGTTTGTCGAGGAACTATGAAGAGGGGGAAAATCGAGGATCTGGGCTGATCGTAAGTACGTAGTAAACGGAAGATGCCCGTACTGGGGAGGAACTTTGCTTAACTCGTACGGTTGCTCTAGCTCAAATCTGTACTTGTAAAAGTTGGAGCACGTGCGGTTCTGAATGCTGCTCTGGCCGGCGGTAGTACCACCTCCACCACCAGCGGCGGCGCCCTGCTGATCGCCGTAGGCCGTGATCTCGCTGTTTCTAAGGCTGAGAAGGGGCTCAAGCTCGTCGTCCGAGTCGGAGATTAGGTCGCCGGCCTCGAGATCTCGGGGTTGGTGTAGGAGAGTAAGTGTTTGTATACACGTCAGCAGTACAACCGTATAGTTGACACAAAGGGTCAATCAAGGGGTGTTTGTTGCTGCGTATGAAGTTGAATGGAGGAGGAAGTTGGCAGAGCCCACGGTTCCTCAGAAGTGGTGGTATGTAAGTGGAAGGGCCGTTTGTATGGTTCAAACCGCCTTCCAGATCCATCTTTCCTGCAGACTGCCGAGAATCCAATAGAAAGATCCTGCAGCTGCAAGGATTGGGCGGAAGGGAGTGGAAGTTGGCGTGTTGGAACGCCTTTTCTTGACGGCTAGCGGTCTGACGGGCCGAAGGACCTGCCGAAAGAGCTTGCGTCTTTCCGTGTGGAATGACTCTGGTAGGAAAAGAGCTTGTTGAAGTGACCCATCTGCGACGGGGTTGACTTCTGGTGGAAGGAGGTGGCGAAGGCGGATTTCTTCCGCAGCGAGTGGGCGGAAGAAATCAAGCGTAATTGACGCTGGAGGAAGGTCTGTCGAAGTGATCCTTCCGCAGCGAGGTTCGAAGTCGAAATTTGGGGGAAGGGAGTCGGTAGGAGCGTTTTGGAACGCCACCTCTCAGTGACCAGCGGTCTGGTGGTCAGTCTGGCGGGCCGAGAAGTTGTCAAAGGGGGACTTTCCGTGGTAGCCGGCGGTCTAGCGGCTGAGGGCTTGTCTCAGTGGCCCTTCCGCGGCGGGTTTCTGGCGGAAGGAAGTCGGGTGATGGAAAGCGCTCTAGAAGCTTCGGTCTGGCTTCCGCAGTCGAGAGTTGATATTTGATACAGGTTCGGCCGGTACGAAGCTCAATAGTCGTATATGGATGAAGAAAGCTAGTGGACAGAGCCCACGATTCCTCCGTTGAGTGTCTGGAGGTAATGTAGGTGAAAGGGCCGTTGCTGGCAACGGCCCGACCACTTTCCGAATCTCCTTTTTTGCCGTCAACATTCCAACACCCCACAATGCTCTCGCGTCCCAACCGCTCTTCGACTTTGAGCTCTACTTCGCCTCCCGGTCTGTTTTAACTAACCCAGACAATCGGGCTCGGAGGGTTACTCTGAACGCTAGTGTCCTCCTCGTCGATATGAGCCGCGAGCTCTCCGTCAGGGCCAAGACAGGTCTCGCCATTATCGAGCTTCAACTAGTCGAGAGAGCCTATTTCGCTATGCCTAGCCGGGCCGGCTCTTCGGGGCTAGGCTGGGCGCGCTGAGCTGTTCGCCTTGTCCTATATCACAAAACGATGATGGTTTCCAACATCATTTCTTGCATTTTCTCGAGTTACCCAGCAGAACCGCGACCCTGGCCGCCGTCGCCCGCGGATCACTCTGTGTTGCTTCATTCAGGACGAATACGCTGGAGAATCGTGGCAAATGGCAATATCAGGGCATCCTTTGTTCACCATGGGACTTTAGTCACGTTTCTCACTTGGAGAATGGATTTCGTTCACGTACAAGTCAAAGGAGGAAAGCTGGCAGGCAACCCTGGGTGCAAACCCGTCTACCGTGATCTCGTCACTGAGCGCGTTCACTACAACTGGAGCGGCCCGGCTGAGCAAGAGAAGGACTGCACTGAGGCGAGCCCGTTGACTGTCGTCGTCTCACCTGTTCAAGCTAGCCTGGCCGAATAGCCCTTCAGGAACTCGGATTCGGATTACTCGTTTCCTAACAGCGGAGTCCGGGACGTCTACTCTAGCCGCCAAAGAGAAGAGCGAGGTCAAGCAGAACAACCCGTTCATGGATGCCGAGTCAGACGACGAGTTGACCAATTCAGGGCGATGAGATACTCCCTCATCGAGTCTATTTGGGGTCTTAATCCCCCCATCTCCAGCTTGGGTTGTCTTACATGGAATGGAGGTGAAATTACTGGTACTAGGTGCAGAGGTGTCGTGGACCTTGAGGCTTCAGACCCCGCCAGGTCGACCAAGACAGCCGGCTGGCCTCGTTACTGCCGTTAGCTAGTCAAATAGTGCATCAATGCATTTCCGGCAGCGTCAATGGCCTGGCCTTCTTGAACCACCATACCTAATAGTGGGAAATCTTGGTGCGGAATCAAGTTCCGGGCCCCTATCCCCAGCCGTATGGTGCAGATTCCAAGTTTCGCGAATACTGCAAGCCTCTTGGGAAGGCACATCAATGGCCGTCGCCACCATGCCAGAGCACATTCTCTGGTGAAATCTACAGCAAAAGAGCGTCAGTAATACAGCCCTACCAGATGCCTTGTTCTGCTTCATCAACCCCGTATCTGAATGATCTCGAGCAGCCATGATAATCATATGGCAAAGACAGGATCGTCTTGTTGGGCTTCCTGAGAAGCTTTCAAGTATTCTGACCTTGGTCAGCGCCCAGGTGTTTTTCCTGCTTTGTTCTGTTAGACTGAAGCTAATAGTTGGCGGCCTATGATTTCCAGGTACCTATGGAGCAATGAGTGAGACTGCGCGTTTTATTCGGCGGATTTGAGCCTGTCATTGAGCTTTTATGGACAATTCGACAGTCTATCTACCATAAGCCTCGAGAGCCCGACGACGGGTGGAGAGATTTCTACTCCTACTTCTACAAATCTCCTGCGGCGAGACTGCGACTTCAGATCTCTCAATTACGCCAACCGTGGCTGGCCCGCGCGACAACCGAATCCGTTTACGCACCCCGCGAAGTACACCTGCGAAGAAGCAACAATCGATTCTTCTGGGAATGCGACACGATTGCGATGTAGCTCATGTTCGGCCGCCCAACTTGGACTAATCCCAAGCCAAACCAGATTTAGCGCAGGACACTATCCATGATTTCGGGCTTCCTGACTGAACGCGTGGTCCAAGTTTGACTTGAACGGGCCTGATGTCGACGCGGACTAGGAATTGATCTTCGGCTCGAGACTCCAACGTGAGCACTCAAAAGTTTGGGAGAAGAAAGGGTCCTCGTGATGATAAGTCCTCCTCAACAGCTCTGTCTTTCTTGGCCGGCGGATTCTCCTAGTCCAAGGCATAGTGGTCATCATACTCGTGATCGTCTGCGGTTTCGAGGGAGCTTGCGTGCTGGGGACGAGACTTGATGGCGTGACGAGGCTTCTCGTGCTGCTGTTACTGCTCCTGTGCGTTGGCAGAGCCGTCAACTTTTCCAGCAGTTCCAGCCAACCTTGCTGCCCTCAGTCTTGGTATCGGTCATCTGTGAATTCTTTTGCTCCACTGCCGGGGTGAATGGTACCTCTCACCTTATTGTTGGCGACTCAAACTCGAGATTTCAATCGAATTTTCCCATCTACAAAACTCTCCGCTGGCCCACGAGTATTACTGGTTGAATAGGCCGTTAGTAGTAACTGTTTAAGAAGGGAGAAGGCTACCGTAAGATTCCCGCGGTTATGAAGACGCGTAGGTGTATGAGGCAAAAAGGACCATAGAGGCACCTTGTCGCAGACAAAAGAGATATGCCTTCACTGCGAGTTGCCCTAACCAGCTTCGCTTGCTGCTACCCAAGAGTTCAGAAGCCGGATCTATAAAGTCAAAAGACTCCCTTTTCTACCAATAGACAGCAGTTGACCCTTCGTCACCCACAGGGATTCAAACCAACTGCCCTGCGATGGAGATACCGATACTCAGCCTCTTTCTATGTCATAACAATGGATGAATATAGACGTCCCATTTTTAACGTCCCGCGTCTTTATGGTCCAAGGGACGATCATTTCCAGCCAAGCTACTTTCAGAAGCAACATCCCGGTTTTCCCAGCGACACCCTCCCTCTCAGAACTTACGTCATTTTTCATGGCTCACTCATGGTAATTGCCTACGCCACGATCATAGCCTCGATGTGAGCATCATCTAGAAGCCGCGGTATTCTGATGCAGTGGCTAGGGTGTTGGTGCTCACGAAAGCGCTGTCGATGAGTTGGAGTATCCGTCTATAGGTATTGTATGTTACTTGGTACGCACGGCTGTGGTCCGTGGAAGCACCAGAAGACGGTACTAGCAGATTATTCTAGTTTCAAGAGCTACGGAAAGCCCGATCTGCTCGTTCGTCATCTCTCTCAGCCGTGAGCAAGACAAATAGCATTTCCGCAGGATTAACTCATGTCTTCATAACTTAGACTATTGAATATCTGGAGCCTTTGCTACTATTTCATCAATTGGTGCAGAAACGATGACGAGTTAGGTCATGTAAGAATGAGTCGAATGCGCAACATAAGCATAAGATGCTTGAGAGAATCGCCTTCAATCTACATTGATGTATCTCACCATAGGTTCAAGTTGAAATAGCTGAGCTTTGCTGTAGGTCTCTGCAGCGCTCCTTGGATGAAGTCTTTTGCTCCATGTTCAGCCAATTCTGTCGATGTCAAGTCTGGAGAACACGCACCTCTTCAGGACAGAGCCGGAAGAGAAAGAGAAAAAAAAAAGGCTGTTACCAGAACATGATGCCTCAATGAACCCGGTGGAATATGGACTAGATCTGTGAGTTCCCTACAACTAACTCTTATTTCAAAGTAATGTGAGGGCCGAAGTATAACCGCTCAGCTTCCTCTAATCCAAATCATACACCATGTTCGTTTTGAGGTGTCCAAGATGTTTCAAGTAACCTCCAACCTTGACTCCACTCTGTATCAGGTTACGCGCTTCCATCTGAGAGCGCATGATGCATCTCCTACCGAAACCTCGCAAGATGCTCTAGCCAAATATCTAAGATTGCTTTATGTTTTCTCTCAAATGCGGAAGAATTCCAGCTACGAGACACACCTAGGTTGAGACAGATAGTTGCGAGCCCGATCTCCCGAGTTTCCTCCATTTCTGGAACCCAATTCATTGAAGCCAATCTGGTGATATGGTCAGTATCGGTGGCGGCGGTCCTGGCAACACTGGAATCAGTCTCGCCGATGTTATGATTGCTATCCATGTTGTTAAGCACGACATCGGAAAAACAGAAGCTTGTGAAAGTTCCGTTCAACGGGAACTAGACGATTGCCGCTAAAAATCCTCCGCAACGCCTTCCAAGCTGAAAACGGGCCATGAAAGATCTCCTAGCCTGGTGCCTTGGATACTCGATGATACGTTGAAGAGGTTTCAAGGCCTGAAACGGAAAGGTTACGGCTCCTTGATTCGAGGTGACGATAAAGTGACGATCGGCTGTCTTCAGCCACACATGACCCCCCAGCTGCAAGCCGAACTGCAGTAATTGCAGCTCATCAGGGCGGTTATATCGAGAGTTACGAGCCACTATAGACCAGCAGATTCACTCTCGCGGCTCTCTCGTCGAGCATTCATGTAATTCAGTCCGGGAGGGTTTGAGACCAACCGGCAAAGAAGCATGATTTTTTGTGCTTTGTGTTAGAGGGCATTGGTTTCAGAGACGCTTTCTCTTACACCCCCATCCGAGGGACATATTATTACTACTCAGACTCACTACTCAGACTCACTGCTCAGACTCGTATGAGAATGAGAAACAGTAAAGGTACGCTGCAGCGACTGCGACTTCCTATACAAGAAGCTTATCCTTTTTTCGATCCCGAGTCGACATAACAACACATCTATCCCAGTTCCAGCGGGTATTCATACCGAAATCTGTGGTTTTGAGCAAGACTAATAATTTGTAGTGAGAGAAAGGTATCAGACTCGTGGAGAATCTTTGCTACAGCTCCTCTGATTTGATTAAAGCAACAATTGCCGTGAAACTATTGGTAAAGATCATCGAGAGACATGCATATAGCTTCTTAACAACACACCATTCATATCAAGAATGGCTCAACCCGCCAAGATTGCAATAGCATCGTAGGTTTCTATAGATCAGTGGCGAGCCTGGGTATGGGATGTCAACGATGATGAGTTTCTTATTTAACAATAGGATGAGAAATTCCAATGACCATGCTGCTATCACGTCGTTCTTCTTTATGACTGAGGAGATGAACTAGAAAAGCAGACATCTGGTTTATATTGGTTCTTTTCTTAACTTTTTGAACGGTTCTTGATCCTATAAGTTGTTCTCGTCGATCTAAGCCTCATCTCACTCAAGCGTGATGTGTACCCTCTATTACCACGCTCCAGGAGCTCTTCCGAGAAGTTGCAGTGGTGTTGGGTAATCTGTAGCTTACTTGCTTTATCGATGTACTTGTCATATGTGATGAGGTAGAATTCCGAAACCCGGCGACATACCTCAGGGCACTTCATCAAGTGGTTCGTATGAATGGATATGTCTCAAGGCTTGTCTCTCAATCCGCCACAATCCTCATAATAGTGACGAGCACGGGCTGAAGCTTGCGCTCTGAAATCCGCTTGGCCATAGACAGAGTCTTCAGCGCGACGTCGAAGATCACCTAAAGATGAAACAGCCCGCAATCCTGCAATGCAGAAGCAGTTGTTGCGCCGAATGAATACGATACGGCCGCCGAATCGATCCAGAATGAGATCCTCCAGAATTTCAGTGGCATCTTCATGTGGATGATACTTGTAGTCAAATTCTGAACAGAGAGGTCGCTCGTGGCAGACGAGAGACTCGAGCAGAGATGGTAAGAAATATCCGCAAATATCAGTGTGCTCTTCACAGATATTGAGTGCTTCACAGACATTTTGCAACAGAAGATGAAGATTTGGACGAGTGTCTCCTATGTTGTCAATATATCCTCTTTGTGAAGCGGTCTCTCAGCCCACAGGGATTCCCTTTTGTCTTGCTTTCTGGGATACAAGAAGACGCTTCAGATTCAATTCTCAACAGTGCAGGGAAAGTTACGATGAAATCCATAGGCCGCCGGGTGAGCGGTTTCCCAAAGGGACTCGCCAAACTCACTGAATCCGCGAATCTCTGAGTCCAATTCATTCGCGATTATGTGTGATACAAGCCTTAAAACAAAAGAAAAGAGACAAAATGGGTCTTCAACATATCCATTCCGACGAAAGAGGGAATTTCCAGGCTCTGAGCCACGGAAACCTTGAAGAAGGCTGCGCGACATCAAGGGGAGGGGCATCGCCAGGTTTTCAGCTATGTCGGAGACGTGCCTTCTCATCAAGTATGCAGCCAGATACGACCTTCACCATTCTGATAAGGCAAAAAAGCAGATTTCTCATCGTGCCTTGTTGACGACTTGTCAATCACCAACTGGGTACTTATCTCTGAGAGATTTCACTTGTGCGAATATCCAGAAGACATTGCCTTGTTGTGTGTTCTTACGGACAACAAATATGGAAACCTTCTGAGCTGCCTTATCCATTGCCAACACGGCTTTCGACCATAAGGGGGAAGAAAAGTATGGCCAACCGTTTCCCGCTGCGTTGGCTGAAGGACACTAGACAGTGGCTGAAGCATGTCTTGGACCATGTGTCCTTGAGAAATGTCAGAGCCCTCCCGGACTGAGGTTGGCAAGGGATTCTAAGGGCACAAGCAACAAAGCAGCAGCCCTGATACATTATTAATCAGGGAGTACACGTCCCGTTAGAGAGGAAGATTTCAGTAACTCGTTCTTTCGACTCTAACGGCAGCTGGCCTCTGGGAGCTTCCACCCTGCGTCGTACGCTTACGGACAACAGACCGCACGAAGACTTTCCCCTATGGGATGATCGTTTCCGGCGCCTAGGATTCACACAAAACACTATGTATGTCCCATTTGATCCATTGGATTGTTGAAAATGGCCACATAAAACTCGCCAACCTGTTCATAACTTCAGACTATTTGAACCTCGTTGACCCAGATAGAGACAACCTTGGTCGCTGGTCTATCCACTCGGCAGACATCACCGGTCATGAAGCGCTTATGACAACATTGATTGAACAGGTTGTGCTTTTTCCCCGGGAACCTGACGTATGCTATAAGTACCGTCACAGAGATTGAAGAACCAGAAAAGAAGAGGCCAGACCTAGCTGTTTCGAGAGCAATTTCGACTATATCAGCATCAAAGATTCCACTGAATCGACGCTTCTTCTACTTGCCGTCCAAAACTTCCAAGCAAAGATAGACGACTTCTTGCAATGGGAGCAGATTTTTCGTTGGTGAGGGCTTAGTAACTCAGTAGACGTTGTTTATCAGACATATCATCAGACATTTACGGGGAGTGGAAGCGCAAATCATTTGCTGCGGAAAGAGCTCCTCCAACAATCCCTCAGCCCGTCAGACCGCTGGCCGCTGAGAAGACGGCAGCTCAGTACGCCGTACGACCTCCTTCCGCTAGAGATCTACTGCGAAAGAATCACTTCGACAATTCCTCCAGCCTCAACTACGCTCGATTTCTTCCGCAAGAAGTCCGCTGCGGGAGAGTCACTACAACAAGCTCTTTTCCAGTCAGAATTATTCCCTGCGGGAATAGCTCCTTCTAAAAAGCCCTCGGCCCGCCAGGCCACTGTCCGCTGAGAAAAGGCATTCCAACACGCCCATTCCGACTTGGTTCTACCGGGCGTCGACCTCGCCGTGAAAGAGTCAGTTCTACAAGCTTATATCTGCCACAATTATCCGCGGAAAGAGCTTTCTCGACAAGCATCCGCCGCTAGATCGCTGGCTCAGGTCGCTGGCGGCTGAATCAGGGCGTCTCAGAATGCCTATTTCGGTTACGTCCGCCTGAGCTCATAGCGAAAGGCTCTTGCCCTTATACACCACTGCCGAGATCCAACAGCAGAACCTTCAACTGCACCATCTCTTCTAGGCAATCTTACGGGTTGATCGAAGTTTCTACCCACTGCGGGCATCTTCCGTTTGCTGCGTACTTGCGGGCAGGCCGGATCCTCAACTTGTCTCTATCTTGGTGGCTCCAGTCCTCGTCAGACAGAACGACAAATACGGCGAGCACAGCAAGTGCCATAATGAACAGAGAAGTGGGAGAGTTTACTATCAGTACGGCGAACGCGGGTTGCCGGGCACTTTCACTTCCTCCAGTCAACTCCACCGTCAGCCACTTCGACGGCACCTCCACTAGCCGACTCAACGGCAAGTATGCGTGGTTGGAATAGCAGCACGCACACGCGGCAAGTCTCCCAGCGAACGTATACGCCTCTCGGGCTTCGGCTTAGAGAGACACGCACGTATTCGGGGCGCAGTCTGACCGACAAAGAGATCGTTTCCTTATCCAGGGTCAATATACAGGTTGGAATGAAGGAGTGGGGGACTTTAAATTTCTCATGCACGGCAACGACCCAAGAATGCTGTCAGAATAGAAAAGGGGCATTCGGAAGCTTCAGTTATAGGGTACAAGGAAGGGGATCCCACTTCTGAATTCGATGACCATGCGGAGCCACGAGTTCACCCGAATCCGCTGCCTTTTCTGCCCACAGTGTAGACACTACCAGTATTGGAGTTTTGATGACAGAGAAAGGGGTTTTATAAGGTTGCCGGGCTGGTGCAAACGGCTCTTCCACCAACTTACACCCTACGGAGGAATCATGGACTCTGCTCATCAACTTCCAACTTCCTTACACATACGCAGTTTGACATCATGATTATTGTTGATCTTCGGACAGTTGGAAGGTTTGCCCTGCTGACGTGTACACCAACAGAAAGCTTTTCTCTTGACGCAGGCGATAACAGAGCCGAGGTCCTCGAAGAAGCAGCAAAATATCGCCAAGACGCCGCAACGAGACTACCTCTTAGCAAAGGGACAAGCATAGACGGAACCGGTAATGCGATTGCCTTATTCGGCGTGCGCACCCCGGCCGGGTGGATGGAGAGCATCAAGAGGCGGGGCCACTCCCCCGGATGATCCTGCTCATCATCAACGGCAGGCCGCGCTCGACGAAATTCTTCTCGCTGGGCTTGATGACCGTGTGCGGCATCATCACGCCGTTGTTCGGCGGCGCGGCGTAGGCCATCTTGAAGAAGTTGTTGTAGCTCGCGGCCGAATGGCGTGGCCGAGTCGCTACCAACGAAGTTCACCGAGGACACCGTCAAGCTGGGCGCTACCCGACACAACATCGTCAGCGCCATCGAAGCTTTCTAAGTGGCAGGCGTTCCCGACGGCACGCTGCGCTCCGACGTCCGCGCCGATAACGTGGTGGCTAGCCTCGTAGTAGCTGGTAGTGCTGATGGGAGTGGCGGCGGCGAACGACGAGCCTGGCGATGTCGCGGGCCTAGAAGCCGATCCAGAACGCCGCGATGCCAACGAGGATTGACACGCAGCTTTCATGGGCCAAGATAGTGGGTTCAAGTGGCTTGCTGGCAACGAAGCCAGCGTTGTTATTCAACCAATTGACCGTGATACCCTCTTTCGCTATGGCTGTTCTGACCCCTCTACCCAGCATGAGGTGGTGCACTTGAGGCCATGGTCAAAGCTCTTCTCAAATGCGGCGCAGATACGGATATTACATACCAGCGTGATTGGATGCCCTCCCCATCGCGTAGCGTAGCATGGATGTCAGGAGACATTCAAGCCTTTACTTCATTCCGGGGCAGATATCCATATCACAGATAGAGAAGGCCAAACAGCTCGCTCTGAGACGATATCTGCCAGTTAGCGGGCCATGCTGAAGCTTCATAAGGGGGCGCGTTCACGAGACGCCGCCACCAGGGCCGGCCAAGAGTGAGTCCATACCACATTCATATCTCAAGATAACAATCACGCACGGGCTCTAGCAAGCTACGTATTAAATTACATAGCGTCCGAGGGCAGCAAGGCGTTATCCGCGCCTCTTGAACCTGTTGGTATCCCTGTGACAGGGTACTTGGTTCGAACCGTCCGGTTCTGTGGTACGAAGGATCAATTGCTGTCTATCAATTGATTCTGCGTGGCGATGGCAAAGGCATATGGATTCCAACTGTATGTGGGAGGGGCAATAGGGGTCCAGTTGAGGGTCGAATTCGCCCCTGAGGTTCCCTAGACTGGTGGTTGAATTCGACTTCCAATCCCACAGAACCCGGCTCTGGGCCGCTTCTCCCGCCGGGCAGCAAAGTGTTGAATACACGTCAGTAGGGCAACAGTACGGTTGAGACGAAGAGTCAATGAAGTGGTGTTCGTTGCTACGTGTGGAGGCGGAAAGAGGAGGAATGGAATTGGGCGAAGCCCATGACTCCTCTGGAGGTAGTATGTAAGTGGAGAGGCCGTTTGTATGGCTCTGGCCGCCTTCCAGATCCACCGTCCCTGGCGACTGCCCGCTCGGCATCACACGGAAATTCTCCCAAGACATTGGGTATTCTTGCAATGTCCAGTCTTCCAGTCACCAGCACAGGGCAGGTTCATCCGACGTCCCCCCGGTACGGCTGGATGCGGCTGGTAAGTATTCTCGGTGGCCCGTGGGCACTACTTACTTTTGTGGGCAGGCGCAGCGGGGCGTACCTTAAGTGCTTTAAGGTTGTGGCGGCGGGCTCTGATTGGGCAGAGAAATGAGTTACTTCCCGGATAGGAAAAATCGCACTGAGAAGGCGCGGGAGGCTGATTGTAAGGGTGAGGTGGTCTGGCGAGTTGTGCTTGAGCCCGGTTGGCACATACTGGGCTGATCGGACCCGAGCACATCCGCCCCGTGCCACACTGTTGGTATACTTGTCGACAGGGCAAACTTTTTGATCGCGATGAATTCAATAATTCTGTACTGGTCTATTGCGCGTAGTGGGAGGAGGAAGTTGGTGGGCAGAGCCCGCAATTCCTGTGTAGGTGTAAGCGGGTGTAAGGGCCAATCTGCATGGGCTCAAACCACCTGTCTACCCACCATGTTCCACCTACCCAATGCGCCATTTTTGCATTCTATCTCGGTAACCCAACCCAACACAAACAATCTGCTCCGTCCTCGTGTTACCTCAGGCAGCTGTATCGTTCCGCGTGATGTACGTATCACGTCATGTCTGGGTTAGGTAGTTTTTGCCTTCTACAGGAGTGGCAGGCACGGCTTTCTCGGCAACGGGAGGGATGGGAATGCACGACCTGGGCATGCGCGACCTGGGCATGCGTAAGCACTGACTGGTGGGGTAGCTGCGACAGGGGGTGCCTGCCCTTAGACTTTGTTCGTGCCTTCCCTTGTTTGTGGTCCGCACAGTCGCCGGCGTTGCTCACTTCGTACCTACCCTACCTTACCTTACCTTATGGTGACAGGCCCCGTAGACATGTAAGAGACTCACGCCGGGCAGGTCTCTCAGAATCTTCTTCTAACCTCGAGGGCATGATCCTTCGAGCATGTTCACTGCCGGCTGATGAAGTGGTCCACGGATGCCCACTACACCCCCCCCCTCCCCCTCGGCGCCCCACCCTTTTTTTGGTATCTGGCAACGTTTGTTGCGATGCTGGCAGTGGGCATCTTCGTCGCCGAATATTAAGAATCTTCTTATCACTGCTAGAACAGTAGGTACGTACGATACTCAGGTTGGGAGAAAGTCTCAACTTCACGGGAGGATTGGAGCATAAACTGCACGGTGTCGCTTTGTCTGATATTCCTAACATTTGCGTTTATTGTACTTGTCATTGTATTTCCGGCCGCAAACTGATGTGCCTTCCGCTCTGGCTACCTTCAGGAAGATATCGTTGACTCCCGCAGATGCTTGTGATAACGTACCTTCTACCTTACGTTGCCTCAGACCCAAAACACTCACAGACGTCCTTGCCGAGAGATACGGATGAGTCCAGGCCCTCCAGGGCACTTCGCTATGGTCTGGTTTTCAACTCAACTTATCTTACACGAGAATATCTTCTGGCACTTGTCCTCTCGAATTGTTGGGGTACAAAGCCGCCGGCGAAGGTGTCGTGCCCAGTCCGAATGTAGGAAAACAAATCGAGAATGGAGCCACCAGACAACGCTACCGCAAGTGCAAGCCACTTGGGAAGCAATATGACTGGATCGATCAAGACGTTCCCATAGTCACACCCCCCCCCCCCCGGCAAAGTCATAATTCCCATACCGTTTGGTCGAGTTTTTAGACTTGGTGCTTCATATACAAGTCTACGTAGCCAGTGTGAGCTGAATATTGGTCGGCACGCCATTTTCCTGGCATGTGCAGCCATTGGAACATCACACCACTAGTGCCAACATGACGACAATCTCCCTTGATACGCCTCAAGAAGCCATAGAAATCCTCTCTTACCTTTCATGATCCATACATCTCCCTCCTCCAGGTAGTAGTTGCTGAGGATTCAAACTAGGGCCTCGGTCATAGAAGGCTCCAGTGAGGTTATACCTGAGGTTCCCGCAATTTTCAGGCGAATTGTTGCCAAATTTGTGTGAAGCTGGCATCCTGAGTTTGGAAATCGAAATGATTCCTTGCGGCGCTTAGGCTATTGTGATCTTTCAGGGTTTGGGCAGTTTCCAATGTAAGCTAGTCTCAATATCCGCTCCAACATGTCACCTCCCGTCTGTCTCGAAGCAAGGCACGTCGAACTTGTTGCGGGATGATCACATAGTGATTAATAGCACCTCTCGCAACACGATGACTGGGAGCTACCAGCCCTGATGAGATGTAAAGGGAGAGACGCAAACCGTTAATCATGGGAGCGGACTGGGTGCCTCATCATGAGGGTCAGCACCATCTGCACCTCCCAGCTCGCATCCACACACCTACTTTTGGGACGCACATCACACACATACCAATACACAGTTCAATATGCGGTTATTTGGCTTCGTACCGACTGCAAGGATGCCCTGCTTCCTAACTTACCTTAACTTACCTACCAGTGCTTAGAATACGCCTACTTCGTGTGGTGGCAGGTTCCGTCGCAGGTCAGGCAGGAGGGTACTTAACAGAAGAGGAAGGTGCGTCAACATTTGGATGGAGAGAATTACTGGCAGTAACACGGCCGACTCTGTGCTAGGTACTTACCTCTTAACTGTGGAAACCAGACGGAAGCTTCGAGAGCGTTTTCCATCACGTGCACCTCCTTCCGCCAGAATCCCACCTCCAACACCTCCTTCCGCCGGAAGTTGACCTCACGCGGAGGAGTCACTTCCGCAACCTTCCTCCCCTTTCTTTCAAGTCCCTTTACGGAAAGAGCTCCTTCCACAAGCTCTCTGCCACCCGACCGCTGGCCGCTGGGGCGGGGCGTCCCAGATTGCCTACCACCTTACCTCGATTCCTCCCCCCGAGCTCGTGGCGGAAGGTTCTGATCCTCCTTACACCTCCCAGATCCAACATTCGCCTGGAAACAGTAAGGATCTCTTCCAGAGCATCTATTCAAATTGAACAAAGACTCTTGCCCATTGCGGGCATCTTCCGTTTTCTGCGTACTTGCGGTCAGCTCAGATCCTCGATGTCCCCCCGTCTGCGTGGTTCCTCGACAAGCAGACAAGTGCCAGCATTTTCGCCAGGATGGCTAACGCGTGTTTCCAGGCACTTCCACTCTCTCTCCGGCCACGTCGGTGGCCTTGTCAATTTTACCTCTAACCACGTCAACAACACAGTCAACGGCACTTCTACTTCCTCTAGCTACGTTAGTGATCCTGTTATTTCAATTCCGCCTCTGACTAGTTCAATAGGAGGTCCAATTTCTCTAGCCACATCGACGGCAATCTTTTCCTCTAGCCCACGTCGACGGCACTCCTACTTCCTCCACTCAACTCCCCCGTCATCCACTTCAACGGCACCTCCTGTAGCCAATCTGACGGCAAGCTCTCTCTATTGGTATACATGACAGCAGAGCAAGCCTTTCGGCCGACGCGAAGCTCAATACATCGTATTGAGCTATATATATATGGAAGGAGGAAGTTACAGGGCAATCCTTTCGGCCGGTTCGAAGCTCAACTTCTCGTGTTGAGCTACATATATGTACATAGGAAAGGAGAAAGTTATTGGGCAGATTCCACGCTTCCTCCGTTAAATGCAAGTAGGTGGAATGGCCGTTTGCAATCACCTGATCACGTTTTCTACTGTTAATTCCAACACTTTCTTCTAACCACGTCAACAGCACTCTCACTCCCTCCAGCCATGTCGACGGCATGTCCTCTTCGTCTAGCCACGCCCAAGACAAGCTCTTCCTCCAGCCAGCTCGACGGCAGCTTACCTCGTTCTGCCGCTCCAACGGGCAGAAGCCAAGCCACCCACGCGTGGTTGAAGCAGCAGCATACTACAAGCAACAAGTCGCCCAGCCAACGTATCCCATCGACTGCGAGTCAACTTCAGTGCATACACTCCCAATTTTCTGCAACACGGAAACTGTTTAATTGGGTACATCGGCCGGGATGGAGACGGGTACAAGACGGATAATTGATGAATAAAACGTGATCTGCCACCTCCCCTCATCACAATTGCATGCTCATATACTGACATTCGCTCGCAGTAGATTGGATACGCCTCTCGGGCTTCGGCTTGGAGAGAAACGCACGTGGTTGGGCCACAGTCAAACCGAAGGAAAGCTGCTTCTCATCTACGCTAGATCGATCGATTTCCGAGGAGTTCGGGCGATAAAAATATACAAGTTGGAGGATTAGGGGATAATGAGGTCGATGGGATTTCGAGTTTTAGTACGACAATCACACCGAAATAGTAATTGGCCTTTGACAGTCTGGATGGAGATTTGACGGCCATTCAAAGCCACGATGTAAGCCTGATTCCACTCTTTTCTGTCCACAAATTTGACACTGCCAGTAGTAGGCAGGAAATGAAATTCGGAAGATGGTCGCCGCGTGCTCGCCGCGCTCCTGTCAACGTGGAGAATAACGGGGCTCTCAGCCCCTATCGAGGTATGTTTTCACATCTACCTCACGGAATAGGCGTCCGACTAATGAAGACGATGGCGCTCGCAGAGACGGAATGGGCGATGCTGAAGCCATGGCTACTAGACAGCTGCCTGACATAGGTGGCTCTCAAGTCTATTGTTCAGCTCTTGCGGCTGGTCTATCCAGTTGCAAACGGCCCTTCCACCTTTACACCCAACGCAGGAATCATGGGCTTCCAGTAGATGACAACGGTCTCGCCATGAGCTTCGTACAGTCAGGCGAGCTCGCGGTGAGTCTGCGTCAGAATGCTGTTGGGAAACCTCTTGGTCGGGAGGACTGAGCGAATGCGACTTTTGTCCGGTTCATTAAGTTGATTGCTACCATTGAATCCATAGGATCGAGTAGCGAGGAGGCCATGTTGCGATGAGTTTGCGTAACGAGGGTGAGAACGACGCAGCGCGGTCCAGGATTTTACTCCCGCGACTCAAAGTTGAAAGGGGAAAAGGATGGAGCGGTCAGTAATCTTTCGGTCTGCTCACTAACACTTCTCTGCGACAGTCACATTTGGCACGGGCTGATCGACCATCAGAGTTCTGTGGCACCGGCATTCGACACTCAGGTTTCAGGGACTTGCACGTCACTGAAGATGTAAATTTTAGTAGGGAATCACCAGACTTCACAGCAATGACCGCTAACAAACTGAAAAGGCGTTCATAGCTGCTCCCCTCAAGACTTACGATTCCTGGCTGAACTACGAGTCACCGGCCCACTCCACGACAAGACACGCATTCAGCATACCCAGGGCGGCGAACTCCCAAGCTCCTGGCGCAAGACACTCGACCCTGACGACTTCCCTCATTGGTAAACAGAGAGTTTCTGCTGTAGATCAAAGACGCCCCTGGTAAAAGGAAGGCAATTCTGCTTTGTGGCTTAACTGACGAGTTCGAAGGTCAAAGAGACTCGTTCTTCTACTCTTTCTGCCAGGCAACCGACAACCGACTGAATACCGTAACTTCTGTCCTCTGTGGCCTCCTTCTCATGATCCTCAACCAGGAGTCATCTTTTGTTCAGCTTCTTGACAACAGTCATGAGTTCCTAGTGGCTGGGAAGACGTTCTTCCAACATGTCAGCCGCTGCGATGCTCTTGGCAGGATGATTGTATATACCGCCAATCATGAATGCCCGTACAGCAATATGCTGGTCATCCAAGCCATTGATCAGTGAACCTCAGGTCTGGGCCAGCTCATCAGGTTTATTATCGCTCTGAGTATGCACGTCAAAGTCATAGTGCTAACCTGTCCCGAATCTAGAATTGACATGGGTTTTGCCGCCGATAGAGAGGATATAAGTGTCTTTCTCTGAACTACCAAACCAGGAGGTCGATTCGGCGGGCTGCAAAGGACTACATCAACCACGAAGAATAAAAGTCAAGGAGGCTACAGCCTTGAGCTCAGTGCTACGGTCATCTCACCTCTTACACAAACAACACATTCCCCTCTGTTGCTTCAGTTTGTCATCAGCTGAGTCGCTTTCACAGGAGAAACTTGCAGAAGGTCCTGCACAACCATAATCCACTTTGGACTCATCATGAAGGAATTTTGACCAACATCCTTGAATGATTGGATACAGATTATGGAAGGTGAGTTTTGAAGGCCGTGTTTATTATCTCTGGCTTGATTCGGCCGAGCTGGCTGACCATCATCGACTATGCTAGAAAGTCGCGATAACTTTGGGACTATGCGATCCCTTTTTCATATCCCTCTTGAACTCAGGCCTCATCCGCCGTCTAACAAACTCCTCGCCAAGCCCGATTCCGCCGACCGTACCTCTACCGACCATACCTCCTCCTACTATACCTCCTTCGACCATACCTCCTCCAACGATGCCTCCTCCACCGATGCCTCCTCCACCGATGTCTCCTCCTCCTCCGTCCGAGCTCGAACGCCTCTCCCCCAAGACTCCTCTCCAAACCGCCGCCCTCCCTCGAACCGCCGCTCCCCCGAGAACCCCGGCGGTCTACTCATAATCGCTGGAGCGGAATTTGGCGAAGGCGACGTTATCACTGCCGCCCCGAGACGGCCCCAATTCGCAAATCCTAGCCTCCGAATAATCGAACCCAAAGAAGAACCCGGTCCAAGACGAGATACTAGCCCAAACCCTTGTCAGGTCTACGGAAGAGCAGGTCGCCGCCGTCACTGGGGCCACGAACATAAGGGGAGGTGCTGTTGACTTCATATACCAATCGGTGAAGGACTTTTTGTTCGGGCGACAAGACAAGTCTGTGCCATCAGGAATCGGGCATTACAATGATTTGGTTGTGTTGAACTTCTCACTAACCATGTCAAGGACGCTGCGGCGCGATGTGTATCGCCTCGATGGACCTGGAGTCTCACTCAAGGATATCCGCTTTCCACATCCTGATCCGCTAGCAGTTTCCAATTATGATGTGCCGTTTCAACAATCGTGAGTAAGGGTTCATTGTGTATGTGTACACTGGGCTGAGCATGTTACCGGCGATGATTTGGACATCTGCATTTCGAACAAATCCATGCATTGATCAGTCGAGGCTTTCTCCATTGGCTTGGAGCCTTAAGCCTGCTGTGAAGGATATCTCAAGGGATGCCTTTGATGTTATCAATTCTCTCAATCTTTAAGGTCAGTGGAGAGGGCATCGTCGCTGCGAGCTTGCACTAATTGCTCACAGACCTCGGAAATCCCGGTGGGTCGCAAGGTCCAACAATTCGAGATGCAATCAGATACATGCCTTATTTCTGGACCTCGCCAAGGTTGATCCCATGTAAGTCTACACCTCGGCGTTAGTATTCAGCAGAGCCGCGAGGCAGCATGCTACGGCTGACGAGCCAAGATGGTCCTTGACATCTATAGTGCCAGACACCTGGTGTTCACGTTTACGAACCCTCGAAGAACATCAGACCGCGTCAATTGAGTGCATCTCCCCCCTAACATGACTGTACTGGTTCCCGCATCCTGCTATTGCACAATGAGTCCGTGGGACATTGCGACTGGCTCTTGTCCGAGAATCCCAGCACCGGCGACCAGGTCTACTTTGGGGCTTTGTCTATCGATGGGGCCACACTCGCATCAGCTTCAGATTTATGCTGAGCGGCGGGATAGGAGAACCGGCAGGTGAGTTCAGAAATTCTCTACTCGCGGCAATCGTCTTCCGTTTGCGTTTTCATGTGACAGCAGCGCATTAGCATTTTTCTCGACAGCGAGCGTTATTGAGTTATAGGACACTGTGAGCGGTTCTTGCCTTCGTGAAGCTGGAGACGACAGCAGCTCCAATTGCCCAGGTTTTCCCTTGAGATACGATTGCCTTCGTTTTTCATCCTCCCAGAACGAGAGCTCTGACAGGAGGCTACAGAAGACTGCATCAAGATCATCAATCAGCTCTCGGTCAGGCTAAGCGCAATCTCACATCATGGCCGTCAACTTGCATCTATCACTCGAAACAAAGGCTGGACGCGCATTGTTCTCGTAGGTGATTGTACTGGTCAAGTAGCAGATCAGCTCGTCGAGACAGCGAACACCATCGCAGTCGTGTGCGACAGCTCCCATCTTGCAGCTGACGACTTTCACAGCAGTGGACATCTTTTGGACTTGACTCTGATCGAAACAAACGAGTGTTCAGGGGCCACTGTGGACGTGTGACCTCAATGGTATTTTCTAAGGGGGGAGCTTTCTTGCATCTGCTTCCAGGGACCCAGCCATCAAAACCTGGGATTGGAAGCAATCTGAACCATTGGTATGATCAAAGTTATCGAATCTCAGATTCAACGGGCTAACACATCCGAGCTCAGATGCGCTTATGGGCACAGAACCCGAAGCGACTGGGAACGGTGCTGTCAATCGACATGACGAAGTCGTCGGCTCGCACAATGCCGCATACGAAGGTAGCTGTTTATATCTCCCTCTTGTCACAGAAGATAGTTTGGAACGCGGTGAACGGAGACTGCCTCGACGTCATCGATGCAGGTGTCTTCCCCTGATGCACCACGATCTTCTTTCACGGCACTGTGCGCGTGGCGGAGACCTTCGAAAATCGGACGAGGATCATCGCCAAAATCAAAAGAGGAGCTGACAAGTGAGGTATGCAGCAGCGCAGAAGGTTTGACGTAGGGACGATTGGCGGCATCCACGTGGTCAACCGCAGGGCCACTGGACATCTTCCTCATCTTGTTGCGGGTGGGCAAAAGCTTTATTGGTGACGAATCCGTTATAAGGACCCCCTGTTCTGCATTCGTGGGGTTCAATCTTTGAATTCTAATCAGGATGCAGCGCAATGAGCTCCGGAGGCATGCTTCCTTGAGTCAAGCAAGGTATTCGCGGCAGAACGAGCAAAAGATCAGTAGCCTGAGATCAGATACGGTCATCTTCAGGACATGCACTTTGACTCTGTAGGGGTAGGAAGGTACTCTTCACGTACGAGAATGCCTCGAGTCGCCAGTCAGTCATTCCCTCATTTCCCAAGACGTTAGCTAACGCTAGTTTCAGCATTCAGAACACAATCCCGAAGATGACGGACGTCACAGATTGCGCCCTCCAGCAACGCCAGAAGTCTAGACTGGTGAAGTCAAAAGGGTACGGGATATCATCACGTTAGATGCCTTCAACTAGCACCTCAGTGGAGTCTCCTAAGCTAATCCGTCACCGTGAACCTCAACCGATAGGAGTCGGGGACAACTCCCACCTAGTAGCAGAGGCGCGAACGCCGCAGGATTGGCGCCCCTATCACCCGCTCCCGACACATGAGATCCGTCAGTGGCCCGGACGAAACCGCACAGTGGCCGCCATCCCGCTGGCCTCCTGTCACAACCATCGACATCGAGGTGGTCATCGCATATCAGTAAAAGACATGTTGCACTTTGACGTTCCTTGGTGACAACCTCGGATGACACTTCACCCTCCACATGGCTGTGGCCAAGGTCCATCGGACATACAAGGCTCTAGTATGGAGTGTTACCGGACACGCCAACAGAGTTGTGGAACTCATGACAGGGAGACTATGAACATCTGAGGCAGGTGGCTAACGTCAGAAACATCGCTAACGTTCGAATGGGCATGAATAGTAACTCGATTGCCCGGAGGGAACGGTGCCCCGAGACGGCAGGACGACAAGCCATCCTCGTGACGGTGTGACAGGCCTCAGCTTCAATCGATGCAATGACTCAATCATGGACGCCAACGTTCCAGACCAGAGCAAGCGTCTCATCGAGGCACTTCGTCACTCAATGGCCTCATATTATCTGGCGACGAAGAAACCCCACCGAACCATGTATACAGGTAACCATGCAGCTAGACATGAGATCGTATACAAGGTTTCCTCAGCCTTCACAGCATCTACGTCCGCGGATGGATGTGGCATCAGTGAAGACGCTGGCGTGCACAAAGTTGTGCCTGTCCCATCAACTGCGGAATGGCGTCAGTACACGTGTACGTACTTAGACCGACCCTATTTCCCTTATTCCCCTCAATCAAAGAGTTCATGTAAGAGCAGAAATGGAGAAAACTGGAGAACGTATGTACTGACGCCATTCCGCAGTTGATGGGATATCATCTCTTGGGTCTTCCAAAATTCCCGAAGGCGAGTTGATGAATATTTCACAACACCAAATCAAGGTCGAGAATTGCACGGCTGCGAAGGTGTGGCGCCGCGTAATGGTGTTGCAGGGCAGCCATGAGCTGATGTTTCGTGTCCACTCTAGTACATCTCCCCTTCGCCCGAAGCCGTCTGTCGAGGAGAGAACTGCACAGTCAAACGCGAGGCTGAGACGCAGCATCTGTGGCCAATTGACCTAAGCCCGGTCAGGACGGAACCTGGTGGGCAGCCGAAGTACGGCTTCTGGTGATGGTAAGCCATGCAACGGGATGAGAGTAGCGCAGGCCGATTGGCTATGGTGTGCGTGTTGCAGCGAAAACACGTAGTGTTATGGCGGGAGTAGGGAGACTTGTCCGAGGAAGCTGTTTTCAATGATTATTTCTTGAACGAGGTGGAAACGAGGTCATCCGTTGCTCAACGTGTGCATGCCAGTCCGAGAATGGTGGACAAGGCACGCTGATCAGGGAAGTGCCACAAAGCGATGGAGACATGGGGCTGTCGAAGTTGTGGCCGATGGCATTGCAAGGGACAATGATAAAGGGCAGCATCGCTGTCAATTTCGTGGTGGCAGGTGCGAAGTTACTCGACCGGTACCTCTGAGTAACTTGACACAGTACGTAGGTGCAAGATGCATCTTCGTGCCGCGTCGCGACTCCACCTGGCGCGGTCTTTGGTCGACGCGTCGCTGTTTGGGAAGATGACAAAGCGGATTGTGGCTAGGTAGGAGGCGCACCGGTTGCCCAATGTCAAGGCAGAGGTTGCCAGTTGTACGGTTGGCAGGACTTCAGCCAAAGCCTGCTCGTTGACATCGTACAACAGGCGTCGACCGACCACCACCCTTTCTGACCAAACAGCAGAGAGGCTCAGATCGTCAATGTATGAACTTCTCTTCGAATTAACGGCACCTTCATGAGCTGCCTCTAGATTATCATTCAAGCACCGAAGGGAGCGGGCGGCCTCGGTGGGCGAAATCGGGGGGTCGTGAAGCGGGAGTCTTGCGAGGCGAAGTGTTGAGAAGATGGGACCAACCAACCCACCAACAATGTACATCATTATGTAATCGGTAGAGATACTTAGCACCGTGCGCAGAGCGCATATTAGACTTGAACGATCATTCACTATCGCACGTTTCAGGGTGTCCCGCACGCTTACACGTATTGGTTAGAGCAAATTGCTAGCTACACACGACTGCACCGCCGCAGCAGCCACTCGGAGCTTCTATTTATCCCGTATTTCCTAGAGCAAGCCGCACACCTACTCTATAAGCGCTATATAAGTAGAATAATCGACTACTACTTAATATATTCTCTATTAATCTAAACCTTTAGTTAGTATTTTATTACTTATTTTTATATTTGCTTTTAATAAGTATTCAAGTAACTATTAATATTTTTAATATATTATTAATATATAATTTTAATATATAGGTTTTTTTTTTTTTAATAAGAAAGGTCGATTTTAATAAAATAGGTTTTAAAAAAAAACTATATAATATTTAGTTTTATTTTATTTTATATACTGTGTATATAAAAAAAAGCTTATCTTATATAAATATATTTTTAGAAATAGTTTTTTTTAATAATATATATTAATATATACGTATTTTGTTGAGTTAAAAAATATAATAATATTTAATTATACGTATAGAGCTTTTGTTAAAAAGGTACTTATATCTAGCTATATTATTATCTATTTATTTAAAAAGTTATACAAAAGTTATACAGCGTAATACTAAGTAAATAGACGGCTTATAGAAGTTTTTTACTTAGTTATAGCTATAAACAATACGCTAAAGTAATTAATTATAATTATTATAGTAATATTATTAACATTAGAGCTATTTAAGTTTATAATATTATATTTTCTAAATTTTGTAGCTTATGTTATACTAGATTATAATATAATTAATATATTATAATATCTTTTAACATAAGGCTAAATACTATAATATATTAATATACTTTATAGAACCTTAATATTTTTGAAATAAATTAAAATACATATTAAGTTATTAAATAATAAATAAATCTCTTTTTTTATATCTTTTTATATCTTTTTGTGTAGTAGTTTTCTTTTTAACTTTATAAGCATAAAAAATTAATTTTAATAGGATTAAGGTTTAGAAAAAAATTATATAATATAATATACTTTTTAACTATATAATATGCGTAGTATACTCTAAGTATGCGCTTAATATAATATAATAATTTTAATATAAAAACTATTATATAATTTAAAATAAGTAAGTTATTTTACGTAGTAGTGCTAGTTAAAAAAGTTAATAATAGAGGTTAATTATAAAAATTAAAAGCGGCTCTTAATTATAAAGGTCCTAAACTTTAAGAGTAATATATAGGCTTTTGAAGAAAAGCTAAAAAAGTTAATATTAAATTACTTTTTAGAGCTCGTAAAGATTTTATTCTTTTTATTATTTTTAATATTATTTACAAACTATTTTTTATTTAAACTAAATAAATCTATTTAATAAACTTATTAAACAAACTTATTAATATATAAACTATTATTTTAAGTTATTAATTAGTAGTTTATTTATTTTAAGTTAAATAATAATTTTTATATTAAAATTATTGTTACGGCACTGGGCGCTAGGCCCCTGTGCGCTCGGGCCTTAGGTACCGAGCGGACCCCCTACGGGTTACGTGACTACTAGACCGCTAAGCCTAAAAGCTTAGCGCCCCAGATTCCGCTTACTAGTTTACTTTTTCTTTTTTTATATTAAGTTATATTTATTAGGTTAATATAGTAGCGTTTTGACCTACCTCGAGTTCTCTTTTGTGATATTATTATATTACGTTAAGTATATACTTAGGGTATATTATATATATTATTTATTTTACTATTTTACTTTTACTAGCTACTCAAGTAGTTCTTAATACTAGTTATATAATATTAATATATAGTATTAATAAATACTCTTATTATCTCGTTAAACTATTTTTTTAATTTTCTTTTATTTTTTTAATTTTCCCTCTCCTAACGTTCATAACTATAAATTAATAATAATATTAAGTATAGGATAGTACTACTTTATAAGCTGTAAATAATAGCCTTATAATAGTAATATTAAAAATACCCTCGTTATTATCGTTAAAAATAATGCTAACTTATATAAGTACTAATATATACTTTTAATTTTACCTCGTATATATATATATATATATATATTCGTTACCTCGTTTCCTATATAAAAATTAAAAATACTATTTATTTTACTATTTATTATTATTATTATAGCTATTGTTATTATTATTATTAAAATATTTACTTTAAAAATACTTAAAATAATAAAACGCTAATAATTTAATAACCTATTAAAATACTTCAAGAGCTAATATTTTAATCTTATTAATATTATATTTAGTAATCCCGATTTATAAAAAGATTATTTAAAAAAATATAAACTAACTATTATTAACTTAAAGATCCAAAATAATAATACTTTTATAAAAGTTATTATAATTAATACCGAATTTATATAATATTAATATAGCTTTAAAATACCTAATTAACTTTAAAATATAATAAATATTTTAATATTATAATAATAAAATAAAATTTTTAGAAAATTAAAAAAAAGAATTTTCAAGTTATTAAAAAAAGTAAAGAATAAAAAGTAATTTTTAGTTATTTAAAAAGCGATTAATATATTATAATAAGGTAATTAATATTTTAAGTTTATAGCTAGTTATTATTAGTTATAAAGTTTATTATATAATAAAAACTTAGTATTAACTTTAATAAAACTAGTTTATTTATAGAGTAAAAATAGCCCTTAATAAGGCGGGCCGGACCCTAAAGGAATATTAATATTTATATTAACCTAATTATTATAAATATTTATAATATTACTTAGCTAAATTTTATATTTTTAAAAAGATTTATTATTTTTTAAATATATTTATATTAATTATAATAATTATACTATTAAGCTAGTTAAGGGTATTTAGTCCGAGAGGAATAGACTTATTAATAAGTATTTTTAAAAAGTTTTAGCTTATTAAGTATTAATTATATACTAAGAGAGTAGGTTCTTGTTGAAGTAGTACATTATATTACTAAGCTTTTTTAATAAGTTTCTTCAATAAGTTTATTTAATAATTTATTTAGTTTAAATAGATCTTTAAATAATATCAAAAGTAATAAAGATAGAAAGATAAAAAGAATTTCTATAAACTTTAAATAACTAAATATTAGCCCTTTTAGCCCTTTTTTTTTAAAAAAAATCCCTTTATTTATTTTATAGTTCTGCCTTTACTAACTGCTCGGGCGATTCTTAATATCGGGTTAAAAACCTTTATATTATTATTAAAGTTTAAACCCTCATAGTTATGTATTATTTTTAATTATTAAAGCCGATTATTATATCTAATTATTCTAATTAACTTTTATTATTAACCTTTTTAATTAGTATTATTATATAAGGAGTAGCTTGTTATTCTAAATTAAATAGTATATTTTATATCAAAATATTATATTATATTAAGTATATACTTAGGGTATATTATACGTATTATATAATTAAAAAGTATATTATATTATATAATTTTCTTTTGTAAAGCTTAATCCCGTTAAGTAAGTAAATAGCTTATAAAAATAATTTATTTAGCCCCCCGATAGAGCAATCTACTAGGGCTATATTATATGTTACGTATTAAAAAAATAAGTATATTACGCTCTATTCTTAATTACTAATTAAAATAGTAATTAATTAACTCGACTATTATCTTTTTTTTTATTAATTCTTAACTTTTTATTACTTATTTAAAGGGCAAACTATACTTATATTAATATATATAAAACCTCTTAATACTAATTTATATAAATAGCTAGGTCTTATATTATATATTCTTTTTTATTAAAAATTAAAAGACCCTTTATATAATCCTTTATATTTATAATATAACCCGTATTAAAAAAGTCTATAACTTTATAAAATATAAATTTTAATTAATATTAATATATTAGATTTTAATATCCGTATTAATTTAATTATTAACGGTATTTATATTATTATTTAGTTAAACTCCTTACTATTAAAAAGTATTATACTACTCTTTAAGTATATTTATATTAATCATGATAGTTAGGGCGTTAAGGGGGCCTAATTTACTAAGCCCTAAAGGGGGGGACTTATTAAAGGGTATTTTTAGCCCGTTAATTATTAATTATATATTAAAAAAGTAAGTTTTTATCGAGGTAGTGATTTATATATTGATAAGTTTAGTTAGTAAGTTTATTTAATAGACTATTTACTTTAAATAGAGAGTAATTTATAGGTAATATTAGAAATAATAAAAATAAAAAGAATTTTTATAAACTTTAATACGAAAAGTAATAAATATTAGCCCTTTTAGCCCTTTTTTTTAGAAACCTCTATATTATTATTAAAGTTTAAAACCTCTACAATTCAGGGCTATTTCTAACTTTTATAACTAATCTCTATTATTAATCTTTTTAATTAGAGCCGTTATATAAATAAAAATAATAACTTACTTATCCTTAATTAAATAGCGGTTTTCATATCGAAATTATTATATTATTTTAAATACGGACTTAGAGTATATTATACATATTATATAGTTAAGAAGTATATTATATTATATAATTTCTTTAAAAAATCTAATCCCATTGAGGTTAATCTTTTGCGCATATACAGCCGGAACAGAACTATTATAATATTTATTTAATTATAATAATAATATTATTAAGGTCGAAGCTATTTTAAAATATGTTACTATAGTTTTTAAACTTTTTAACTTATATTATACTGAGTATAAAATTAATATACTATAAACATATTTAAATATAATACTGAATACTCCAATATATTAATATATTATATAAAACCTTTATACTCCTAAAGTAAATATAAAATATTCATTTACGAGCTATTGAGGGATAACTAAATCTCTTTTTTTATATACTCTTATATCTTTTTATATTTTTGAGTCCTTAAATACTTAGGTTATAATAGATTTAATACAATATATATTATTTTATTTAACTTAATCACCTTAGCTCTGTTTCTTAAGTTTTATATCCCCGATCTAGTTATCATTATTTAAATAAAACGGCTATTATTTTTTAAGCCTATATTATATTTTTAACAGTATATCTTGTTTTATAATACTTTTTTCTTTTCTCTTTAAAAAACTAGGTCTTTTTGTTCTTTATTATAATTACATCAAGATTAAGTAGTTTGAAACATATTATTATTGAGTATAAACTTTATTTAGATTAAGGGCTAGTCCGTTAATAATAATATTGCTTTTTTAATTAATATTATTTATTAAATATTTCACTTTTACTAATTACTTATGCGGTTCTCAGTATAAATATATAATATTAATATATAATATTAGTAAATACTCTTATTATTTTAATAAACTATCTTTTTATTTCTTCCCCTTGTTTAACTTTCTCTTTTATAATATTTATAACTACGAATTATAATCCGTAATTATAAACTTTATAAGAGGGAAAGTTAAAGAGGTAAAAGAAAATCCTAAAAAAATCTAACGAGATAGTAAAAGTATTGACTAATACTATATATTAATACTATATAAACGATATTAAGAACTACCCGAGTAGCTAGTAAAGGTAGAATACTAAAATAAATCTATTTATTCTAAATAGAGAGTAGCTTTGGGTAATGTTAAAAGTAATAAAGATTAAAAAAATCTATACGAGCTCTAATATAATAAAAAAGTAATTAAATAATAGCCTTTTTAGCCCTTTTTTTTTAAAAATAAAAAAAAAGTCTTTACTTTACTATTTAGTTTGAATTTATTTTTTATACTACGTATATAGACAAGCTTGTTCTATATAAATACATCTCTATATATAGTTTTTTTTAATAATATATATAAACATATATGTATTTTGTTAAGTTGAAAAGTAAAATGATACCTTATGTAATATATAAAACTTCTATTTAAAAAGTAATATCATAGGACGTTTAGCCGTATTACTAATTACGTATCCTAAAAATTATATAGTATAATACTTAAGTAGGTAAACGGCTTATAAATTACTTACTTAATTATAACTATAAATAATACACTACAGTGATTAGTTATCATTATTTGTGTTTTTATTCTACCTCTATTAATCGCTCGGGCAGTTCTCGATATCTTTTATACGGTATTAATATAGTATTAGTAAATACTCTCCCACTATCTCAATAGACTAGTTTTTTAATTTTCTTCTACTTTTTTTTTTTTTAACTTTCCCTCTTACAAAGTTTATAACTACGGATTAACGGCTAGCTATGATTATTATAATAATACTATTAAAGTTAAAGCTATTTAAGGTTACGCTATTATAATCTTCAAACTTCTTAGCCTACGTTGTATTAAGGGCGTAATTAACGTACCGTAAATATCCTTATTTATAGAACTCTAATACCTTTGAAGTAAATATAAGAGATTTATTTACGAGCTATTAAATAATAAGTAGATCCCTTTTTCTATATCCTCGAGTCCTTAAATCATTATAATAAACAACTTGATAAACTTACCTTTAGCTCTTAAGTTTAATATTATTACTTCAGCTTATTTATATTTAAATAGCTTTATTATTAACTTCGACTTCTATTATATTTTTTAAAGCTATATTCTATTTTATAATACTTTATTTATTTATTTATTTTACGTAATTTTGAAAAAACTAGCTTTTTTATTATTTATTTTAATTATATCAAAAAATAGTATTTATATTAAACGTTCTAAAACGTATTTAAATAAGTTAAAATTAAGAAAAGTTTTATTTTAATTAGAAACTAGGCCGCTAATAAGAATATTGTTTTTCTTATTAATATAATAATAATTCATTATTTTATAAAGGCCCTTAGTATTTATTATTAATGATAATAATTATAATAAATAACAGAAAAGCGTTATTATTAGATCGGGTCGGTTAGAAGTAAAGTCTAAAATAATTATTAAAATTTAATTAATAAAGTACCTAGTACTTAGTAGTTATATAATTATTATTTAAAAAATAAAAAGTCGGCTATTATTAATATATAACTTTAAAAAGTCATTAAGAAAGTAGTAATAAGCGAGCGAGCTATTATAAAAAGATAGCTATATTTTTATTAGTAATTGCTCTTGATAAATTATTATTATAGCCAGAAGCCCTTTAGATTGTTATTAAAATTTGAAACCTTTATAATTAAGGGCCATGTTTAATTATTTTTACTAACTATTATAGCTAATTATTCTAACTAACCTTTATTATTAACTCTTAAGTTAGCGCTACTACGTAAAAAATTATTTACTTATCCCGAATTATATAATAATTTTCGTATTGAAAATATTATATTATATTAAGTACGGACGAAGAGTATATTGTAAATATTATATACTTAAAAGTATACTATATTATACAATTTCTTTTCGAAACTTAATTTTATCAAGGTCGATCTTTTATATTTATAAAGCTAGAAAGAAAACTACTATATATTCATTATTTTATTTTATTTATTAAAATCAAAAATTACTTTCCTTATTATTTATTATTATTATTATTCTTAGTTTTTATTCAATTTAGTTTTATATTATATACTACGTATATAAAAAAACTTATTTTATATAAGTAAAATTTTGTATATAGTTTCTTTCTAATAGTATATATTAGTATATATATTTTTTATTAAATTTAAAAGTATTATAAAACCTTATAATATGCGTAGAGGTTTTATCAAAAAAAAGTATTTATATTTAGCCGTGGTAAATAGTAAGTCGTTTATTTAGTTATAATAGTAATAGTATTAAAGTTAGAGCTACTTAAGTTTATTTAGTTTTTAATTTCTTTTATATATTATATTATAAAAAAGCTTACTTTATCTAAGTATATCTCTATATATAGTTTCTTTTCAATAATATGTACTAATATATATATATATATATATATTATTAAATTAAAAGGTATAGCAAGACCTTATAATATATATAAAGCTTTTATTATAAAAAGGTACCCTTACAAAACGTCTAGATAGCCGTACTATTAGCTACTTATTAATTATATAGCGGAATACCTAGGTAAGTAAATAGGAAGTCTTTCTTTTATATTACTTTGAAAACAATAAGCCCTTTTATTATTTATTCTAGTTATATTGAAAACAAATAAGGTTCATTTGCTTTTTATTTCATCTTTACTAATCGCTCAGGTAATTCTTAATATTAGTTATATAGTATTAATATATGATATTATAAATACTCTTATTGTCTTAATAGATTATTTTTTTTTGAGAATTTCTTTTACCTTTTTAACTTTCCCCCTTATAAAGTTCATAACTACGAATTATCTATACTTATTATAAATTATATTAATATAAAGTATTATTTTTTAACTTATATAATAAATTAATTATATATTAATAATATATAGTGGTTTTTTTCCGGCTCTATAAGCGCAAAAGATCGACCTTAATAAAATTACGTTTCTAAAAGAAATTTTATAATACGGTATATAGTTTGTTTTTTTTAGCTTTATAAGTATACAAAATCGACCTTAACAGGATTACGCTTTTAAGGGAAATTATATAATATAGTATACTTTTTAACTATATAATATACGCAATATACCCTAAGTACGTACTTAACGTAATATAATAATTTTAATACGAAAACTATTATTTAATTTAAGATAGATAAGCTGCTTATTTCGGCTATTTACTAATAATAGGCTAAGTAATATATTTATATAGTAGTACCGGCCAGAAAGGTTAATAATAAAAGTCGGCTATAATAATTAGTTATAATAATTAGCTATAAAGGTCAGAAGCGGCCCTTAACCGCAAAGGTTTTAAACTGTAATAATAATATAAAGGTTTCTAAAAAAAAAAAGGGCTAAAAGGGCTAATATTTACTACTTTTTAATTATATTAAAGCTCGTAAAAATTCCTTTTATTCTTATTAGTTTTAATGTTACTTAAAGCTACTCTCTATTTAAACTAAATAAATTGCTAAATAAACTTACTAAATAAACTCATTAACATATAAACTATTACTTTAATAAGAACTTACTCTCTTAGTATATAGTTAGTATTTAATAAGCTAAAAAATACTTATTAATAAGTCTACCTCTCTTAAGCTAAGTACCCGTAGCTAGCTCGATATTATAATTGTTATAATTAATATAAGTATACTTAAAAAAATAAAGTACTTTTAAATAATATAGACTTTAGTTAAGTATTATTATAAGGACTATAAATAATCGGGCTAATATAAATACTAAGATTTAATATATTAATATTAACTTAATTATAATATTATAATAAGCGGACCGGAAGTATATAAAATCAACGTAATAAGCTAGTATTTTAAATAGCTCTTATAGGCCCCCCTGGGTAATGATAATACTTATATAAAAAAAAAAATATTAAACTTAGCTATTTACGTAGGCTAGTATTAAAAGGTCCTATATATATTTAAATAAGTAAAGCTTACTTTATAAATAGCTAGAGGTAGTAGAAGGTCGGGAGTTTTAGTTAATAGTTGAGTATAGAGCGTAATATACTTAGTTTTTCTTTATATATAATATATAGTACGGCCCTAGGAGATTACTTTAACGGGGGGAATACCTTACTTATAATAATTAATATAAATATACTTAAGGAGTAGTATAATACTTTTTAATAATACGGAATTTAGCTAAATAATAATATATTTATATTATTTATTTTATAGATTCCAACTCTACTAATCGCTCGGGCGGTTCTCGATATCGGTTATATAATATTAATACACAGTATTAATAAATACTCCTACTATCTTATTAAACTATTTTTTTAATTTTCTTCCTCTTTTTTTAACTTTCCCTCCTACAAAGTTCATAACTACGCATTATTAACGGTAATATTAGGCGCGGGACGCCACCACCTTATAAGCCTGGTCCAGGTAACGGCAGCTCATAACGGTAGTATCGGAAATGCCCTCGTCGCCGTTATTAAAAATAGTACTAACTACTAATATTTAGCACACACTAACTCACACCCATACTACATATTCGTTACTTTATTTCTTTTATTACTATCGCTATCGCTATTAAACCGTCTACTTATTTAAAAATATAATACTAAGACGCTAACTCGTCGACCTATAGGGCTACCTTAAAGGATATACTTAATAATTTAATCCCACTAATATTATACTTAATAATCCTAATCTATAAAAAAATTACTTAAAAAAATATAAACTAGCTATTATTAATTTAAAAATTTAAAACGAGAATACCCTTATAAATATTACTATTATTAATACCGAACTTATATAATATAGCCTTAATAAAATACTTAATTAATTATAAAGTATAATTAATATTCTAATTTTATAATAATAAAATAAAAAGTTTAAAAAAACTAAAAAAAAATAATTTAAAGTTATTAAAAAAGGTAAAAAATAAAAAGTAGTTTTTAGCTATTTAAAAAGTAATTAATATATTATAATAAGGTAATTAGCGTCTTAAGTTCGGTTAGTATTAATAACTATAGCTAGCTATTATTAACTATAAAATTTATTACATAATAAAAACTCGATATTAACCCTAATAAGACTAGCTTACTTATAAGGGCGAAGTTAGCCCCTAATAAGGCAGGCCGGACCCCAAAGGGAATATACATATTATTAATTATTAAGTTAATAGAAATATTGAGATTTAATATATTAATATTAGTTTAGATATTATATTTTATAAAATTAAAAATATTTTCAATATAGGCTATATTATAAATATAAGGGGTTATATAAGAGATCCCTCAATTTTTAATGAGGAGTATTTATGTTTTTATTCTATCTTTACTAATCGGTCGGAGAGTTCTTAATATTACTTATACGGTATTAATATACAATACTGATAAATACTCCTGTTATCTTAATAGACTTAAAAAGGAGTATATAATATAGGATTGAGTTATTTATATAAATTAGTATTAAGAGGTCTTATATATATTAAAATAAGTAAAGCTCGCTTTATAGATAATGAAACGTTAAAAGGACTTTACGTAATAAAAGGTCAAGAGCTATTAATAAAAGGGAGATAATAATTAAGTTAGTTAATTAAAGGTTAAAAGCTTAGTACCCTAAATCCCGCTTATTAATCTATTTTTTCTTTCTTATTATTAAGTTATATTCATTAAGTTAATATAATAGCGTTCTAACTTATTTTAAGTTCTATTTCGTAAGAATATTATTATAAAAAAGAACTCAAAGTTAAAGTTTAATAAGTTCTTTAAGCTTAAGCCTTTTTATTGAATTTATTATAATAAAGACTATTATTATATTATTATTAGTTCGTAATAGAGCTAGCTAGGCTATTATTAATTACTACTTCTATTTATAATGAAAAGATTTATAATGATCCCGCGGTTATAGAGTAATACTTATAAAAAGCTTATAATATTATTAAAATATAATAAAAGCTTTTCATATCGTACTATATTAAGTTATTATTATACCCCTTGTAATTAATTTAGTATTATAACTTATTATATTACAATTATAATTTAATTACTTATAAAATCTCGTATTTAAGCTCGTTAATATTATAAAAAACTAGTAACGGGGGTCCTAGTACTATTTACACAAGGGGTCCTATATAGCTTTTTATAACTTATTTGAGTAAAAAACCAAGTAAGTGTTACTCTTCATAAATAGTTTTATAATCTATATACTACTTAAATTAGTATTAATAATAAGCTAGGGGCTGACCTAGGGATATTATAACTTATTAATATTTAAACTTTCTAATAAAATACGTCTATAAGTACTTTATTATTGATTTTTGAATTATTAAGCTATTTATAATAATTAATATATTTTAAATATCTTATTTAGGTAACCTCTATATTATTTTTAATAACTTCCAAAGCTTTATAAATACTTTAAAATATTTATTGAGCCTTAGTATAATTAAGTTTTTTTTAATTAAATTAAAACGCTAGGTTTTAGTAGTTTAATCAAAAAATAATTAAAATCAATAATTAAATCGATTTTATAGTGTAATAGCCCTAAAGTTTTATTTAATTAAGCCATATAAATAAAATTTATTATAAATAATATATTACTCTAATTATTTTAATAATAATTAACTAAGAATTATAACTATTAAAAATATCAATTTAAAATCTTAATCTAACTATTTATATAAATAATTATTATTATCCTTTAGAGTCGGCCCGCCTTATTAAGGGCTATCTTCGCCCTATAGGTAAGTTAATTTTATTAAGGTTAATATTAAGTTTCTATTATATAATAAACTTTATAACTAACTATAGCTAGCCGTAATTATTAATGCTAATATAGCTCTAACTATTATTAATAACGTAATATATTAATTACTTTCTAAATAGCTAAAAATTACCTTTTATTTTTTTACCTTTTTAATAACTCTAAATGTTTTTTAATCTTTCTTAATTTACTTATACACTATAATTTTAGAATATTAACAATATTTTAAAGTTAATTAAGTATTTCGAGGCTATATTATATAAGTTAAGCGCTAGTTATAATAATAGTTATATTAATATAGGGCTTTTAGATCTTTAAATTAATAATATTTAATTTAAATTCCTTAAAACGACTTTATTATAATTTAGGGTCTTTTAGTATAATACTTATAAGATTAAACTTCTAGTTATTAAAAAAGCCCTAGGGGTTAACGAGTCTTAGTATATTAATAGTATATATTTAAAATAAACGATTTAATGATAATAATAATAAATGGCAAGGGAAGTAGCATTTTTTTAACTTTAATAAAAAAATAAAATAACGAATATATAATATATAAGTTAATATATATCAAGTATTAATGTCACGAAAGGGAACTCGAGGCAGGTCGAAACGCTGCTATATTGACCTAATAGACGTAACTCAACGTGAAGAGGGAAAAAGTAGACCAGTGGGCGGAATCTGGGGCCCTGGGCTTTTGGGCTCAGCGGTCCAATGGTCACGTGACCCGTAGGGGGTCCGCTCGGTGCCTGAGGCCCGAGCGCACAGGGGCCTAGCGCCCAGTGCCGTGACATTAAAGGTTAGTATTATTCTTAATAATAGTAACGAGGGTATTTTTAATTTTATTATTATAAGCTACTGTTATTTAAAAAAATAGCGAACTTAGCTAAGTACGAGGGCTTATAAAATAGCCGCGCGCTCAATATCGTTTTTAATCCGTAATTATAAATATTATAAGAGGGAAAGTTAAAAAAAATAAAAATAAAAGAAAATTACAAAAAATAATCTAATAAGATAGTAGGAGTATTTATTGATATTATATATTAATATTATATAATTAATATCGAGAACCGCCCGAGCAATTAGTAGAGGTAGAATTAAAGAATAAATAATCTATTACTAATAACTATAATTTAATATTATAAAGTTTATATAACTCTCCTTAAAAGTCTAATATAAACTAAGGACTATAGTTGAACATAATAATTTTAAAAAACCTAGAAATTAATAATACTCGTTCGTGAAATATTTTAATTATATCTTATATTATAATAATTTTATAATAAAATATTAAAATAGCTTTTTTACTTAGTTTATTAATTGTTATATATATTATATTATAGCTTTTTTAATTAGGGAGTATCATTATAAAATCTATTAAAATCTATTATTATGGATAATTAAACATTAGTAAAGGCCTCAGCTCCCCTAGGAGTCTATTATAGGGTTTTTTAAAGTAATAATATATATAATAGTTTTTCTCCCTAATAGAGCGATCCGCCGGGGCCGTACCGTATTCTATATATTACAAAAAACTAAGTATATTGCGCTCTATACTTAATTACTAACTAAAATAATTAACTAACTTAATTATTATTTCCTTTTTATTAATAACTCCTAACCTTCCGCTACTTATTTAAAAAGCAAGCTATACTTGTTTTAATATATATAAAACCTCTTAATACTAACCTATATAAATAACTGAATCTTATATTATATACTCATTTTTTATTAAAAGTTAAGGGACCTCTTATATAATCCCTAATATTTATAATATAGTTTAGATTAAAAAAAACTTCGTTTTATAAAACATAGTTTTTGAACTAATATTAATATACTAAATTTTAATATCTATATTAGCTTAATTATAGATAATATTTATACTATTACTTAATTAAATTCTATATTATTAAAAAGTGTTATATTACTTTTTAAGTATACTTATATTAGCTATAATAACTAAGGCGTCGAGGGGGCCTAAGAATTATAAAGCTTTAAAGGGGGGGATTTATTAGAACAATATTCTTAATAAAGTAGGTTCATATTGAAGTAGTATTTTAACTAGCTAACCTCTTAATTAGTTATTTGATTACTTATTTAAGTAATAATATATATATTAATAAGTTTATTTAGTTCGAATAGAGCTTACAAGTAATATTAGAAGTAATAAGAATAAAAAGAATTTTTAAGAGCTTTAATATAAATAGTAAATATTAGTCCTTTTAGCCCTTTTTAAAAAACCTTTATGTTACTATTAAAGTTTAGAACCTTTACAATTAAGGGTCGCTTTTAATCTTTATAACCGACCTCTATTAAACATTTTAACTAGTACTACTATACAAAAAGTAGCTCACTTATCCTAAATTAAAGAATAGTTTTTATATAAAAATTCTTATATTATATTAAGTACGTGTTTAGGGTATATTATATATATTATATAATTAAAAAGTATATTATATAACACAATCTTTTTCAAAAGCCTAATTTAGTTAAAGTCAATCTTTTATGTCTATAAAGCTATAAAAAAACTACTATATATAATAATTTCTAATATGTTAATATATATTTATTACAAAGCCGGACTAATAGTATTATTCCTTAATTATTTTAATAACTTTATTATATTCTAGATATATAAAGAGCTTCTATTTAGAAACCTTATAAAATATTTTACTACGTAAGTTTTCTTTTTTTTAAATATAACGAGCTTGTTATTTGTTTTAGTGTTTTATTTCTACTAGCTACTCGGGCGGTTCTTAATATCAGTAATACAATATTAATATATAGTATTAATAAATAATCTTATTATCTTATTAAACTATTTTTTATAATTTTCTTTTATTCTTTTAGCTTTCTTTCCCTTTTATAAAGTTTATAATTATAGATTATTGATAATAATATTAAGCACGGGATGCTACTACTTTATAAGCTTACGTACTTAGGTAAGTTCGCGGCCCCTTTACGTAGTAATAGCTTATAACGGTAGTATTAGAGATACCGTCGTCGCTATTGATAAAAATAATATTAATACGCTTCTAACTCTTATTCGCATATATATATACTATATATTCGTTACTTCGTTTTCTTTATTAAAATTAAAAATCGCTATAAGCTATCGCTACTAATTCTTTCCAAATATATATAATTAATATTTAAAATACTAAAACAAGCTATTATTAATTTATACTACCGCTTTTATGAAAAGAAATTCGACTTTAAGGCTATAATACTAATTAATATTACTTTTTTAAAAAAATATCCGTAAGTACGACTTTAAATAATTAGACTTTGTAAAAACCTAAATAGTTAAAAAAGGGAATAGATCGGCGTTATTATTATTAAAATATTAATATTATAAAGAAGCTTTGATATTAATATTAAGACGAAAATTAACTCTTTAATATAGTTAAGGAATTATATAGCTAAGTTTAGGCTAAAAAGTAATTATTTAAAAAGGTTAGAGAATTTATAAAGGGATAAATTTAAGGGGTTCTTTTTAGTTATTTAGAAAGTAATTAGTACAATTCGATATATTTACTTATAACGAGTTAGGTTAGTATAATAGCTGCGGCTAGCTATTATTAGTTATAAAGTTTATTATATAATAAAAACTTAGTATTAACCCTAATAAGACTAGCTTACCTATAGGGCAAAGACAGCCCTTAATAAGGCGGGCCGGACCCTAAAGGGAGCGAGCGAGCTTATTATTTATTATAAATAATCCGTTACCCTAAACCTTTTAATACTTATATTAAAGCTAATAACGCTATTATTAAATTGAAATTAAGCTTTAATACTTTTTTTAACTAATAAATGCTTTTAAAACTCGTCCTTTAGTATAAAAAAAATAATAGCGAGTTTAAATTATTAAACTATAATTTTTAATAATATTTATAACTTAGTTATAATGTTTAGTAATAATAGCCCTAGTAATACTAAGATTTAAATATAATTAACCTTTTTTAATGCTTAATAAGTCTTATTATTTTTAAGTTTTGCTATCCGGGCAGTACTATTTGGCTAACCGGGTAGTAATCTATTTTAATATAGCCCGTGTAGCTAACTAGAGGCTAGGAAATTTTTAGTATACCTTCCCCGATCTACCTCCCGTACTTACTACGGGCCTAAGTTTAAAATCTCTACTTTTTAAGTACGTACTTTTATTACTGCCCAGTACGTATATTTCTAATTATACTTCTACTTACTTACTTCTACTTCTACTTAACTACTTACCTACTTACTTACTTACCTACTTCTACTTCTACTTAATTACTTCTATTTTTAACCTTTATTACTACGTTATTATTATTATATAATTAATTAGTAATAAATTTATTATAATTTTTAATACTAGAGGTTAATTTAGTAAGCCCTCGTAATAATACTGCTCTTTTTCTATATATTAAAAACCCTCCTATAAATAGTACGCTTACTAATTCGATTAACGCCCTTATAACTACCCTCTAAGCTTTTATTTATAACTATAGCTTCGTAATCGTTGATTATAATAGTTCTAATTATATTAATAGCTAGGCTACGTATTATACTCTATAATATAACTAAGACTTAGTTCGTTAAACTAAAAGTATTAATTTTTACTAATTAAAAATATAAAAAGTCGGCTACCCTTAGTAAAATATAACTATTACTCGTACTTAAAATAAAAAAAAGTAAATATTTAAAATTAAAATAAGAAATTATAACTACGGCTTATTTTTATACCCGTCGGTTTACCTTACTTATTACTAGCTTTTCTCTAACTAAACCGCCCTTATTAATAGCTTATTAAAATATAATATTATTAAACTTCGTAAAATCTTTATAATAATCCGTAACTATATAAACGTACTGTCGTATTTTAAATAAAAAAACGTTTATAATAAGTAATAAAAGTAGCGCTTTAACTACCTCGCTAATAAGACCCCTACTTAAATAATCTTTTATAATATTTAAACCTATAGCCTCTATTACTACGTTTTATAAAATAAAAAAGACCCCGACTTACCTAAAACTATATTATAAACCTATTTATAATATAAATAAATATAAAAATACTTTTTATTAATAATTAACTTGAATAATATATATAAAACTAATAAGTTTAAAATACCTCTTTTTTAAGTTATTAATATTATAGATACTAGCTCGCTATTTAATTGCGCTTTTATTATTATTTTATTAAAACGCTACGAATTATACGACTTTTTTATATAGTTATTTAATATAATTTAACGGGAAGTAAGAGCCTAGGTACTACGTATAGTTATTATTAATTATAAAAATACCCTACGCTTAGCCCTGCTCGAGGTCCTATTTACTATTTAACTCTAATTTTATATTTTCTATATCAATATAAATATAAACCTTAATATTAAATATAAATAGCTAAGTAACGGTACTATAAAAGTTTAAAATAAGTTTAATATTAATAAGGATAAGGAATCTATTAAAATATTTACGCTAGCTTATAAAAAATAAAAAGCTATTATTACTATTACCTTCTTATATAACTTATAAACTATAATACTTAATAAGATCTTATATACTAATAAGTTATTTACTACTTAGTAGCTCGAAGCTACTAAGTTTAAGTATATACCTATAGGTTTTTATTAACTATAAGTATATATATTCTATATAAATTTAGAAATTAATTTTAATATTATTTAAAAACTTTTTTAAATAGATTTCGCTAACTAGACTTTAGCTCTTTTATACTTAATTAATACGTATATCCCCCTCTATTACTAATAAGCCTAGTACTTTATTAATAAGTATAAGAACTTCGGTATATATACGAACTCGCTTACTAAGACTACTTATAAAAACCTAAAGTTTTATATTATTACTAACTACGCAAACCTTTATATTATGTTTTGAATAATTAATAAAATATTAATTAATAAAGAAAGGGGGTATATTAAGGCTACTACTATTATAAAATCTTATACTTATTATAAGTATCTCCGCTAGCTATAACTTAGTAATATAACTAAGTAGATAGGATATAAAGCTCTAGATTTTATAGCTTATTAGTATCGAATTACCCTTATTATAATACTATTACTTGATAATAAGAACCCGCCCGGTCTCTAGCTTTATTATAAGTACTTTATAAACTAATATAAACTACCCAATAACTATAAAATCCTTAAAATCCTAAAAACGTTTAAAAATTAGTTAGTAAAATATAATATCTACTTACGTCAGTAACTTAAGTAACCCCTAGTATATCGATCTATTTTATTTATAAAATATATATTAACCTCCTTAAAATCTTAATAATACCTTAATATAAATTAAAAATCCCCGTATTATAATTAATCTCCCTAAATAGCTACGTAATTAAAAAATTCTAAATTTAATATTTATACTCGCGAGTAATATTTTATTATTAAATAACTTACTATTATTAAATAAATAGCTTAAACTACTTTATAAAGCTATAAACCTAGCCCCGCGGCTAATAAAAGTAGGTATTTATTATAACCGTTTAGTATTTAAATATAATATAAAGGACGAATTAGTAGCTAAGCTACTATTAAAAATTATTTAAAACTATATTATAGTCAAAAAAGACGTCTCGATATTAATAAAACGTAATAAACATCGTACTAAGTAGCTACTAATATCTATAACACTAAAGAATTTCTAATTTGCTTAATTAATTAATAAGAGGCCGTAGTTAAGAGTAATTTTAATAATTTTAAAAAAAGTCGAAGTTTAATAAAATCTCTTAATTATTATAATAAAAACTAAAATAATTTACGAATTATATTACCTTATGTAGTGGTTTGTTTTTGGCTTTATAGGTATAAAAGATCGACCTTAATAGGATTACGCTTTTAAGGGAAATTATATAATACGGTATACTTTTTAATTATATAATATGCGTAATATACCCTAAGTACGTGCTTAACGTAATATAGTAATTTTGATACGAAAACTGTTATTTAATTCGGGATAAATAAGCTACTTATTATGCGGCGGCGCCGGTTAGAAAGGTTGACGGTAGAGGTCGGCTATAATAATTAGCCGTAATAGTCGGCCGTAAAGGTCGGAAGCGGCCTTCCTTAATTATAAAAATTCTAAACTTTAATAGCGACGTAGAGGTTTCTAAAGAAAGGGCTAAAAGGGCTAATATCTACTGCTCTTTAGAGCTCGTAAAGATTTTTTTTATCCTTATTACTTCTAATATTACTTAAAGCTCTATTTAAACTAAATAAACTACTAAATAAACTTATTAATATATAAACTACTACCTCGATAAGAACCTACTCTCTTAGTATATAATTAGTAATTAGTAGGCTAAAGATACCCGTTAATAAGTCTACCCCTCTCGGGCTGGGCGCCCTCGGCTAGTTCGACACTATAGCTATCGTAACTAACGTAAGTATACTTAAAAAGTAATAAAATACTTTTTAATAATATAGAATTTAGCTAAGTAATATTATAAATACCGTAAATAGCCGGGTTAGTATAAATACTAAGATCTAATATATTAATACTAGTTTAATTATAATAGTTATAATAAATAGGCTAAAAGTATATAGGGTTAGGATAATAAATTAGTACTTTAAATAGCTCTTATGGGCCCCCCCGGGTGACGATAATACCTATATTAAAAAAAAGATCGTACTAGACCTAGCTACTTATGCGGGCTAGTACTAAGAGGTCCTATGCGCGTTAGAGTAGGTAAAGCTCGCCCTATAGACGGGTAGCGGAAGGTTAGAAGTTTTGATTAGTAGTTAGGTATGGAGCGCAATATACTTAGTTTTCCCTAATACGTAATACACGGTACGGCCCCGGCGGATTACTCCGTCGGGGGGTTATATTACCTTATATAAATAGCTAAAAATAATCTAAGCACCTAGGTAGAGTATAGGGAGATTATATTAGTTATAGCTAATATAGGATGCGTAAGCTAAAAAAAAAACTTTAGTAATTTAAATATTACGATTAGTTAGAAAAGTAGAGTACTGCCCGGTTAGCTAAATAGTACTACCCGGATAGCAAAACTTATATTTTTTAGTTTTCTTAATAATACGTTAATTAATACATTTTCTTATCCTAACTTATATTAAATTTAAAAATTAATATTAATTAAGATACTAACCTAGCGAGCTTATTATAAATTTTAAAAAGCGCTTTACTATAAAAGATAATAGTAGTTAATAATTTCTAATAATATAAAACTTTTAATAATACTTAGCTAGTTCTATATATTATTCTTCTAGATAAATTATTATTATTAGTATTCTTTTATTATATATAATATAATTAAGCTCCGTACTATTTATAATTTTGAAATAAAACGTAATAAAATATCATAAACTATTATTTATTTACTATTATATTAAGACTTTAGTATATACTAAGTTTAATATATTAGTTTCTAAGTATGTATATACCTTAGGCTTAAAATAATGAAGTATAAATACTATTATAAAGGTTTAATATTTTAAAATTATTATTATAATTTATATTAATTGAAAGAGTATACTTTTACTAATGAATTTTATCAATAACCTGGCTAAGCGCTTATAATCCTTTATAAACTTTTTATGAAAATTATAAAAACCGAAAAATAATTAAATACCCTTAAGTAATATAAGCAGCTTCTAATTTTATATAATAAAAACCTTACTTTTATTAAGTTATATATTATTAATATTAACTATAAAACTTGAGTATTTTTTAATAACAATACTAAACTCGCATTTCTTAATATCGACTTATAGCCCAGCTTTTTATAAGTAATCTAGTACTTTTATAATATATTTATAATATTATAAAAGGTTATTTAAAAAGAATTTGGATATTATTTATATATGTAATATAAAGTTTATTGAAATACTTTATTAATACGTCGTTTATGTACTATTAATATATAATTAGCCTATTATAAAAACTAAAAAGTAATATTTTATACTTATATACTTTATAATATGCTTTTAGGGTCCGGCCCGCCTTATTAGGGGCTAACTTTGCCCTATAGGTAAGCTAGTTTGATTAAGGTTAATACTAAGTTTTCATTACGTACTTAATAAACTTTATAACTAACTATAACTAGCTATAACTATTAACGCTAATATAACTCAAACTATTATTAATAACCCTACCGTAATATATTGACTACTTTTTAAATAATTTAAAATTACTTTTTATCTTATATTTTTTTAATAATTTTAAATTTTTCCTTTTGATTTCTCTAAACTTCCTATTTTATCACTACGATATCGAAATATTTATTTATACTCTATAATTAATTAAGTATTTTGTTAAGACTATATTATATATATTTAGCACTAATAATAATAGTATTTCTAAAGGTATTTTCATTCTAGATCTTTAAATTAATAATAATTAGTTAATACTTCTTTGAACAATCGTTTTATAAATTAGGATCGTTAAGTAAAATATTAATAAGATCAAACTATTAAGTATATCCTTTTAAATAGCGTATAAGTTAGTAAGTTAATGTTTTAGTATTATATTTTTGAAATTAATAGTCTAATAACGATAACAAGAGTAATAAAAATAATAATGAACGAATGTATAGTATAAATATAAGTTAACAAAGGAATATATAGTACAAGTATGAGTTAACGCATACTAAATATTAGAGGTTAGTATTATTTTTAACGATAGTAATAAGGGTATTTTTAATATTATTATTATAAGTTATTATTACTTAAAAGGCCTATAAACTTAGTTAAGTATATAGGCTTATAAAGTAGTAGCGTTATGCCTAATATTACTATTAATCCGTAATTATAAACTATATAAAAAGGAAAATAAAAAAAATAGAAAATAATTCAAAAAATAGTTTGATGAAATAGTAGGAGTATTTACTAATACTATGTATTTATACTATATAAACGATATTGAGAATTGCCTGAATAGCTAATAGGGGTAGAATATATAAAATAGATTACTTATAATACATATAAAATATTATAACCCTTTGGGGTCTGGCCCGCCTTATTAGGGGCTATCTTCGCCCTACGGGTAAGCTAGTCTTATTAGGGTTAATACTGAGTTTTTATTACGTAAAAAACTTTATAACTAATAATAACCGGCTATAAATACTAACAACCTCGCTATAACATATTAATTACCTTCTTAATAGCTAAATATTAACCCTTATTTCTTTTATTTCTTTTTAATAATAGCTTCTCCTTAATATTCTTATTTAATATACTTAACTACGCTCTTTCTAAATTCTTAATTATATTATTAAGTCTAGGCTTATTTATATTACTATATTATATTAAAAAAGCGCCGATAAGACCGATATTTCATATAATATATATATTCATTTTTTATAAGTTCATATTATAAATATAGTATTCCTTAAGACGGTCTTTTTATAATTTAAAATTATTTAGTATAATATTTATAAGATCGAACTTTTATTAGTTATTAAAAAAGCCTTAGGGGTTAGTAGGTTATTAATATTTTAATATTTTAATAAAATATATTTAAAATAAACGATTTAATAATAATAGTAATAGTAATAATAATAAACGATAAGGGAAATAATAAGTTTTGATTTTAATAAATAAAATAAAGTAATAGATATATAGTATATATATAAGTTAAAGTATACGTTAGCGCTTATATAAGTCGGTATTATTCTTAATAATAGTAATAAGAGTATTTCTAATATTATTATCAAGAATTATTATTATTCAAAAGGGTAGCGAACTTAGCTAGGTATACGAGTAACCTTATAAAGTAGTAACGTTATACTTAATACTACTATTAATCCGTAATTATGAACTTTATAGGAGGAAAAGTTAGAAAAATAAACGAAAATTAAAAAATAGTTTAACGAAATAATAGGAGTATTTACTAATACTAAATATTAATATTATATAAAGGATATTAATACCTACCCGAGCGATTAGTAAAGGTAGAATAAAAATATAAATAAAATATTATAAACTTTTTGAAATAAAGTTAAGGTAAATATAATAAAAAGCTTATTTAATATTAAGTTTAAGAAATACTTTAGCTTAGCTTCACTTTATTAATATTTTATTAATTAAAAATAGAGAGTACTAGTTATTTTTTATAATTTTATTTAGCTTTTAAAATTAATATAAAATTATGAACTATTATTATACTTCTTGATCAATAATATTAATAATATAAAAAGCGTATTATTAAGCCTAATAATTCCCTTATAGAGGCATTTAAAAGAATAAGTTTTCATTATTCCTCGCTTAGGTATTAACTATTTGTAGAGGGGGTAATAAATAAACTTCTCTCGGCCTCCCTTTATAAACTCTATTTTATAATTATAATTATAATATAATATTAACGTATCGCTTATTGTTCTATTAAATATATTTATTTAAGGCCTTAGTATTTTTGAAAGCTTAAGGTTTTTTAAGTTTAACTTTATTATAGGTCTTAATAATATATTAACGAGCGCATAGTCTATTTTCTAAAAGTTCTTGATATTATTAAATTACTTTATATATTAATTTCTTATCGTGGTTGTGAACTTTGTAGGAGGAAAAGTTAAAAAGGTAGAAAAAATTACAAAAAATAGTCTAACGAGACAGTGGGAGTGTCCACCGATACTATGTATTAATACTATATAACTAATATTAAGAACTACCCAAGCGATTAGCAGAGGTAGAATAATCAAACAAAATATTAATCTCTTATACTTAAAAATTAACTAAGTATTCTAATAAGCTTAAATAATATTTACTTTCTCTATGATTATTTATTATACTATACTATATCTATTTTAAATATTTTTTATTATTATTTAATATCGATCTAGTTTTATATATTAATAACTTCAACGATATATAAGTTTCCTATATCTTAAATAATAATAAAGGGTATTTTCTATAGTAATAACTCTTTGAACTATATAAAATACATTAGGGTCTACCTTATAATACTTAAACTATTTTTAATTAAAAATTAAGTTATAGCGCCCTATTGAATTAGAATAAGAGTATTTTTTTAAACGACTTTATAATTAATATATGAATTAATAATTTATATTATATTAGTATTTTCTAATTATTTATAATTAAATTTAGTTATTAAAATAGGATGTAGTAATTTACTAAATAGAGCTAACGTACTTATATAGCGAGCGACGTATTATAGTAAGCGATGCACGTCCTTATAATTCTACTCTTTTTATTTTTAGGATATTTTTTTTCTATATATGAATATATAATCCTTTTAAAATAAAAGCCGAATTATTTTTACTCTCTAAGCTATTAAAAAAGACCTGAAAATATTTATATAAAGAGCTACTTTTATTTTAAAAGTCCTAAAATTAACCCTCTATTACTAATATATTAAATACGTTATACGAGGTAAAAGACGACTAAATTTAATAAAAATAATCATAATAAAAAAGGAGGTAATTCTTAAATAAGTTATTAACCTAATTAATTAAGGGTTCCCTTTATAATAAAAAAACGTACAAGAAATAGCTAACTAATTCTTAAATATACGTAATAAAACGTATACTAAATTATAATAAATAAAGAACTTCGTACGACGCGTCCCTAAATTAAGAATACAATTTTAATATTAAATTAATTATTAAAAGGCCTTAGCTAAAGATGTTATTATTATATAAGGTTAGTTTACCCTCGTATAAAATATGATTATAAAGTATAGAATATATAATAATAATATTTATAATTTTAATAAGATAGGCTTTTTGATAAGAATATTATTATATATAAAGGTTATTACGATTTTTAATTATAATAAAAGGCCTCGTATAAAATAGCTTAGTAATTAAAAATAGGTTTTTATTATTTAGGGTATATATACGGATAGCTAAGCACTACTTCTATATATTATTATAAAAGGTAAATATTACTTCCTCTCTTAGTATATTAATAACTAATTCCTAGCTATATAATATATCTATTTAAATAAAAATAGATAGATAATAAATAATATTAGCTTAGATTAGCTAAAGTATTTTAATTAGTATATAAAGACTTATATAAAGGGCTCTTATTACTTTTTAATTTTTAATAATTATAATAATTATAAATTGATTAATTTTAATAAATATTATAAGGAATAAAATATTATTATTTTTTATATACCTCCTTATTTATTATATAAGCTTTAGCTTCTTAATATTAAGTATTTTAGCCTATTAAAATACTCATATTATAGAAAAAAAAAGAAAATAATACGGATATAAATTTTATATATTATAAAAAATAACTTCTTTCTTATTTTTAAAGTAGTATTCTTTATTTTAATAAATAAAAATAACGTACGAGCTAGTTTTAAATAAGTAAGTTTTATATTTTTTAATTTTAAAATAGTTATTTTTTATTTAGATTTTAAGCTAAAAACGCTAATATTATTAAACTTATAACTAAGTAGCCGAGGCTCTTAGGACTTAAAGATATTAATTATAATATTAGAGGGTATATAAAGTACTACCTTTTTTAAAAATAAGATCTAAGTATATTAAAATAGGTTATTAATAATAATATATAAAATAATTAATTTCTAAGCTAGAAATAATAATAAGTTAGCCTATAAGCTTATTATTATTAAAATAAAGAATTTTAAGCTTTATATAGGAATAGATATACTAAATAAGTACTAAAAAATAAAAAAGACCTAGTTACGTTTTAGAGGGTTATTTAATAGTGTTAAAATAGAGGTATTAAAAATAAAAAAGGGTAATATTAATACTAAAAAAAATAACTCTTCGAAAAAAGGTCGTATAAAAAGTACTAAACTACGCATATAATAATATAATAATTATAAAAAGCCTAAATATAATATACGAACTTATAAAATAGTTTAGAATAATAATAAAAAAGAGGGTAATGTATAGTTTTAATTAATTTTATACGTTATAACTAAGTTAATTTATAAAAAAGGTTAAGAGGTTACGAAGAGTGCGTCGCTCGCTATAATACGTCGCTCGCTATATAGGTACGTTATATAGAATTCTTATAATAATAAGGTTACGTAATTATTTATAAATCCGTACTTATTAACTTCTATAGTAAATAAGATCTCTACTAGTTAATATAGGCTATATAACATTAATGAGTTAAATAATATATTTAATATATTTTTCAAAATATAGTATCCTTATTTAAATACTTGAAAATAGCCTAATTCTAAAAATAAACAAAGAGCTTGTTATAAAAATAGTACTTTTATTAAAACTTAGGGAGTTTATTAATATAAGTAAGCTTAGTAAATATAAAGCGTTTTTAATAAATATTCTTAATAATAAAAATAAAAGTATCTAGGTTTTGATTAGTATTATTTATAATAATTAAATTAATATAAACTAACTTAAGCTTATATAATAACTAATTAGTTATAATAATCTTATAAATAATTAATATAAAATAAATAAACTCGGCTATAATATTACTAGTTTTATTAATAATATACTATAAATAATAATTATTAATATTAAGATTCGTATTTTTGAAATATTTTATAATACGCTAGAAATAATAAAAAAACTTTAAACTTTTTTTATTATTATTATTTATAAAAATAAGGACGTTAAGTATCTTATTTAATTTAGTAAAATATCAATAAGCCGAGACTGGGGTACCTTTATAGCTACTTTATACTTTAATCAAGTAAAATACTACTTAAGTACATAATAAGCCTTATTACTATTATTATATTTATTATTATTATATTTATTATTATTATATTTATTATTATTATATTTATTATTATTATATTTATTATTATTATCTTATTCTTATTCTATTTATCTTATTCTCTTTATTATTCTTATATTTTATTATTATCTTTCTTCTTATTCTCTTTTCTTCTTCTTCTATTTCTATTCTTCTCTTTACTTATTCATTATCTTATCTTCTTATTATTTTCTTATTATTATCTTTCTTCTTATCTTTATTTTATAAATACTAAATATAAGACCGTTTTTTAATTACTTAATATAACGTATATATAGCGATTTACTTATTATAACGAGTCGCCCACTTTTAAATACCCTCTTATTATTTATATAAGTTAATTAAGCTATAGTATATAAAATTAATTAGAACTACTTATTAACTTCTTTTTTAGAATTCTCTTGAATTATTTAGTATATTTGTACGTTATATTTAGTCTTTTCATAATTATTATATTATTATTTATATTATTTACTCCTTTTTATATAAATACTTTTTTAATATATATTTTTATTTTTAATATAAATAACCCCCTTTTTTATTTTAATTATTTTAGTTTTAATAATAGTAAATAACCCCTTAAAACATAGTTAAGTTTTTTAATTTTTTAATACTTATTTAGTATCTTATTTATTATATAAAGCCCGTAATATTTAGCTTTAATAAGAGCTAGTTTATATATTAATTTATTAATATTCTTAGTTTATAAGTTAATAAATTTATATAAATATATTAATAAGCTATTTTAATAATTATAAATCCGTTTTTTAAGTAAAATAAAGTTTTATATAGTATTATATATTATAATTAGTGTTTTTAAGTTCTAAAAGCCTTAGTTACTTAAATATAAATTAAATAGTATTAGCATTTTTAGCTTAAAATTTAGGTTAAAAACTATTTTTATATTAAAAAGTACGATTTAGTTTATTTAAAACTAGTTCGTACGTTTTTTTATTTATTAAAGTAAAAAAAGCTGCTTTAAAAGTAGGGAAAAGTCGTTCTTAGTAATATACGTAATTTATATCCGTATTATTTTTTTAATTTTTTTATTATATAAAGCTTTTAGTAAATTAAAATAGTTAACATTAAAAAGTTAAAGCTTATATAATAAATAGGGGAGTATAAAAAAAGTAATAATACTGCATTTTTTATAATAATTATTAAATTTAGTTAATTTATAATTATTAAGAATAAGGAGTTATTTAATATTTTTTTTATAAGACTTTATATAATTTTTAAAATACTTTAATTAATTTAAGCTAATTCTATTTATTATTTATTTATTTCTATTAAAATAAATATATTATTTAAGGAGGGATTAGTTATTCATCTATTATAAAACAAGATAATATTTATTTTTAATAATAATATTTAAAAATAGCGCTTACTTATTTATATATATATTCTAAATAATAAAAACCTATTTTTAATTATTAAGCTATTTTATATAAAGCCTCTTTTTATAATTAAAAACTATAATAATTTTTATATATGATAATATTTTTATTAAAAAGCCTATTTTATTAAAATTATAAATATTATTATTATATAATTTGTACTTTATAATTATATTTTATATAAAAATAAACTAGGTTTAGATAATTATAAGATCCTTAGTTAATACGTTTTAGTAATTAAGTTTATATTAAAACCGCCTTTTTAATTATAATTAATATTAGATAAAAAAATTTATTTATTATAATTTAATATACGTTATATGATATTTATTTAAAAAGTAATTAGTTATATTTTATATATTATTAAATTATAATAAAAGTCGTTAATTAATTAAGTTAATAATCTATTTAAGAATTATAGTTTTTTTTAAGAAGGTATTTGTTTTAAATATATATAAGTTTTATATTAAAATAATAAACTAGTACGTTAGTTATAAAGTATTATTTTTAGGACGTTATAAATAAAAATTATTTTTTATATAAATAATTTTAAGTCCTTTTTAATAATTTAAAGTATAAGGATAATATCATTTTTATTTAAAAAAGAACTTATTATTAATATAAAAGAAAGTTATTATAAAAAGAAGAGGGGCCTCTGGCTATTATAGTGATTTACTAGGAGCGATTACTAGTAAAAGCGGAGCCGTCTTCTCATAGCGGCCCGCCCGCCCACTACGACTTTACTAACAATCTTTCAAGGTCACATACTACCAACTTTTTAATTTTTCAAATAATAATTATAATACTACTAAGCACTAAGTACTTTACCACTCGACTTCCAGCAATCATCTCCACTTCACTTCCAACCAACCCGATCCAGCAACAACGCCTTCCCCTCGTTCTAGCCCTATCTACTATTAGCACAGTTTAGCCTCGACAATACTCAACCACGCACTACGTACCAGTTCGTTCAATACCCAAGGCCCTTATAAAACAGGCAGCCATTACTATAATATTAATAAAAAAAAATATTATTATTAACAAACTAGCCCCTAATCTAAACAAAGTTCGCACTTAGTAATAATATACTTAAGAACATCCTAAAGAGCACGACGTTATAACTACTTAATTTTAATATATTTATAATAAATAATAAAAAAGCCCGTTTTTCTAAGGAATATAATAAAAAAAATAGAGCACTATAAAATAAAAAGCGCCCCTAAGGGTATAATATAAGCCTAAAATAATTACTTTTTTATTAAAATAATAATAAGCTAAATTCAAAATATAGAACTTAATAAATAGGGCTAGGGTTATTAAGTTAAGTAGAGTAGTATATATTATATATATATTACTTATAATATTAAATAATAGAGTTATTATAAACGATTTAAGGATTTAAAAACTCGAGGTCATAAGAGGATATAAAAGGATATAAAAAAAAAGGATTTATTTACTATTTCATAGCTTAATAAATTACTTATATTTACCTTAAGGGTATTAAGGTTCTATAAATAAGGACATTTATAATATATTAATTATGCTATAATCCGGCATAACGCGGGCTAGAAGATTTAAAAGCTATAGCGCTATAACCTTAAGTAGCTCCGACCTTAATAGTATTACTATAATAATTATAACTAATTACCTTAACGTACCGTCCATAAATTTAACTAAATAAACGACTTTTATAAGCCGTCTGCCTGCCTAAGTATTACACTATATAACTAATAAGTAGCTAGTAATACGGCTAGATATCCCATAGGGATGCCTTTTTTAATAGAAGCTCTATACATATTATAGGGTACTATTATACTTTTTAACTTAACGAGATACGTATATACTAATATATACTATTAAAAGGAAACCATATATAGAGATATACTTATATAGGGTGAGACTTTTTACGTACGTAGTGTATAAAATAAGATAAAACTAAATAAAAGGGAGAGGTATAAAAAGAAAAGAAAGTAATTTATTATAATAATTAACTTGCTATATATATACGTTATTTATTAAATATAACATTAATATAAAACCGTTTTTTAATTACTTAACGTATTTATTAAATATAATATCAATATAGAGGGTCTTATTTAGCTACTTCTTAATATCTTGAAACGTATAATAACTTAGCGAATAATTTGAATATTTTTCTTAATTATTTTATGAAGCTATTTGGTACTATTACTAATTTAACTAAGTACAAGAACTAGTATTTATTTGACCTAATATTAAGTAATATATATTTTTAGCTAGTTTTTGACTTAAATATAAGAAATAACGCCCTGATATCTTTTATATAGGTTTTAAATAAACTTGAAATTGATACAATATTTTTTAATATTATTAAAATCTCATTTATTATAAGTCTAAATAGAGGATACGAGCTCGTTAATAATATAAAAGGAATTAGTTATCTTACAGTCTAACGAGATAGTAGGAGTATCTACTAATACTATGTATTAACATCGTGTAACCGATATCGAGAATCGCCCGAGCGATTAGTAAAGGTAGAACTTATAAATAAAAGTACTATAAATACTTAAGTTGATATGAATATTAAAATCTGATATATTAATATTAGCTTAGTTATAGTAATTATAATAAGTAAGCTAGAGATATATAAGGTTAGAATAATAAATTAGTATTTTAAATAGCTCTTATAGGCTCCCCCAGGTAACGATAATATTAATATGAAAAACCATATTAGACTTAATTATTTATATAAGCTAATATTAAGAGGTTTTATATATTTCAAAAAAAAGTAAAGCTAATGATTTTAATATAAAAGCTTTAAGATAGATAAGCTACTTTATAGCGGTATTAGTTAAAAAAGTTAATAATAGTAATCAGTTATAATAACTAATTATTTAGATTTTAGTTTACTTTATATACTATATATATAAAAAAGCTTACTTTATATAAATATATCTCTATATTTAGTTTCTTTTTGATAAAATATATTAGTATATCCCTTAAGGGTCTGGCCCGCCTTATTAGGGGGCCAACTTCGCCCTTATAAATAAACTAATTTATTAAAGTTAATACTAAGTTTTTATTATATACTAAACTTTATAACTAATAATAACTCGCTATAATTACTAATATACCTTAAACTATTATTAATAATATAATATATTAATCGCTTTTTAAATAGCTAAAATCTACTTTTTATTTTATAATTCTTTAATAACTTTAGATTTTTTTAGAATCTTTTTAAACTTCTTATTTCATTATTACGATATTAAGGTATTAATTATATTTTGAAATTAACTAAATAATTTATTAAGGCTATATTATATAGATTTAGCCCTAAGAATAATAATGTATATTAAAGATTTTTTATTTTTAAAAAGATTCAAATTAATAATAATTAATTTGTACTCTTTTAAGCGATCTTTTTATAAATCGGGATTATTAAGCATAATATTAATAAGATCGAATTATTGAGTATATTCTATAAGGTATGTTTATAAGTTAATAAGTTATTATTTTAGTATTTGAAGTATACTTAAGGTAAATAGTTTAATAATAGTAGCGATAATAATAATAATAGTAAAAATAATAAAAGAAACGAGGTAGTAAGTATATAGTGTGGGTATAAGTTAATATATACTAAATATTAAAGCTTAGTATTATTCCTAATAATAATAACGAGGGTATTTCTAATATTACTATTATAAACTATTATTACTTAAAAGGGCTATAAATTTAATTAAATATATAGGCTTATAAAGTAATAACATTATGCTTAATATTATTATTAAACCGTAATTATAAACTTTATAGAAAGAAAAATTAAAAGAATAAAAAGAAAGTAATAATATAGTTTAATAAAATGATAGAACTATTATTTGTTTTACGCTTCTACCTCTACTAGTTACTCGGGCAATTCTGAATATTGTTTATAAAGTATTAATATATAGTATTAGTAAATATTCCTACTATTTCGTTAGCTTATTTTTTTTTTTTGATTTTCTTTTACCTTTTTAACTTTTCCTCCTATAAAGTTCATAACTACGGTTTATTAATATTATATATTAATATTATATAACTGATATTGAGAAATGCCCGAGCGAGTAGTAAAGCTAGAATGAATAAATAAATGAAGTTTATTATATAATAAAAACTTAGTATTAACCTTAATAAACTAACTTATTTATAGGTCGAAGTTAGTTCTTAATAACACGGGCCGGACTTTGAAAGGTTTAAAAAGCTATTAATATAGTAATAGTAAGTAGGTAGGCTATTATGATAAGATAGCTACGCTTTTATTAGTAATTATCTTTTAGTAAATTATCAAAATAACTAGAGGTTATTATATATATAATATAACTTAAAACTATACTCTATTATATTTATTCTTAAAAACCTAATCTTATTAATGTTAATTTATTATATTTATAAAGCTAGAAAAAAGATGACTATTTAGTTATAAATTTTATTTTAATTAATTATTTGAGTAGTTCTTGATATTCTTTATATAATAATAATATATAGTATTAATAAATACTCCTACTATTTTAATAAAATATCTTTTTTAATTTCTTTTTACCTTTTTTTCTAATTTTCCTTTTTATAAAGTTTATAATTATAGCTTAATAATAATATTAAGTATAACGCTACTACTTTATAAGCTCGTATACTCAGATAAGTTTACGGCCCCTTTAGGTAATAATAACCTATAATAATACTTTTAAAAATACCATTATTACTATTATTAAGAATAATACCGACGTATATAAGTAATAATATACGCTTCTAACTCTTACTTATATATATATATATTATATATTCGTTACCTTATTTCTTTTATTAGAATCATAAATCGCTATTTTAGATTATTATTACTATTTCTTTTTAAATATATACTATCAATATTTAATATACTAAGATAAGCTATTATTGATTTATGGCGCCGCCTTTATAATAAGAGGTTTAACCCTAAGGCTATAATATTAGTTAATCTTATTTTTTTTAAAAGAAAATAGATCTAGAAATATACTTTTGAAGTATTAAATTTGAAAAAAAAACTAGATTAATTAAAGAAAAGAAATTAGTATTATTATGATTAAAATATTAGTTTTCTAAAAATAACTTTAATATTATGAATACTAAAAAAAGAGTTGATTTTCGAATATAATTAAAGTATTATATAGCTAAGCTTAGATTAAAAAGTAACTATTGAATAAAGTCAGAGAATTTATAAAAATATAAATCTAAGTAGTAGTTTTTAATTATTTAAAAAGTAATTTATAGAGCTTAATATTTGTTTATTTATTTTACTTCTACTACTCGCTCGGGTAGTTTTTAATATTGGTTATATAGTATTACTATATAATATTAGTAAATACTCCTACTATTTTATTAAACTAGTTCTTTTTGATTTTTTTTTACTTTTTTAACTTTCCCTTTTATAAAGTTTACAATTACGGATTAACGGACTATATATTTTATAAATGAAATTATTTAACATACTAGGGGCTATTTAGATTATTAATGTAAGTAAATATTATACTTTGTTAACTAATCTCTAAACGTCTTTAAAATCTTGAGGAATTTATGATTATAAAATAATTTATATTAATTTATAAAGCGCCTATAATAAAACTAAAGACCGGATTAATTCTTATTACTAAGTAATTGTATTATAATAAAATTAATTTAATACTAATAAACTATAAAATCTAAAGCCTGATATTTATTTTACTTACTTAGTTACGTTACTAAGCTATAGCTAATAAAGATATTCGTAATAAGTGTAAACTTTTCAATAATAATTATTTCGATATACCCTCTTTTTTTATTAACTAATTTTTCGTTAATTACTTAGAAATCGTATAAGAATTTATATAATTAAGAATAATATAAAACTTGAAATCTTTATAAATAGTTTTAATGAATAGATTTATATTTATTTTATTTATCCTATTTCTACTAATTGCTCGGGCAATTCTTAATATCGGTTATATAGTATTTATATATAGTATTTATATATAGTATTAATAAATACTCTTGCTATCTTATTAAATTACTTTTTATAATCCTTTTCTATTTTTTTAACTTTTTCTTTAATAGAATTTATAATTATAGATTAATTGTAATATAAAGTACGATATTATTACTTTATGAGCTTATTTATATACTTAGCTAAGTTTATTAGCTTCTTAAGTAATAGTAGTTTATAACGGTAGTATTAGAGATGCCCTTATTACCGTTATTAAGAATGATATTGATATTTTAATTTATATATATATATTATATTTGTTTTTATGTTCTACTTTTATTAATCGCTCGGGCGGTTCTTAATGCTAGTTATATAGTAATTATTAATATATAATATTAGTAAATATTCTTACTATTTTGATAAACTGTTTTTTTTAATTTTCTTTTACTTTTTGAATTTTCCTTTTTATAAACTTTATAACTATAGATTATTAACGACGATATTAAGCGCTCGATATTATTACTTTATAAGCCGATTACTTAGTTAAGTTTATAGCCCTCTAGGTAATAGTAGCTTATAATAGTAGTATTAGAGATGCCTTTGTTACCGTCGTTAAGAATGATGCCGACCTTTAATGTTTAGTATATGTTAACTTATACCTATACTATATATTCGTTACCTTGTTTCTTTTATTACTATTGTTGTCGCTGTCGCTATCGAACCGTACTCTAAGAATATATATATACTATATATTTATTACTTTATTTTATTTATTAAAGTCGAAACTTACTATTTTTTATATTGTTTTTTATTATTTTATTACTATTTAATTATTTATTTTAAGTATATTTTATTAGAATACTAAGATACTAGCTTATTGACCCCTAGGGCTTCTTTAATAATTTAAAATTTAATTTTGTAATTATTATGTTAAATAATCCCGAGCTAGAAAAGGATTATTCTAATAAATATTATATTTATGATATTAATTAATAAAAATTCAATAAATATATTATAGTAAATATTATTTTATAAGCGCTTTTTTAATATAATCTAATAACATAAGTAAGCTTAATCAATGATCCGTGGTTGTGAACTTTGCAGGAGGGAAAGTTAAAAAAGAGGTGGAAGAAAATCATAAAAAATAGTCTAACGAGACAGTAAGAGTATCCACTGATACTGTGTATTAATACCGTGTGACCGATATCGAGAATCGCCCGAGCGATTAGCAGAGGTAGAACAGAAAATAAATAAGTAAGCTTAAATTTAAGAATATAATTAGGAGCTTAGAAAAAGTATAAATGAGCGTATTAAATAGGAATATTAAAGAGAGGTTATTATTAAATAAAATAAAGGGAGAAAGTAAGGGGTAGTACTTAGTTATTAAAAGGGTGTTTGATAAATTATAATAAAATTATCAATATTTATAATTAGCTATTATTAATTATAAAGTTTATTATATAATAAAAACTCGGTATTAATCTTAGTAAACTAGTTCACTTATAGAGGTAAGGTTAGCCCTTAATAAGGCGGGCCGGACCCTAAAAGGAAATGAATTCATATATATTAAAGTTTTTATACTTATTAATAAAGTACTAAGCTTATTAATAATAAGAGATAAATATACATAGTAAGTATAAGAAAACAAAATATAATTAGTAAAATCTACCTAAAACTTTCCCTAAGTAGTATTAAAAATAACCTCTAAATTCATATAAAGTACGTATACTTATAACTAATAAAAGCCTATGAATATATATTTAAACTTAATAACCTCGAGCTATTAAATAATAAATAATCTATTTATATATTAAATCTAACTCTTTAGGGTCCGGCCCGCCTCATTAGGGGCCAACTTCGCCTTTATAAATAAGCTAGTTTACTAGGGTTAATACTCAGTTTTTATTATATAATAAACTTTATAACTAATAATAACTAGCTATAGTTATTAATATAGCTTAAATTATTATTAATAATATAATATATTAATCGCTTTTTATATAGCTAAATACTACCCCTTACTTTCTTTTTTTATTTTATTTAATAATAACCCCTCTTTGATATTTCTATTTAATATACTTACTTATACTCTTTTTAAACTTTTAATTATATTATTAAGTTGAAACTTATTTATATTACCCTATTATCTTAAAAGGGTGCTAATGAAAGTAATAGTTATTATAATATATTTATTCATTTTCTATAAATTGATATTACGTATATAATACTTATTAAAACGGTCTTTTTATAGCTTAGGGTTATTCAGTATAATATTTATAAAATTAAACTTCTATTTATTATTAAGGAAGCCCTATGGATTAATAAATTATTAATATTTTAGTATTTTAATAAAGTATATTTAAAAGAAAAAATTAAATAGTAATAGCGATAGTAATAGATAATAAGGGAAGTAATGTTTTTTAATTTCGATAATAAAAAGGAGGTAACGAATATATAGTATATATATATAAGTTAGAGTATACTGAATATTAATAAAGTTAGTATTTTTTTAACGAGGGTATTTTTAATACTACTATTATGAGCTACTACTACCTAGAGGGGCTGCGAACTTACCTAAATATATCAGCTCATAAAATAGTAATATCCTATACTTAATATTATTATTAATAATCCGTAGTTATAAACTTTGTAAGAGGGAAAGTTAAGAAGGTAGAAGAAAATTAAAAAAAAATAGTTTAATAAGATAGTGGGAGGATCTATTATTATTATATATTAATATTACATAAACGATATGGAGAATCGCCCGAGCGATTAGTAGAGGTAGAATAAATAAAATAAATATTAATAAGTTTATTTAATAAGTCTATTTAATAAGTTTATTTAGTTTAAATAGAGCTTGTGAATATTATTGAAAATAATAAAAATAAAAATAGTTTTCGAAAGCTTTAATATAAAAAATAATAACTATTAGCTCCTTTGGCAGTTTTGTTTAAAAACCTCTATTTATTCATAAGTTCTACCTTTACTAATCGCTCGGGCGGTTCTTAATATCAGTTATATAGTATTTAGAACATAGTATTAGTAAATACTCCTACTATCTTATTAGACTATTTTTTATAGTTTTTTTCTACTTTTTGTTTCTAATTTTCCCTCTTATAAAGTTTATAATTACGGATTAATAATAATAAATAGGTACAATGTTATTACTTTATAAGCCTACTTACGTATTTAGCTAGGTTTACTACTCTTTTAAGTAATAATAGCTTATAATAATAGTATTAGAGATACCCTCGTTACTATTATTAAGAATAATACTAACTATCAATATATATTCTAATTTATATATATACTATATATTCGTTATTGATATTTTATTTATTAAAGTTATAACTTATTATTTCCCTCGTTATTTACTATTGTTATTATTATTATTATTATTATTATTATTATTAAATTATTTACTTATTTAAATATACTTTATTAAAATACTAAGACGCTAATAACTCGTTAATCCCTAGGGCTTTTTTAATAGCTAATAAAAGTTCGATCTTATAAATATTATATTAAACGACCCCGAGCTATAAAAAGACTATCTTAATAAGTATTATATTTATAATATTAATTTATAAGAAATAAATAAATAGATTATAATAAGCGTTACCCTTATTAGCGCCCTTTTAATATAATAAAATAATATAAAAAAGCTTAAACTTAATAATATAATTAAGAACTTAGAAAAAGTATAAATAAATATATTAAATAGGAATATTAAAAAGAGGCTATTATTAAATAAGAAAAAAAGAAATAAGGGGTAGTATTTAGTTATTTAAAAAGCGATTAATAATTGTATTATTAGCTCCCTGACGGAGCAATCCGCCGGGACCGTACCGTATATTACGTATTAAGGAAAACTAGGTATAGTGTGCTCTATATCTAACTATTAACTAAAATAGCTCCCGACCTTCTGCTACGTAAATCTAGCCGTTTATAAAGCGAGCTTTACCTACTTTAATATATATAGGACCTCTTAGTACTAGCCTGTGTAAGTAGCTAAGTTTAGTATAATCTTTTTTTCTTATATAGGTATTATTATTGCTTATAGGGGCCCGTAGGAGCTATCTAAAGTACTAGCTTATTGCCCTAACCCTATATACTTCTAGCTTACTTATTATAATTATTATAACTAGGTTAATATCGATATATTAAATTTTAATATCTATATTAGCTTAACTATTTATAATACTTATAATATTACTTAGCTAAATTCCGTATTATTAAAAAGTACTTCGCTATTTCTTAGGCGTACTTACGTTAGTTATAATAACTATAGTATCGAGCTGGCCGAAGAGGGCGCCTAGCCCGAGAGGGGTAGACTTATTAATAGGCATCTTTGGGCTACTAATTACTAACTATATACTAGGAGAGTAAGTTCTTATCGAGGTAGTATTTTAACTAGCTAACTTCTTAATTAGTAATTTAACTAGTTATCTAAGTAGTAGTTTATATATTAATAGGTTTATTTAGTAAGTTTATTTAGTAATTTATTTAATTTAAATAGAGTTTTAAGTAATATTAGAAATAATAAAGATAGAAATAATTTTTATAAGCTTTAAAGAGTAGTAAATATTAGCCTTTTTAGCTCTTTTTTTAAAAACTTTTATATTATTATTAAAGTTTAGAACCTCTATAGTTAAGGAAGGCCGCTTCTAACCTTTATGGCTAAGTATTATAGCTAATTATTATAACTAACCTCTATTATTAACCTTTTTAGCTAGTATTATTATAAAGTAGTTTATTTATTTTAAATTAAATAGCGGTTTTTATATTAAAATTATTATATTACGTTAAGCACGTGCTTCGGGCATATTATACGTATTATGTAGTGGTTTTTTTCTAGCTTTATAGGCGCAAAAGATCGACCTTAACGGGATTACGTTTTTAAAGGAAATTATACGATATGGTATACTTTTTAATTATATAATACGCGCAATATACCCTAAGTATGCGCTTAACGTAATATAGTAATTTTAATATAAAAACCGCTATTTAATTTGGGATAAGTAAGCTGCCCGCTTTGTTACGTAATAGCGCTAGCTAGAAAAGTTAATAGCAAAAGTCGGCTATAATAATTAGCTATAATAATCGGCCGCAAAAATCAAAAGTAGCCCTTAACTATAGAGGTTCTAAACTTTAATAATAACGTAAAGGTTTTTAAAGAAAGGGCTAAAAGGGCTAATATTTACTACTCGTACTAGAGCTCATAAAGATTCTTTCTATCCTTATCACTTCTAATATTACCTAAAACTCTATTCAAACTAAACAAACTACTAAATAAACCTATTAATATATAAACTACTACCTCAATAAGAACCTCCTAGTATATAGTTAGTAATTAATAAGTTAGAACTCTAAAAATGCCCGTCAATAAGTTTACCCCTCTCGGGCTAAGCACCCTCGATTAGCTCGATACTATAACTATTATAATTAACATAAGTACGCCTAAAAAATAATAAAATACTTTCTAATAGTACGGAATTCGGCTAAGTAATATTATAAGCGTTATAAATAGCTAAGCTAGTACGGATATTAAAATTTAGTATATTAATACTAGCTTAGCTATAATAGCTATAATAAGCGGGCTAGAAGTATATAGGGTTAAAGTAATAAACCGGCACCTTAAATAACTCCTACGGGCCCCCCCGGGTAATAATAATACCTATATAAAAAAAGAGATCGTACTAGACCTAGCTACTTATATAGGCTAGTACTAAGAGGTCCTATGCGTATTAGAGTAAATAAAGCTCGCCCTATAAACGGGCAGCGGAAAGTCAGAAGCTATTAATAAAAGGGATATAATAGTCGAGTCGGTTAACTACTATTTTAATTAGTAGTTAAGTATAGAGCGCAATATACCCAGTTTTCCCCAATACGTAATACATAGTACGGCCCCGGCGGATTGCTCCGTCGGGGGGATTATACGTATTATATAATTAAAAAGTATACTATATTATATAATTTCTTTTAAAAACGTAATCCTATTAAAGTCGATCTTTTACGCTTATAAAGCTAAAAAAAAAAACTATATATTATATTATTAATAATAATTAGAGCTATATCGAAAATTATAACTAGTTATAGTTAGTTATAAAGTTTACTAAGTACGTAATAAAAATTTAGTATTAACTTTAGTAGATTAGTTTACCCGTAAAGGCGAAGTTAGCCCCTAATAAGGCGGGCCGGACCCTAAAGGGTTAAAAACCTCTAGATTATTATTAAAGTTTAGAACTTTTATAATTAAGGGTTTTCATTTTATTATTATAGCTAACCTTTATTTTTAATCTTTTTAGTTAGTATTATTATAATAACTTATTTATCCTAAATTAAATAATAGTTTCTATATTAAAGTTATTATGTTATATTAAGTACGTATTTAGGGTATGTTATACATATTATATAATTAAAAAATATACTATGTTATATAATTATATTTAAAACTTAATCTGATTTAAACTAATTCTTTATACTTATAAAGCTAGGAAAAAACTATTAGTTATATTTTTATTTTACTTCTATTAATCGCTCGGGTAGTTCTTGATATTAATTATATAATATTAGTATATAGTATTAATAAATACTCCTACTATTTTAATAAACTATTTTTTATTTTATTTCATTTACTTTTTTAGCTTTCTTTTTATTTTATAAAGGTTATAACTATGTATTAATTAACGGTAGCGATATTAAGTACGATACTACTGCTTTATAAACTTATATACCTAAATAAGTTCGCGGCCCCTCTAGGTAGTAATAGCTTATAATAGTAGTATTAGAGATACCCTCGTCGTTATTATTAAGAATAATTTGTTTAATGGTTCTACCTCTACTAATCGCTCGGGCGGTTTTTAATATTATTTATATAATATTAATACATAGTATTAGTGGATACTCCTACTATCTCGTTAAACTATTTTTCGATTTTCTTTTACTTTTTTAATTTTCTTTCTTATAAAGTTTATAATTATAGATTAATAATAATATTAGGTGCGGGACGCTATTATTTTATAAGCCCGCGTACTTAGCTAAGTTTGCGGCCCCTCTAGGTTAACGGTAGTTTATAATAGTATAGTACTAGAGATACCCTCGTTACCGTTATTAAGAATAATACTAACCTTATTAATATTTAGTATACGTTAACTCTTATATACTATATATTCGTTACTTTATTTCCTTTATTAAAGTTAAAAAACGCTACTTCCCTTACTATTTATTATTATTATATTATTATTATCGTTATTGTTAATAAATTATTTATTTATTCTTAAATATATCCTATTAAAATACTAAGATACTTAGAGATTATCGACCCCTAGGGCTTCTTTAATAGCTAAAAGTTCGATTTTATAAATATTATACTAAAAAACCCCGAATTATAATAAGGTCGTTTTAAAAAATACGGACTAAATATTATTAACTTAAAGATCTAAAATACGTATATTAATATAAGTATTACCCTTATTAATACTTAATTTATATAATACGGCCTTAAAATACTTAACTAACTCTAAAATATTATTTATATTTTAAAATCGTAGTATAAAAATAAATTAAGAAAAATAAAAAAGGATATTCTAAAGTTATTATATAAAGTAAAAAATAAGAGGTAGTTTTTGGCTATTTAAAAAGCGATTAATATATTACGTTATTAGTAACGGTTAGAGCTATATTAATAACTATAGCCGGCTATTATTAGTTATAAAATTTATTAAGTACGTAATAAAAACTTAATATTAACCTTAATAAGACTAGCTTGCCCGTGAGGGCGAAGTTGGCCCCCAATGAGGCGGGCCGGACCCCAAAGGGTTATTAAGAATAATATTAGTTATTAGTATACGCTCCTAACTCTTACTTATATATAATATATATATATTATATATTCGTTACTTCGTTTCTTTTATTAAAATCGAAAATTATTATAAGCTATTATTATTAATTCTTTTTGAATATATATAATTAATACTTAAGATATTAAAATAAGCTATTATTAATTTATAGCGCCGCCTTTATAAAAAGAAATTTAACTTTAAAGCTATAATACTAATTAATACTACTTTTGAAAAAAAATCTATAAATACGACTTTAAATAACTAGATTTAAAAAAAACCCTAAATAATTCAAAACAGAATAGATTAGTATCGCTATTATTAGATTATTAATTTTATAAAAAAGCCTCGATATTAATATTAGAATAAAAATTAACTCTTTAATACGGTTAAGGAATTATATAGCCAGGCCTAAATAAACTAAGGAGTAGTTATTTAAAAAGCTTAGAGGATTTAAAAAAGGATAAATTTAAGGGGTAGTTAATAGCTATTTAAAAGGTAATTCATATAATTTAATATATTTATTAATACGAGTTAGGTTAATATAGCGGCTATATTGCGTTAGTCCTATGGCTAACTATAATTAATTATAAAGTACGTAATAAAAACTCGATATCAACCCTAATAAGACTAGCTTACCCATAAAAGCGAAGATAGCCCTTAATAAAGCGGGCCGGACCCTAACGGGGAAAAAAACTACTCTATAAGTATCTTTTTATATTTAATTTCTTTTTAATAATATATATTAATATATATATATTATAAGTTTTCGTATTTAATTTTGTATATTATTCTTTTTTCTTATTTAACTATGCGTACGCTTATATAATACTAGTAGATTTCCGGAACAGCGGGTTCTAGGTTAACTTAATATATTATATTATTTTAATTATATAATTACTTATATATATACGTCCGGGTAATAGCACTTTTAAACTAATTAGTTCAGTACTATCTAGTATACTAATTATAATGACTAATTATATTACTAATTTACTATGGAATATTATATAATTAGTACATAATATAAAATTTATAACACGTATATATATAAGGAATGAATTAAAACTACTTTATATAAGTATAGAGATATATACCCTATAACTATTTAATAAATGATAACCATATATAACTAATCAATTATTAATTCTATAAATATAAAAAATCGTTAACTATAAGCAAATTTAAACTATCTCCCTTAGAATTATATTAAAAATTAAATCAAACGTACGGGCTTTTTAGCCTTATATTACTAAGCTACGCAGTTATTAATATATATAATTTATTAAATTAAAAAAGTATAATAAGACTTTATAATATATATAAAGCTTTTGTTAAAAAAAAAGTACCTTTACAAAACGTTTAGCCATATTATTTACTTATTTTATAATTATATAGCGTAGTACCTAGGTAAGTAAATAGCTTATAAGTCGTTTATTTAACTAGAGATTAGTTATTTTAACTATACTATCGGACTATTTTAACTATATACTGCTACTAGTAGCTACTAGTATAATCCCAACCTAGCGTTATTAACTCCCTCTACTATAATTAGCGATTTTTATAGGCATAAATAACGACTTTTATAAGTATAATTAATAACTTCCTCTAAAAGTAATTAACCCGGTATAATTAATAATTTTTATAACTATAATTTATAGTTAATATAAGTGTAATTTACTAGGTATAATTAAAGTATAAACTTTATAGAAGGGAAAGTTAGAAAAAAAAAGATAGAAGAAAATTAAAAAATTAGTTTAACGAGATAGTAAGAGTATCTACTAATACTATATATTGATACCGTATAACCGATATTAAGAACTGCCCGAGCGAGTAATAGAGGTAGAATATTAAAATAAATAATTAAAATATAATTAAATTAAATAAGTAGAATTAAAATATAATAGAATTATATAAGTAGTACTTAGTATTAGTATATAGTTAAAATAGCTAAACGATATAGTTAAAATAACCGGTCTCTTTTACTATAATAGTAGTATTTTTTTCATTAGAGCTATTTGAAATTTTATTACTATAGTTCTAAAACCTTTTAGCTTATATTATATTAAGAGTTTAATTTATATATTATAAATATCTTTATTTACAAAACTTTAATATTCTTAAAGTAAATATAAGAGATTTATATATAATAAAGTTATTAAATAATAAGTATTTTTATTACGAAAAGGAACTCGAGGTAAGTCGAAACGTTATTATATTAACTTATTAAATATAACTTAACGTAAAAAAAGAAAAAGTAGACTAGTAAGCGGAATCTAAGGCGCTAAGCTTTTAAGCTTAGCGGTCTAGTAGTTATATAACTCGTAGGGGGTCCGCTCGGTACCTAAGGCCCGAGCGCACAGGGGCCTAGCGCCCAGTGCCGTAATAAATCCCTTTTTATATATTTTTAAATTTTTAAATTATTTATATAGTAGTTTTTTTCTGGCTTTATAGGCGCAAAAGATCGACCTTAACAGGATCACGCTTTTAAAAGAAATTATATAATATAATATATTTTTTAATTATATAATATATATAATATACCCTAAGTATATACTTAATATAATATAATAATTTTAATACGAAAACCGCTATTTAATTCGGGATAAGTAAGCTACTTCATTACTTATTAATAATAAGCTAAATAATATACTTACGTAGCGGCGCTAATTAAAAAGGTTAATAATAAAAGTTAGCTATAAAAGTTAGAAGCGGCCCTTAACTAGAGAGGTTCTAAATTTTAATAATAATATAGAGGTTTTTAGAAAAAGGGCTAAAAGGGCTAATATCTAACTACTTAGAGCTCATAAAAATTCTTTCTATCCTTATTACTTCTAATATTATTTATAAGCTCTATTTAAACTAAATAAACTTACTAGATAAACCTATTAAACGAACCTATTAATATATAAACTATTACCTAAATAATTTACTAAAAATACCTATTAATAAGTCTACCCCTCTCGGGCTAGGCGCCCTCTTTAGCTAGCTCAACGCCCTAGTTATTATAATTAACATAAATATACCTAAAAAGTAATATAATACTTTTTAATAATATAAAATCTAGCTAAATAATAATATAAATACTATTAATAGCTAGGCTAGTACGAATACTAAGATCTAGTATATTAATATTAGTTTAAAAATTATATTCTCTAAGGCTAGAAATCTTTTTAATACGGGCTATATTATAAATATAAAGGACTATATAAAGGGTCCTTTAACCCTTAATAAAAAAGAGAATATAATATAAGATCTAGCTACTTACGCGGGCTAGTATTAAGAGGTCTTATATATATTAGAGTAGGTATAATTTACTTTTTAAATAGTTAAATTTTAGAGGACTTTATATGGCAGAAGGTTGAGAGCTATTTTAATTAGTAATTAAGTATAAAGCGTAATATACTTAGTTTTCCTTAATACGTAATATATAGTACGGCCCTAGCGGATTGCTCTATCAGGGGGTTAAATTATTTATAATAACTTTATTATTTAAAACATAATAAATAAATTAATAACCCTATTTATAATTCTTAAGTTTAATATTATTATTTTAACTTATTTATACTTAAATAGTCTTTTTAATAACCTTAATTTTTTATATTCTTAGGAATATAATTTATTTTATAATATTTTTTTTAATTCTTTTTTAAAAAAGGCTATTTTATTATCTATTTTAATTATATTAAAAATAAGGAATATTTATATTTGATACTTTAAAGCGTATTTAAGTAAATCAAAATTAATGAAGAAATTTATGTTGTTTTAAAAGTTAAGTTATTAATAATAGTATTATCTTTCTATTAATATTATAATAATAATTACTTACTTTATAAGACCTCTAATATTTAATATTATTTATTATATTAAACTTATGATTAATATATAGTATGTAATTAGGTAATTAGTATTAAGATTAAACTATACTAATAATGAATAGAACTAAAATATAAAAAAAAGCGTTATTATTAAACTAGGTTAATTAGAAATAAAGTTTATAAATGATAATAGCTTATTAGCCCTCAGTAGAGGGTATTAATAAAAACAATTATTATAAATTGAGCTATAAAGTACTTAATACATATTTTATTATAATATATTAATTACTTTTCAAATAGCGAAAAACTACTTTTTATTTTTTATTTTCTTCAATAATTAAATTTTTTTTCCAAGCTTTTTATCTTATTATTATAATATTAAAGTATTAATTATACTTTATAATTAATTAAGTATTTTATTAAAGCTATAATATATTAATTTAGTATTAATAATAACAATATTTGTAAAGGTACTTACGTTTTTTCAAATCTTTAAATTAATAATAACGAGTTTATACTTTTTTAAGTAATTCTTTTATAAATTAAGATTATTAAATATAATATAATAAAATTAAATTATTAAATTGTTTTTTTAAGTAGCCCTATAAGTTAACGACTTAGTATATCGGTATTTTATATATTTTTAAAATAAGCAATTTAATAATAATAATAATAATAATAAAAGAAATAAGGTAGTAAATATATAGTATAAGTATAAGTTAATATATATATTAGAGGTCAATATTATCTTTAATAATAGTAACGAGGGTATTTTTAATAGTATTATTATAAATTATTATTATATAAAAAAGTTACCCCTTTGGGGTCTGGCCCGCCTTATTAAGGGCTAACTTTACCCTATAAGTAAGCTAGTCTTATTAAAGTTAATACCGAGTTTTTATTACGTAATAAACTTTATAACTAATAATAACTAGCCATAATTACTAATATAACTTAAACTATTATTAATAACATAATATATTAATCGCTTTTTAAATAGTTAAAATTTACTTTTTATTTTTTACTTTATTTAATAACTTTAGAATATCCTTTTTCGTTTTTCTTAATTTACTCCTATATTATAATTTTAAAATATTAATAATATTTTAAAGTTAGTTAAGTATTTTAAGGCTTTATTATATAAATTAAGTATTAAAAAAGGTAATATTTATATTAATATACGTATTTCGGATCTTTAAGTTAATAATATCTTATTCGTATTTTTTAAAATAACTTTATTATAATTTAGGGGTTTTTAATATAATATTTATAAAATCGAACTTCTAGTTATTAAAAAAGCCCTAGGGGTTAATAATTTTTAGGTATCTTAACATTTTAATAATATATATTTAAAGTAAATAATTTAATAGCAATAGCGATAAATAATAAAAAAAACGTTTTTTTAATTCTAATAAAAGAAATAATATAACGAATATATAGTATATAAATTAACGTACATTAAATATTAATAAAGTTAGTATTACTTTTAATAATAATAACGAGGGTATTTTTAATATTATTATTATAAAGTTATTATTTAAAAGGGCTATAAACTTAGCTAACCCTTTAGGGTCGGCCCGCCTTATTAGGGGCTATCTTCGCCCTACGGGCAAGCTAGTTTTATTAAGGTTAATATTAAGTTTTTATTACGTACTTAATAAACTTCATAACTAATAATAACTAGCCGTAGCCGCTATACTAACCTAACTTATATTAATAAATACGTCGAATTATACTAATTACTTTCTAAATAGCCGAAAACTACCCCTTAAATTTATCCTTTTTTAAATCCTCTAACTTTTTTAAATAACTACTCCTTAGCCTAGGCTTAGCTATATAATTCCTTAACTATATTAAAAAATCGATTTTTATTTTAATATTAGTATTATTAAAGCTTATTTATAAGATTAATGTTTTAATAATAATAATACTAATCTATTTTTTTTAACTAATCCGTATTTTTTTTTAAGTTTAGTTATTTAAGGCCGTATTTATAGATTTTTTTATTTAAAAAGTAGTATTAATTAATATTATAGCCTTAGGGTCGAACTTTTTATTACGGAGGTAGTGCTATAGATTAATAATAGCTTATCTTAGTATTTTGAGTATTAATTATATATATTTAAGCGATTTTTAATTTTAATAAAAGAAATAAGATAATAAATATATAATATATATATGCGCAAGTAGGAATTAGAAGCGTATATTAGTAATTAGTATTATTCTTAACGATAGTAATAAGGGTATTTTTAATATTATTATTATAAGCTATTATTCCCTAGAGGGGCCGCGAACTTATTTAGGTATACGAGTAGGTTTATAAAGTAGTAGCGTCCCGCGCTTAATATCGTTATTAATCCGTAATTATAAACTTTATAAAAAAGAAAGTTAAAAAAAGGTAAAAGAAAATTATAAAAAATAGTTCAATAAAATAGTAGGAGTATCTATTAATATTATATATTAATACTATATAACTAATATTAAGAACTGCCCGAGCAACTAGTAAAATAGAAATCTAAAATAAATAAACTTAGCTAAGTGCGTAGGTTTATAAAGTAGTAATATCCTATACTTAATATTACTATTAACCCGTAATTATAAATATTATAAAAAGTAAAGTTTAAAAATAAATAAAAATAAATAAAAATAAATAAAATAAATAAAATAAATAAAATAAAGAAATAAATAAAATAAAAAATAATAAAATAAAGAAAATAAATAAAATAAATAAAATAAATAAAAGAAAGAAAATAAATAAAAAAATAAAATAAAAAAATAAATAAAATAAATAAAATAAAAAAAAAAATAAAATAAATAAAATAAATAAAATAAAAAAAATAAATAAAATAAATAAAATAAAGAAAATAAATAAAATAAATAAAATAAATAAAATAAATAAATAAATAAAATAAATAAAATAAATAAAATAAATAAAATAAATAAAATAAATAAAATAAATAAAATAAATAAAATAAATAAAATAAATAAAATAAATAAAATAAATAAAATAAATAAAATAAATAAAATAAATAAAATAGTACGGTCCTAATAGATTGCTCTATCGTGGGGCTAAATAGTGTTATAATATTATAAATTAAACTAATAATATTAATAACGAGAAGTAATATATAAGAATGCTGTTTAGACTTAGTAGCTCGTAATAGCGGTTAACTACTATATAGAGCCAATTAAACCCTTAATTAATATATATCCATAGACCTTTTTACTTCGTACTGTGGTAAGAATACTGCTCCGCGATTCGCGCTCAGGGGTGAGCTCGCCGCGCTTAGTAAGGTGGCTTGAGCCCACCCAGACCCGCCGCGTGTGACTGGCCAATCTGACAATTTCAATCCGACCATACTGGCTCACGACGTGATACTACGAGCACATTTCATCACCAATGTATACTGGTTTTGGCTACAATCCGATACGGATAACCATCGAGGACATTTCAAGGCCGCAAGCAAGACCAGATGGTTTGAAACTCATACGGGTCAAATCTTGACGCGTGTGGGATGCAATTCAGAAAGCCAGCTCCTTGTAGGTTGTCGCCACCATTGCATTGCGCGTTCATTGAAGCCTTGGCATCGCAGACAGCATTAGGGCACAGGTATGCCGGACTTGAGGTTCTGAAGAAATCAACAATGCTGCAAAACATGACGCATTGGTTCTATGTATCTTGAAGTGCTGCAATAAACTAATCAGACGTGCAGGTCTGTTTTTCGAACCAAGGCCAGTTCATCTGGCTGGACATTCCGGTCGACATCATCTACTGTAGGAGAGACAGACATTCTTTTTCATGAGCCGCTCCGGAGCTCGCAACGGAGCATTTTCCAATGCGCCACCTTCCAGACGCCAATTTGCAACACAGCCCCATCCAAGTCATGGCCAGGTCTCTCAGTCTTTATTTAGACTGCCGAAGAGCGGGTCTGGCAAAGGGTACCGTAGAATTCATGATTCAGACTCATGTTGGGTAGTATTTGTCACAAAGTCACGACCTGGCTTGTGCGTCGGCTGTCGGGTTAAGGTAGATGTAAAAGTCGATTTGATCGTGCGGTGTATCTCCAGGCACGTAGTCCTTGATAATGGGAGCAGTGGGACTAACAGAGCGAGAGAAGTTAGACATGGAGCAAATTAGATGCCGAAAGAATCATGACTGAAGGTTACCTTAAGCTGAATCTAAGACGAACACGCTGTCGTTCAGATCAAACTCGTGCCTCAAGGTCTCGAACGGAGAGAGATTCCGGGCTGGTGGAAGAGCCAGAGAATTGTCGCTTGATAGTGCCCTCGTTTCCCAATGGAAGCTTCACAAGCTCAATCCGAGCAGACGGCGTTTTTCTTCCGGACACCGAGTCGGAACATTCAAATATGGTCCCCGAGCGATAGCTCATGGTATCGGAGCTGTCGACCATGGTTTCGGTGTCATTATACATAGTAAATGACTTTGCCGGTGAGGATTTTGGAGAGTCTTGAGGAAGTTCGGGATTCGAGGCGCGGTCGCAGTCACGATCGCAATCGCAGTCAAGGTTGTGAGGGCAGGCGCCGGGGAGCGTCTGTATCCAAGAAGCGATTGACTCCCACATGATTGACGACAGTATGACAGTATGCGCGTCGATTGGTTTGGGTTTAGCCGATGCGATTGATTTGATGATGTAGACGGATGGATTGGGGGCGGTTGGCCGAGTAACAAGGGAGTCGCGGGCACGGCGGGATACCTATCTTACTACCTGGGTAAGATGCCTAGGCATAAGGAACGTACCTTACCTAACGCTGCGTAGACCCCCAAAGACCTGGAGGAGGGGCGTACGGCAGAGGTCGTTCTTTCTGCTGGCTGAATTCGCTTAGAAGATCGCTTAATTGGGTAGTGGCCCAAGATAGATACCACCCCGTGTTCACAATGCAGTGTTGATATTGGCTTGACGGCAAGTGCGCCCCTTCCTCTCATATCTTGGCAAGCTATGCTAGTAGGGCGGATTGCCTTGAATACCGTAGACCAGAAATTCCAATAGGGAGAGATCTCAAGGCCCGGGGGATTCGGGGCATTATCAAGAACAGTCAACGAGGGGAAAAGGGGCACTTTGGCATTCAGAGCGTCCGCCTGAAAGACGATGGGTCACTCAACCAGCAGACTGGTCCCCTACGGACATACCCCCATTGAGCAGCAATGGAAAGGACCTCTATTGAGAGCGCCCTCTTCTCGTGTAGGTACCTGCTAAGGTGTTGGGAGCAGTCAAGTGGTTAAACTCTGCTTGTTGTCTCATCAATAGACAATGCACAATCATGTCGCCCGCTATGTCCCTAGATTCTTGGATTCATCTTTGCCTGGAGCCTGTCCGAGCAAGGATCAAACCTGATATGAACGGCGGCAATCAGTGAGCGGAGGTGCCTTTAGATTTCCGGGTTGGCAGTGCATCGGATAAGCATTCTTATCCATAAGGTATCTCATCAAACTGCCCAGGTGGAAGTTTGGAGCACCTTACAAAGGCACTCTGCCCAAGGCCGCGCAGGCAGCCCAAGGTGCCTAGAATGGTAAGCTTGCCCGGAAACCGTCGGGCAAGGTTGTCAGTACCTTAGCCATCTTATCGAAGCTCGCGATGCCTCAAGGTACAAATGGAACTTCCGCAAGGTCAGGTAAGGTAGACCAAGCACCTAGATCCAAGCTCCCAAGTCAGGTGCGCCGACATCAACAAGCGACTCAAGTGATACTCCCACTTCAACTCCATCATCCAATTCCCACAGCCGAAGAGAAGAGAGAAAGCGCACCGGGCATCTCATTCAGCGACATGTTTCTATATCTCTCGTCAAGCTCATTCATCATATACCCAAACAACAACCCGACAATACGCACCACGAGTGCATCTATCAGACCCGCCGCATTTCCCGAGGACACAGCACGAGAACCGGCTCCTGCTTAGCACGTTCTCGTGTGGTGACCGATTGGACAAGAGGCGCAAAGGCTCGCATAAATGACCGGTAATCCCTCCATCACGACAGTCTAGCTCTCGCTCTATCTCACCCGCATCTTAGTCTACCTAAGCAATCAATGCAGACGTATTCACTATGACACGAACGATGTTCAAAGGCTGCCCGACCCAAAGCTATAACGGCGATGCCTCGAATTCCATCTATGGTAATGTCTATCAAGTCCTAGAGTAGCGGCAGGCCTTCCTCCGCCAAGCGCATAATGACTTTACGCCCTGATTGTCGTCTTGCGGCAAACAACGTTTGTGGCGGGATGAAATATCGCGGAAAGGTAGACCAGGATACCATACGTGCCCATTGTGCCATGTACTGCAATAGGCACACAATGGAGCAGACGCCGATGGCTTCCTCGGTTGTGCCCAACTCTTGGCTCACCTAAAATATCTACCGCAAATTAGCCCACATGTGTCTGACCAAGGCATGACACGGCCCGAGACGTAACGTACCGTTTCGGTGCCATTGCGAGTGCTGGCTACGATATACCACTTGTGACCCTCAGCTGTAACGCCGGCTATGAAGTCTGGTAGAGGCCGGGGGGGCTTCGTTGTGATTGGCAAGCCGTTCGAGGATATCCCACTGAACCCCTGGCCGGATCAAAAGTTGTGTCTTGGCATCGATGAGCTCTTCGTCGGGACCCTTGGTGTCGATGCTCAGTCGATGGGTCTTCGGCACAAGAGCTGGTAGCCGGTATGATAGACTGAGAGACAGGTTATCCTAATACCGGAGTTCCTGAATTGCGCTCGCGTATAGCGCCTCGGGGTTAATGAGCATATAATAGTCGATCTTGCGGGAGGATCCTCTGGTGTCAACATAGTAATCGATGATCTTAGTGGTCGGGCTGTTTTGCATTAGTCGGGATGGACAGAAACTCGTGTCACTGAGCCCCCTGTTGTTGGCAGAAGTGCTTGTTCTCAGATGTACTCACCACGGTATGTATGACACTGTTCCCTCAGACCCTCGGCATGGCAATGGCACCGCCAGCCGCAACAATTTGCCGTAAATGAATTGATTCCACGAAGCTTCGCAGTAGCCCTCATCGGAGCAAAACCTGAAATTCTCCAGTATGTTCATGACTTGCTCGACAGACGGGACCTCTCCAATGTCGTCTCGGGCCGGTGCTTCATAGTAGTGCCACCTCTGGACTGTCTGTCCTTTAAGTAAGGATTCCGTGGCAGCATCAATGTCGGCCTGCGGCGAAGCAGTCAGCAATTGGTAAGGTCTCGAGAAAGGTTGCTCTAGGATGGAAGAGGCATACCTTGTAACTCATGGATATGACGTTGACAACTCTCGTGACGTCGGATGGGTTGACGGTAGCTGGCTGTGGAGCGGATTGATCGGGGACCTCTACATATGCGCTAGGATCGAATTTCTTGGACGGGATCGCTACTTCGAAGCGGAAGTTGTTTCCATGATGAGTTTCTGCACTCGCTGACGGACGCTTCGGCGGCGGGACGCAACATTGAAAAATACTGATAATGGATGAAAATAAGTTCTTGTTGAGTCACAAGTACGAGAATACAGTCTTGATAATGCCATCGTTGAGGGTGCTACAAACGACGACAAGCGACATTGCATAGGAAGAGTGAAGTGGGGTGGTTTGCGGGATGGGAAACCTATCCTAGTGACAGTTATTTACTCACCTTCGTGGACGGCAGTGGTTGCGCGGGGTACCTGACGCCAGCGCGTCACCGCTGCCGTTGTCCTGACGCTGGACCCGTGTGCTCAACGCGATATCACGTGATGAGACGCGCAGAGTCGCGTCAGGAAGCCTGTCAGTCGTCGGGCAACCGTCGGCCCAAAGGGCGACGACTGGAATAACTGCTGGTGCAGTGTCTCTAAATGCTGAAGCGATTGTAAAGCCTTCTTTGTGAATGGTTTCGTACCGCGATATTGGACCACTTGCGCCGATTGGCCATGTCACGAGGCTGGCTCTTGAAGGGCCTTTGAGGGAACAGTCCAACGACCAGTGGTCTTGCGGCGGCACCTTTGATCGTGTTTTCAGCAAACAATGATGCTAACATTGAATTTATCGTCTTCAGAGAGCTCACCGCAGTTGGCTGTTGGACAATGGTAATGAATGACCACATGACAATCGCCTCGTGAGGCTGTCATGTCTATCAGATTTGAAGTCTGGGAAAGCCTGAATTGTTCAAGATCTCCCTCATGTGCCTACATACAAGTATGAGTAGCTCGTTTCAGAGCATTCGAAACGACGGCAAACCCGGATGCTGCACTTAGAGCTCATCTGGACCCCGGAAGCCTATCCCTAGATTCCTCGAGTAGCATGCGAGCACTGTCTCTTGGTCGCAAATATTCTCTTGCTCGAGACCTAGTTGAGGCCAATGGACCGCCCCGGGGATGCTTCCTTTGTTGAATTGGTACTGGACTTCGTGGTAGCTATTCCGCACATCGTCGACTTGTCCTATTTGCCTGTTGACTAGAGCTACTCAAGCCGTAAGAGCGCTGATTGTCGCTATCTTGTGACATTGATTGACAGGCCTAACGATGATCTCCTGATCTACCCCACAATGCAATCTTGAGAATGTCTAACCTGAGCCCGTTGTAGAGCCGATTTGTCGTCAGGGTGACGACTTGCTTTGTGCTGCCCTAGAATAATCCTAGATGGCAGCATGGACATCGCAGTGTCTTTACTTGTTACAACCCGCCATAGATTGAATGAAGATCAACTGGCATCGCTTGAGTCTGTGAGTTGTCAACGAGCTACAATTGTGATCGTCCCGTTGCACATCATTGCCATCCAGTAACCATCACCTTACTGCACCATCTGCCGGATTCTCTGGATGGAGAAATACAACTTCCCCCGTGCAGGTTCCCCCAGTTGCTCCCTGACCAAGCAGAAACTACTCCTCGTCGCAGAAATTCGCGTCTGAACAGTAATTATGTTGATAGCAAGTAGCAACCGAAGCAATATCGTCGAGGAGTAGAGGTAAGAAGCAATACCTCAAGCTTCAGCAGCTCTTGACCTCATCTCGAAGGTCAACTCCTCATCAAAGGGTCTGGTGTTTGCGCTGAAAATAGCGATCTGATTGTTTGCTCATTCGAGCGCCTATAGCACGTAATGCGGCTTCGATACTCGTAATTCTACTGTCCAAGCTCCCCAGAAATCGACGAATCTAGCGTATATGAGAAAGAGCTTTTCATCGGGTTGACTATGCCCCGAACAAGTGCGTCTCTCTTTAAGCCGACGCCCGAGAGGCGTAAACATTTGTTAGGCGACTTGCTACCTGTATTATGCTACTATCTTAACACGCGGGTGAATTGACTCTTGCTTGTTGAACGGTAGAACGAGGCGACTCACCGCCGAGTTGGCTGTAGGAGGTAACTTGCCATCGAACTGGCTGAAGGAGGAGATTGCCGTCGAACTGACCGGAGATGAAAGTGACTGGAGCAAGTGAGCAAGTGAGCAAGTGGAAGTGGCCGGCCATACTGACGGAAAATCCGGCACTTTTATGTTTGTCGAGCCACTTGCCGTACTTGTTTGTTACGTTTGTCGAGGAGCCACAAAGGCGGAGAAGAATCGAAGATCTGAGCTGACCACACGCACGTAGCAAACGGAAGAGGTTCGCAGTGGGCAGGATCTTCGTCCAACCCCGTGCGGTTGCCCGAGAAGGGATCTGGCATCTGAATGGTATGGTGGAAGTTGGAGATCAGAGCGGTTGCTGGCTGTTTGATCTCAACAGTGAGTTAGAAGGGTGAGATCCTTCCGCTGCGAGATTCTGGCGGAAGGAAGTCGAATGAGATGTATTGGAACATCTCTCAAGCTGCCAGCGGCCTGAACCAGCGGTCTGGTGGGCTGAGGGACTTGTTGAAGGAGCGATTCCCCCAGAGTATTCCGGCAGAAAGAAGCTTATCGAAGTGACTCTTCTGCAGTGGACTTCTGGCGGAAGGAGGTCGTGTGGTGTACTGAACTTCCGTCTTCTCTATGGCCAGGTCTCGGTCTGGCGGTAGATCTGCCGGGATGAGGCGTTGTTGAATGGATCCTTTCCGTGGTGGACGGCGGTCTGGCGGCTGGGGGCTTGTCAAAGTCACCCCTCCGCGGCGAACTCCTGGCAGAGATCTGCGTCGTGGAACGCGCTCTGAGGTGCCATTCCCATTGCCTTCGTTGCTGGCGCAATTCACCATAATGGTAGTCTTTCCAAGACCCCTAATGATGGCTGCCTCGGGGTCTCTCAAATTGGGGTCCCCGACTGGAGGGACAAGGCTTTGGTGACCCGGCGTAGTTCTTAATGAGTGACGGGTTGCTTTCGTCGTCGGGTGTATGGGTGTGTATCCTTCTCTTCTCTGCCCTGGCTATCCTGATAGAATAGTTCGGACGCTCAAGACCTTCCTTCCATGGCCCATAAAAGCTCCAATATCATTGTATACCCATGGGAATCGAGTTTTGGCTGTCAATAAGCTGATACTGATAAAATATAGAATCCAGTGTCAGTTTATTGGGTCATTGACGAGGTAATAGACTGATACATTCTTCAACTTGAGGTCGCTGAGCCTATTGAATCTGATAGTGCTGGACCAAATCTTGTGCGATGCGATAGTGTTGCTGGGGGCGTCATGTACTATTCCGAAGGAAGCAAGGACAGAGCTCAGTCGGGTGGAAGGATGACTATATAAACACCGGCTGCTGCTGGTGTAACAGACTCATGTGATGTCTGAGTGAATTGATGTCTTGACCCGGACGCCGTCGTCCAAACCCGAGACGCAGACCATACGAAGAGGTAAGCTAGCTGATGCTGTCAAAAGTGTCGCTATAGTTCTGACAGATCACTTTGACCTGGGTACCATGATCAATAAAGGAGGGCCAGTGGCTTCATCAGATGACGAGAGTCAATGGTGCTAAGGATGATACTGCGTGGCTGCCAGATTTCTTTCACATTTCTTTTCTGGGTTTCCTGTGAATCTCAAGGGGAACCTTACACCAGTCATCTCTTCTTTCCGAAACCCTGTCAGTCCTAGTACACACGACACGATTCCCAGCCCGCTGTGTCTCCCAAATATACGTCTCAGTCGACATTATTTCTACGATACAGGGGGTTGGGAGCCAAATGGCAATGTCTTCATTGCTAAGCAGACATCCTGGCATTCCGCACTCTGAATAAGATCGATCTGATACCTCCAGCGAGATGTTCATAACAGACACAGGCGGTAGCGAACGCTCTACAATTTCAAGGTCGGCCGCACAGTTGCACCTGTCCGATTGATGGAAGCTTTGCTAAATACTTCAAGCCGAGCTGAAAACGGGTATGGAGACATGTTCGAAGGCACTTAGCGAAGCTGGCCTCGATGTGGTAGCTAATCCAACAGCTGCTGCCGTTGCTCCCGCCATGAGGCACTCGCATTCGCACACAGAGCTGCTAGAAGTTTGCACTGACTCAGCATTATAATTAGGTCTATAGGCTGACCTTGTCTTCGCCAACCGCGCCGTCGGCATCTTGTTGTCCTCGGCATCTCGATCTAAGTATGACAGCGAGGTGTTGCGCAGCTTCGCCGTACTGGAGCTTGCCGTACTGGCGCATGCCGTACTGGCGCAAGTCGAGGACACCGAGTAGAAGGCCGGCAACGGTGTTTACTCCTCGGGTAGTGATGGAAGTGATCTAGCTTCCCAGATTCTCGAGAAGAAGGAGGCTGGGGCTCTGAGCGAACAGAAACTATGGAGACTTTGCGAGCGGCATTTCAAGCAATGCCTTGAAAATGAGCAAGCTTGGGTTGTCGATTGTGTGTAGCAAGCCAGACCCTTTGTCTGTATAAGGCTCGATTGCATCTCACTGGGATAGCAGTGTGAGGTGATCACAGAGGGAGGAACCATTGAATACCAACATCACTTATTCACACGGAAGCATTTACTCCGCGGCGCCGTTTATATGATTATGATCCCGGAGATAAGAGACGGTCCAAAGCCAAAGCCTAAGATCCCTTCCAGCGCTTTTTGACTGTCTAATACTCCATGCGGTACTTCGTATCTCTATCTCTATCTCTATCTCTATCTCCATCTTCAAAAGCTTCGCCGCAGCCCCTTGAGAAGCAGCTTCGGCCTGATGGAGCTTGGTACGAGCGAGTTTCTTGTCAAATCAACGATCTACAGACGGGCTAACGTTCGTAGCGCGTGATGAAACTCGTTGACTTCGGTGATTCCATCGTTGATCGTTTCGCATATGCCGTACGACACGACGAATGTACTCGCCATGACTCACCGAGAGATCGAGACAGGTTCTAGCTGTCAAGAAGGTCAAACACGTTGAGTGAGAAAGCAGAGAGCGAGCTTCGCGGGACCACGATCCGTGTCCAGGCTCGGGCACAGCCGGTCGATGATCTCTCGGTTAGTCGTGTCGAAAGCCTGCCTGGCTCCTACAGCCTTTGCCTGTGTTGGGATACACGTCATTGAATGCCCCCTTTTCCATTTTCGCAGCACCTCGGCAGTGATTGCCGCACATGATAATTGAAGGTTCCCACTCCGCCGTTCTAAAGCGTATGTCACCGTAGTTTAAGAGAGCTTTCTGTCGGTCTGACTGCGCCCCGAATACCTGCGTTTCCATCGAAGCCTAAGTCCGAGAGGCGTATACGATTGGCGGGCGACTTGCCGCCTATGGTATGCTCCTACTCAGCTACTCGTGTGAGTAGCTCTCTGCCTCTTGCCATTGCACTTGCCATTGCCGCCAAACTGGCTGAAAGAGGTGTTGCCGTCGAGTTGGCCGAAGGAGGAGCTTGCCGTCGACGCGGTTGAGGGAAGTGGAAGTGCCGTCGACGTGGCTAGAGAAAGAGCTTGTCGTCAAAGTGACTGGAGGAAGTGGAAGTGCCAGGGTGTTCACCTAGGGCCCTGCGACTGTGATTTGCCACACAGGGAAAAGTCTGGCACATTTCTTCTTGCCGAAGGGTCACGAAGGTGGGGGAAACTTGAGGATAGCGGCTAACCGTAGTTACGCAGCAAACGGAAGATGCCAACAGTGGGCGAGACCTTCGTTCAATTCAACCCGTGCCGTTGCCTTAGAAGAGATCTAGTGGAAGAGGAAGATCCGGTTGTTGACTGTTGGATCTCGGCGTTGGCGTCTGAGGGCGAGAGTCTTCCGCAGCGAGCTTCTGGTGGAAGTAGGTGTATTGGAACGCCCTCTATCAGCGGCCAGCAGTCTTGACCAGCGGTCTGAGGGTCGGTCTGGCGACTGAGGGCTTGTTGAGGAAGCTCTTTCCGCAGAGAATAAGTCTGGCAGACACAAGGTTGTTAATGTGATTCTTCAGTGGCGAGATCGACGTCCGGCAAAAGGAGGCCTATAGGGAACGCTGAAGCGCTTATCAAAGCGACCCTTCCGCGGTGAAACTTTGGCGGAAGGAGGTCTTCGTGATGGAACGCTCTCTTTTGTAATGGAGAAATGGAAGGAGTAAGTTGTGGGCAGAGCCCACGAATCCTCCGTTGAGTTTGAGTAGACAGGTGTGACGGCCTTTAGAATTCACCTTTTCTGCCGTCAATTCTAACAGTCTGCTCTCGTCCTACGCTTTGTAGCCGAAGAAAGGCGACGGCGAGAGCTAGACTCTGTTCCCCTTCCGCGACGGTAGCTGGATCAGGCTCACAACCAAGAAAGCCGCAGTACTTCCGGTGGGCAATAGCGCTGGAGGAGCATGTTAAGCCAGCCATGTCTGTATGAGGGGATCGAGGCCGGGGCGTTCCATGTGATAGCGTGTTCGCATGATGTTGATATGAGATTGAATTTGCGCCGCTGGCATACTGATCTCGAGTAATTGGGCAATGACTTCTTGGCGTTGGCCATGGATTGCCACCCCCAGACAATCCATTCCTTGGTGAGCTCGCAATAGTGAATGCGGGTTAGTTCGGGGGAGCTAGTTTCAACGGCTATAGGGACGCCAGAGGAGCTGTAGTCAAGCTGTCAGCGTTCAGAGATCGTAAATGGTCGAGAGCGCACCGGATCCAACAGAAATGCTGGGCTCTTCCGGGGGTCAGATCCTAGCTTCGGACAAACCGATTCAAGAGTAATAGACCGTCAAGAAAAAAAAAAGAACTCTGCTCGTTCCCCCTCTCCCCCTGCCGTCATCTCCGTGTTCAGTTCCGTTGCCGTGTAAGACTCACATCTAGTTGCCGTAATATTGACCAGGACCCTGCCCACTATACGCGGTACAAGTACCCCTTTCGAACGGAACTTCCCTATGGTTTAGGATCGACTATCTCATGTCCAACCCCGCTTACTTGGAATCTTTCACAACTTCGATTGAGCATGGAGATGATGACTTCTTTGTCCAAATTTTACGTTGTCAAATCGGTTTGACACAATTTTGCACTAGAATCATCCATGTAACACAGCTTAAGCAGAGGGACGATCAATAGACTAAGACGAGCAAGGGCAAGAGTGAGAGTGAGTGAGTGTACGGGTGAAATCCAGGAAGAGAGTAAACAAAAGGGAAAGGCGATAGGAGAAATAAAAAGAGAGAGAGAGAGAGAGAGAGAGAGAGAGAGAGAGCAGAGGCTGGTTTTTAGCAAAGCTGATTGCGGCCTTTGGCAGGCCAAGTGATCAGAATCCCTGTAGAAAAAGCAGTAAGAAGACGACCTGAGTAAGAGATGGCTTCCACACAGACGGAAGAGAGATGACAGTGAGAATGAAGACGAAAATTACCTTCAATGTCTTCAGAGAAGTGCCATGTCTAGTCCTGTCCGTCACGGCCGCGACGCAGATGAGCCATTCAAGTCTGAGGTCTGAAAGTTCTTGGCGTAGGATACATACGGGAAGCCAACGTGCAGTTCCTCTGTAGACATGAAAGGTTTACTCTCGAACAGAGTATCTACAATCCAAGCGCCTATCACACACTGAAGCAGGCACAATTAATCAGAATCATCATAAGAACACCTTCTCATCACACCCATCCAATCTAAGTCTTGGGCCCAATGGCTTCAGAATCACTACCAGAAAGGACACAACTTCGTCGAGCTAAAACCAGCTTACCCAGGTTGCGCGCTCTGAAGGCCTCTTCCGCGTCATAAAATCCCGAAGAACATCCGCATGACAATTGCGTGATAGCCGCCGTCTCCTTGATCCGCGCGTCCGTCCCGCATCCATGGTCATTCACTGAGGCTCCATAAGCAGATTTGCGGCAACGTAATCTCGATGCATAGCAATTCGAAGAAGAGAGTGCGAATCTGACCCCGCTTCAAGGATATGATAGCCTGAAAAATCATTCTTGCGGTGACATTGACAAAACCATACCGAACATGCTGCCAGGGGTGAAGCTCGAGCAGCAGCTATAGAGGCTCAGCGGGCTTGCCGGGTATCTTGAGATCAAGCGGTTCCGGGGCACATCTAGAAAACTCGCGGGTCATATTATTGAGGAATCGTAGTCGTGGATTGCATATGATGGTAATGATGGCGACTCCTATGTGCATGTGGTGGCGAAGAGGACCACCGGCCATGGGCGGGGTGGAACTGGTGCAAGTTGCAGATGAAGAGGCGAGCGGTGGAGGAATCCGAAGTGAAGGGCTCATCAGAGACTACCACAAAAGATACATCCGATATAGTTGAAGCGAAGGAGACGGCGAACAGACCTAGAGTAAGAGAGGCGGTGAAAATAATTGAAGAGGCGAAGTTGACGAGGAGAGTCGAAGAAGCAACGAGATTCGAGGAGGCGAGGAGGACTGACGAGGCGCAGAAAGTCGAAGAGGAGGAAAAGGCTAGAGAAGTCAAAAGAGTTGAAGAAGAGAAAGTAGGAAAGAGAAGTAAATAGACGGAGAAGGAGAGCCGCATGAAGGAGATGGAGGACGCCACAACCCAGGCGCTGATGACTCTCACGAACCTACGAATCTGATTGGTGGACACCCATGGTCTGTTCCGACGTGCCACCGAACTCGACGCAGCAAAAGGCCTGGCTGAGAGTAACTCTGGAAGAGAGAACGAACAATGGGAACCAAAGGCTAGAGACGAGTTTGAAGAAGGGATCGAGAGTGTGACAACGACTCCAGGGGATGTTCTCAGCGGGGACAACAAGTCCGTATTGGAATAGGTGACCAGCCTATCGGCCGATCTGCTAGTGACCCTCGAGAGGCTTCTGTAGGAAAAGGAGACGATAGGGCGAAGGATCGGCTCGCGATAGCCCGCAAGGTGGAAGGGTGTCGATGGATTGAGATGAGCCGTAGACCATCTGGAAAACGAAATACAATCCAACGTCGCGCTCTGCAGCTGGGAGGGTATGGGTGAATCTGGATCTGGGAGACACGAGGATCGTCATCATTCCACGGCTCGCTCATTCGATGCTAGGCCTCAACGTTGAGCGTCACAGCGTGAGGCACCACCCGAGAGCATCCCTGTACATCTTGACGTCGGCAGCGTTGAGACGAGCATCGGCCGAGCCCTTGCCTTCACTAATGCGTTAGCAAGGACTTTGCGGCAGAGATGGTGGCATTGGTGATTGGAAGATTGTGCTGCACCCACTGATCAATAGCCCGGAGTTGTGTTTGTTCCGCGTCATTGGTATCTGTTGAATCATGGCTTCAGCTGTGCAGGACGCTTCGTCTGAAGCCCTCAACAACAGTTCCGAACTCATGGTATATGGAGGAGACCGCCAGCTTGTGAGAACATGAGCTCGGAACTCTTGCTTGTATTTCCCCAGCATTCCAGTAAAGTCGGAAGATGTTTGGCACTGGATTGACCGTAGTAGGCCGCGGCGTTGATGGCGCGAATAAGCGCCTTTGGCTACGGTTGCTGCTACCACTGCTCGGGATTGTGCGGCAATACCTCCGGTTACAGGGGCGCCGCTGCTGGGTTCACCAGTGCTTCAAAAGGCTCACCATGAAGCAGTGCTGGTCCCAAATTCTGTTGCTAATTAAGCCATACCGTGAGCTGCCGTCTAAATCGCGAGGCAGAGCGGGCAGGCTGGTGAAGTGCTGTTATGTTCTGTCTTGTTCGCGGTGCGCACACGGAAGATCAGGACGCAGAGTTGTGCCCTTGCATTCGTCATGCTCTGGTTCCGGGACGATAGGAAGACTGGGCCCCCGTATCTGTCTTTCGACGCCGTCGCAACTTGGACCGAACGCCAAGATTGCTGCTTGTGTGCAATCTGATGGAGCATATGTGAGGTCGACAGTGGTCATGGACACCGCGCTGGACGCAGATGAGACAGGTTGTCTTGCAAACGGGTGGGCGGGAGCTTACACGGGGTCACAGGATGTGGTTCAAATCCTGCTTGCATGAAACGATCCGTCCGAAAAGGTCGTCGAAGGGGAGAAAACGGAAGAAAGCTTGTGGTGATGGTACCAGAAGAGGTTGGGGGAGGAGCTTGGCTTTGAGCACGCACGCGCAGGGGCACGTTGCGGAGAGAGGTCGGCGCGTTGAGGAGGAGGGCGTTTATTCATGCAAAGGAGGCGTAGTCGTTGTCTTGGACTGCGTTCTAGAGAGACGAGGTGTCTGCTTGGAAAGGGACATTGTGCGTTTTGCGTTTCCGTAGCGGACGAAGTCTGATGGACATGAGAAGGCTCGTATGTCGGATCTATGCTCAAATCAGACTCACTGAGGACGACAATGTTGATTCCCGATGAGTAGAGGATTCCGGACGAGACGACTACCTTGGGAGCTGAGACTTTGACTGAAGGGGTGACAGGGGGTGCTTGAGTGTCGCCATCCCAGGTAGATTCGGGCCATTTTGAGGTGTATCATGGTCGACCTGACCGGAAGCTCGTTTGTTTGGCTTGTGCTCAGCGAGATGACGGAACATGACGAGATGCGCGCGACATTTCTCCAGACAAGCCGCTTGTTATTGCCCTATCGAAGAGATGGAAGGGGCATGCCTTGAACGTGCTGCATGGTCATGTCAGTGAGAGACTGGATCAACGATGTGAATGGACTGAGACGATGCTTTATAATACCTCGGTGGTGTTACTCTTGCGCATGTTGTTTAGAGTCGAACCGGTCGATCTTGGGGTGGGCGGCAATCGACCAGGCGAGAGAGAGAGGTCGAGGTTGACAGATCAGGAGTGGAGAAAATACAGAGCGGAAAAGCAAGAGAATGCTTGAGAAGAGCAAAAAGCCGCGGATGATGCGTCGAAAGACCTGGACAGTCAGTTACTCAGATGAAAATGAAGAGAAGGGAATGAAAGAACAACGGTGTTAGTAGAGCAGATATCCGAGAGGTGGAGAACGAGAGCTGCCATTCTAAACATGAGTGGTAGGGCTAAACGAAGAGGCCTCTTAATTCTACCAGAGAGTGCGTGGCAGGTAGAAGAACATCTCTGACAGACATGGTGAAAGTCATGGAGTTGAGAGACGAACGTCTATCCTATATGGCAGACTATATTAGCATCGGGTTGGAGTGGCAGTGGAAGCTGTGGAGTAGCAAGAGAGACAAACCATGGTGCCACTACCTTCCAGGACATGTCCATACTATTGTTACATGATCAACAACTCGGTACGTCCGAGATGATCTGGCGAGGCCCCAAAATCGCGGTCGGCTTGGGCAAGTGAGGTCTACCTGGCGGCTGCAGACGCCGGCGGGTTCTCTCTTGTCACGAAAGAAGGCTCCAGGTCACCAGTATCGCGCACCGTGTTTTGTTCGTCTCGTTCGTCTCGCTCGTTTTGTTCGTCCCTTTGATCTTGTTCGTCCCGTTCGCTTTACTCGTTTTATCTTATCAATCTCGTCCTCGTCCGCATCGTTCGTTTCGTTCGTCTCATTCGTTTTAGTCATCTCGTTCGGTCTATTCATCTCGTTCATCTCGTTCGTCTCGTCTATCTTGTTTATTCAATTCGTTGGATTCATCTAATTTGTCTTGTTCGTCTCGTTCGCTTCATTTGTCTTTTATTTATCTCGTCTATCTCATTTATTCTACTCGTCTCGTCCGTCTCGTTGGTCTCGTCAGGATAGTATCGTCATTCTTTGCTCATTGCGTTCACGCATCGATGGCGGTTGCGGTCGGTTCTTCGTCGTCACCGCCATTATCGTCTTCGTCATAAGCTTCTCCGTCTTTCCACTCCGTTGCTAGCAAGTTGGATCAGCGCTCAATGCCTTCCAACATGTTCGAACGGTGAAACAACAAGTAACGCTCGTTGGACAGGAGAACACTCACTCAACAACAGACGCGTAGAGGTGCTTGAAATGGTTCTTCATGGCCTGCGACCGGCCAGACCATGCATTGTATGGTGATGGCGCGCGGTTCGATGTTGACGTTATTGGACGTGTCCCGCTCAAGAGTTTCCCGTCGCCCACTGGCGGGACTGGTCAGCAATACCGGCGATATTCTCCACGACATGCTGGCGGCCGCGGTCGACCTTTAGGTCAAATACTTCTGTGGCGTGAACTCTGATGAAATCGGCGTTTTCGTCTTGATGAAGACTGTGTATTTGGAGCTGGTCGAGATATTCAGGGCTTACGCAGACCTCGAAGAACTGCATATAGTAACGCGAGGCAGCAATCATGAAGATCCTTAGATAGAGATGCAGTCAGTCCAACGGCCCTCTTAGCGGTTGTTGTACTTCGAGAAGCAAAAAGGTCTGAACTCACGTATGCTGCAGTCCCGCCCATTTCTGTGGCCTAGTCACCGCAATAGCCAATGCCTGGCCAATCAATTGTGCGAAACGCTCGTCGGTGAGGATGTGTCTGCCGCTGTCAATAGATGCCAGGTTCCGCTTCGTCTCGAGGATTGCGATGCGACCGTGGACGCGTGCCGAGTCCGCCACGAGAAGGAGGCCTCCATCGTCGATAGATGTATAAGAGATTCCTGATTCAAGCCTGCATTTCAGCGAAAGTCTATGGTCGTCAAAGTCGACATGATGCTCGTCGTCGGTTGGGATATTGTAGAGGATGTGCCTGATGAAAGCGCTCGCAAATCGGTGTGTGAGATCCTCAGACAAAGCCGGGTGGACAACGGACTCTTCCTCGTTGATGTAGGGAGGCGAAGAAGGTTGCTTGGTCGAAACGGAGGGGCTTGAGGAGAATAGCGGCTCGTAGGTGTTGGTGACCGTGTTGTTTGGTCTCGTTCGTTTCGACCTTCTCTGCTCGGGCAGCGATTCCGGTGAGCTATGCAGCAGCGGCGGTGCCCTTTGATTCTTCTCTGGTTCGGGGGTCAAGCGCGCGGGGGGTGAGCTTGTTGTTGAAGTGCCATGGCCGGCAAGCTCAGCATCGTCCTTGTCATCGCTTGCGTCAACTGGATCGTCAGTATCGACATGCTGATATTCCGTTTCGGCTCTACCTGTTTGACACAAACGATTCAGAGCAGCCCAGGTTGATCCCAGCGACGTGCCGTAGGCTTTCTGCAGCGCGTACTCGGATCGTGGCGTCGGTCGGTTAATGTTGTCACGGGGCTCGGGACCTTGGACAAGTCTCTCGAGGGCTGCCCGGGCATCGCCATGGTCTTGCCAGAAGGCGGATCTCGAGGGGAGACGGTTCTTGCTGTCGAAGTTGAAGGCGGGCAGGTTCGTCCATTCCTGCAATGCCGGCAGGAGCTTCGTTTGAGGTTTCGGGACGAGAACGCGTAGTGCAGATAGTTGATGGCGGCCCCAATGGCTCGCACTCACCTCGTCTAAGCTCTCGAGCCAATCCTCCTTCTGTTGCGGTTCGCGAAGGAATGCTTTGGGCGTTGTGACACTGTGGAAGTAGGGCTTGTGGTTGTACGTCATGTTGGGTCCATCGATTTCCACCGGGCGACAAATTGCGGAATGGAGGGGCAATTGAGGTGTGGAGGGGTAAAGCTCCAAAAGGTACCGCCCACCTTGAAGGGCGGGGGAGCTCCAAGTGAGGGGTACTTGCGCAGGAGCGGGCAGGAGCAGCGGGTAGAGTGGGGGCACAGTGTAGAGCGAGCTGCCCGACTTTGGGTGGGTGATTAGTCAGCAGACCAAGTTCCATGGCACGCGCACCTTACCTTGACGCGCCTCTTCACGACGCGTTGGTCAATTGGGTCACGTGAGAGAAGACTTGCCCATTACATAATTGTAAATGAACGACATTTTTGGCCCTGGAAATTGAAGGGTGAGCGGAATCCGTCCGCACCTGAGTGGCACAAATTCCCTTTGTGCATAAGGTTCCTTGTGCACACCACTTCCTCTTGTGCACCGTTGCCCCCTGCGCACCTTTGGCTCCCATACGTACCTTACTTACCTTATGTCACTCTTCTCTGTTCACAACTCCATCCCGGCGCATCACCAGTTCACGATCAATCCCAGCAGTCACGGAAACCACTCTGCCGGACATGGCAACACCAGAACCGCCCCCCAACCTGGCAAGTCTCTCAATACGGCGCATCCTCCACAGCCATCCACGTGAACGACTGCAGGTGCACCCATTGTTATGGACATCTCGCCATCTCCATCTACTGCGCTGCGATTTTGTTGAAGCACTGCCAGGGCCCCTCTCCCCCCCTCAGTCTCCATCGACGTCACCGGCACAGCTTCCACCTCTTTCCGACAAGAGTCTAAACTCTGCCGGAAATCTACCTAAACACCAGAGCAACAAGGCCAACCACGAGAATACTGTCCCCTCGCCGCATCGACTGCCGTCACCACCACAACAGCAAGCAGTCCCACCGGCCTCCAAGCATGAGCAGTGGGCGAGGACTCTGGCCAGGAGCCACTTGCTCACTATGAAGGAGAGTGCCCTGACGAAGTTGCTCCCAATCCCTCTCTTCAATGCCCGATCGACCAGCGACCACACGATCCTCAGCTTCGAATCAAAGCGAATTCGCTTACCTTGTCTGACGCTTGCTGCCAACACCTCAACTACACCAGGCTGTATAGCCTACCTGGACGCATCCAGCCTCCGTGCCGCTCGGAGCCGCTTCCTCAAGCAATCATGTGGACACTGGAATCGCATCACCCGATCCATCTACACTGCTCGTCTTGCCGCCTTGACGCCTGCCCAAGGGGCGCACGATCCATACATTGCTGCCATCATCATTGCCGCTGCCCAGCACCACCGACAGCGCTCGGCCTCCCATGGCATGGCAAGCATCCAGGTGAGCATACCCTCGTTTCCCGGTGCCTCTCTGCATTCAATACGCTAACAAACAACCCAGGTTCATGTTATCCTCAGCGATGACCACGACACGCCACAGCTGCTTCTGTATACGGCCAATGTCTCGCCATCATTCCTCGACAAGTTCACACACACCCGACGTCGTCCGTTGCCGTCCGCAGCGTGTCAAGTCTACACCCGCGCGATACCCTACCAACCATTCGAATCCTTCCAACAGCGCTTCCATGAAGCCCTCCTCCCTCCTCCACCAGGCAGTGGTGCCGACCGAGACAGCGTAGACATGGAAACAGATGGCCATACTATACGGAAGCGTGGGCGCCTGGACCAGGATGAAGACGACATTGATGAAGAAGATGGCGGCGCGTCACGAAAGAGAGCACGCGTGAGGCGAGAATGACGGGAGCTCGGGAGTCGGCTGTTGAGAAAGACGGTGATTATGTTGTATGGGAACGATGGCATCAACGACACTTTGGGATTGGGAGATGGACATGTGGCGCGAAATGATACCCTGTAGCCAACATCCGGCTGCTCAGATTTGTTTGTTTTCGGCTGTTGTTATCAATGAAGCTTTCTTCTTTCACAACCCTTTCAGTGCTCCTCGCAAATGTCGTTTGGTTCTCAAGTGCGGCCGCGCCATGTTGCCGTCATCCAGACTTGCTTGGGCCTTCCAGCGACCAGAAGCGGATCGTTTTGAGAATGCACCGCTGATGACAGTCAGTCTCAAGTCTCAAGACTTATGAGCTTGCTGTGTGAGCGAATAGTCACTTAACACTCTGCGGGCTAAGAGTTCGTCCAGAGAGAGGCGGGTTCTCGACGCGTCGCAATGCCGTAAACCTCGCTGACGTCAATCCCTCGGCCACCTCCGTCGATTATCTAGTATCACGCCGACGAAGTTTCTATAATGACTCTCTCATCTAGACCAGGGAAACAATAAGCGAAGCCGTGGTTTTTCTCGCGATACTACACCCCCACGACACGGGGTCGTCATCTTTGCCAACTACTTTTTCGGGAGCGTGTGCCCATCGATACGAAGGATACCGCTATCTAGGCCAACCGCCGCGTGCGCAAAATGTTGTGAATCATCGCAATCACAATGCTTGATTGTGTTGTGTTCTATCTTCGCCCACTGCAGCCTGTGAAATGCGCATTGGGGGTCGGCAGCTTTTGGAGTAGGCCAATTTCAACAGTGCACCGGGCAGGTTTTGGTGACCACAGGTGGTGCCGAGTGTCAGACTGGCTAGCCACACGTAGCTGGCTCGTGCGCCTATGTGGCGCTCGCAAGCCACATTAGGAAGCGCAGCCAGCTCACAGCAGGGAGGTCAAATCGCGCTGCGGAATTCTCGCCGCCGGAGAAGCTAGTAGATCAATACAGATACGTCAATTGCACACGATCATTTCCTGTTGCTTCCAGTTCCTCATTTCCATAAGTCTTCGCTCTCAAAAGTAGATTCCTCTTCTTCATCCTAGGTCTTAGCGTTCTACTTGTCGTGACACGACCGTAGCTGGTATCTGATCTCCCTGTTTGCGACCCTGTTTGGTGTTCATGTCACAGGGTAATTGGCAAGAACCTTTGACCTGTAGTGCGACAAAAGTTTCTGGGTTGCTGCTGTGGACAGGCAGAAGAGAGTATTTTACGGGGTTCTGAAAACTAACAGGGTTGCCCAAACACCTTTCAAGGGCGGGGCACTACTTACTTTTGTGGTGTGACGAAAGGTCAATGAACTAGATATGAAGAGTCTGTGTTAGCGGAAGAAAAGAGGTTCTTCCCAAAATGCAGGTTATCTAGGTGGTTGGGAGTTGATAAAGCTACCGTTGGTGGCCCTGCCCTGACTTGGGCACCCGATTCGACAGTTGCATCGATGACTTGATATAGGTATGGTTGGAAGACAGTGGCGTGACCAAGTAGAAATTGTGCTCCGTTTCCAAAACCGTGGCTGGGATGCTGGCGAGAGAAAGTTGGCACTATGTGGTCGCACTGGTAGGTAGGCTTATCAAGTTGAAGGTGGGAATCCAAGGGAAGAGCGTACAGGCGAAGCTACAAATATCTTGTGGCAGGAGCTCTTGGACCGTGATGGCAGAGAGCTCTTCAAGGCACTGAAATCGAGGGTCGAATGGGGCTTGAGACTGCAGTGCTCCATCATCAGGACAAGGGGCCACCTGATGAGGCTTAACAGAGGAGAAGCCCAGGGTGTCATCGAGAGAAAGGTTGCTCAAGTCCAGGTCCGTCGCAGCGTTTGCAAGGGGCAGCTGGTGCGCTATAGGATGGTGAGGCACTCGAGCAGAAGGAAGTCAGAATTGCAACGCTACAGGTGGTCGGCAGAATGTCTTGTGGTGGAGGAAATGGGTATGAAGATGGAGGGAATGACTTGGCTAAAGACAAGGGCGACGACTAAGAGGAAGTTTTCCTCAGGAGTTTGCGAGGTTTGAATTTGAACCAACGTCAACCCGTGTTCTGAGTTGTGATTAGCGTATCCCTCTGGATATCGATCTTTCATCCTGGTCAGACACAACCTGCGAGATTCTGCAGCTCTGGGTGTGGTTGACCACCTTACTCTGAAGTGTCCCAAATTACAAGGCGACCGGACCGAAAATAAGAGTGCGGCTATTTTGGCTGCGTGCCTCTGCCATCGGCGAGCACGGACGCTTACCTAAGTCACCACGCTCAACACAGCAATGCGCCCAATTGCGCCTGGTCAACTGCGGCCGTTGGCAATCTTCAATTGCAGTGTTGGGGAGGCGGAAAGCGACAATTGCGACGGGACAGGATTATATAATCCGTGCTGCCGGCCGCTGTCAGTGGCACACAGTCAATTTAACCTCACTCAACACAAATTTCTCAATGCAGCTCAGTATGACAAAAGATTTCTCACGGTTCAACACAGCTTTCTCAAGTCCCGGAATATCAAGTGAGCCAGGTCTTACACTTATCCACGACCATATTTACGCTTCTGTCCTTCCCATCTTCGAGTAATGTGGTGGCATCTAGTTATGTGAGTCTGGCACCCGACACCAGCTGGTAGCTCCAAAAGCTGCCGGGCGCACGGTTGAATTTGGCCTACTCCAAAAGCTGCCGACCCCCCATTGCGCATTTTACAGGCCGACAGGACTTGGGCTCGCCTACCTTAAGCCCATCTTGAACCTGTCTTGTGCATGCTCTTGGCATCCTTGACGTCCGCCGAACCATTCTTTCTCTCCTTCTCAAAGCATCACAAGATCAGCGCCGCGAAGCCAACTGCCAACCACGCCGCGGAAGCTGAGGCCCCGTTGCCGTCGCCTCCATCCAATTCCTTGACATCCCGACCTGGGAGGATTCAACGTAATTTCTGCGTATATACACACTTTGACGTCGCAACATCTCGGGCGAAAGCACCCACCGCTTTCATCAAAGTCGTATCAGACGACACGGGCCAAAGTTGTCCGACCGAGCCATAACTACTTTCGCGTCTGCCGCACCCAACACATGATGATGCCATCGTTAACCGCAGCCTGCATCTTTGTTGGTATACACGTCAGCCTTTCGGCCGGTACGCAGCTTAATGATCTGGTATTGGACTGTTGTCGGATTGGAAGTCCCGTTCGACTGCGGGTCGAGGGCAGCGCAGGTGCCAGCTCGACCCTCAACTAGACGTCGATTGCCCTCCAATCTACGGCTGGAATCTCCCTTTTACATCGTCACGCCGAATCAATCATTAGACAGCAGTTGATCCTTCGTCACCCACAGGACCGGACGGTTCGAACCAGTCACCCTGTGATAGGGATATCTACAAACTACATGTGTGTAGGGAAGGAGGCAGTTAGTGGGTAGAGCCCATAAGCCCTCCGTTGGGTGTAGGTAGGTGTCAGGGCCGTTGGCCACGGTCCGGACTGCTTCCGAATTTCCTCTTCTGCCGTCAATGTTCCAGCATTTTTCCAATGTACTTTTGATCTCGCTTGTGCCGTTCTTCGATAAAGGGGGTTCCAATTCTCGGAGACAACGTCAAACTTCTCTCTCCTGACCCAATCGACTGCCAGAGGTGCTGAATCGGCTTCGCTCGCCCTGCCCATCGTTTCGCTGACGGCGTCATTTCGACTTGGCGTTTGCCCCTGAACGTCCGGATTGCAATGCCACATGTAGTACGGGGTATCTGAGCAAAAGAATTCACCTACTTCGGCAGAAATCCTGGCAGTGAACTGCTCCCCCAAGGCTGCTTCGCGATTCATCCCATCACTAGACCATTGACCAATCTTAGCCACTTGGAACTCGACGTGCGGGCAGACCATTCTGATGATTTTGGCTACGTTAGTCACATGGATAGTCATTGACGTGAACCAGGCATCCGCCAAGTCTGTGGGCAGCTGCCGCGGCCACCCTGGGTGATGTGTCCGGCGCTTGAGTGTCTCGTTATGCACCTCGGTACCATCGTCGATCAGAGTGACCTCGATCCTCTTCTGAGTCGGCATCTCCTGCCTCTTCATATATTCGTTAACAGATCGCTTCGCGCTTTGTTGCCACGGATGCTTGGAATCTGTTGCATCGCGTCAGCATTCTTTCGAATTCAAGGTTGAGAAATGAAAGCTTTGGTATCTTTCTCTGTTAGATGGGCCGTCTGTATTTGTGTTGAGCTTAAGTTCATCGGTAGCATGTTGTTTCGGGCATCCTTCCACCCTCGGCGGAGCCGCCTTTGGCTAGCTGCGACATCGCATTCATTTGTTTGGGAAGATCTCCCGAGCCGTCATGGTGAGAATAACGGGATCCCCCAATGATCAGAGAGTGTCTTGGTGCGAGCATATCGGTTTCCGCCGTGCCCTGCGCGAATTTTCGTTAACTGCCTAACTCTTCTTCAACGATTCCGACGCTGGTCGAAAGATGCGTTCGCACAACCTCGGTCAGCGCGTAGACACGCTGTATTTGGCTTTCTTGCCCTGCTTCTCGTTCACCCATCTTTCGTTTGCTGATTATCGGCTTGGCTTCCTCCAGCACACATGCATTCTTCCGGGATATCATGAGGGAGTTCTCGTGAGCAACCTTGACTGCTCTGTCGCGTCTTTGATGAACTAGTGGATATTTGCCTGGTATCTATCGTAAATCCCGGGATTCTAAATAACTCAAGATGTTAGATATTAGTAAAGAGATTGTCTTCAAATGTATAGAGGACGACGTGTGCAAGATCTATCTGTGGCTCCCCGCTTCAACATACCTTTCAAGCTCTAGCATCAAGTAGGAGCGGTCTCAGCCAAAGGAACTGACTATCAGTCAAGTCTGAATGTGGTAGTTTTCATTACAGAGGGTTCAAAGGCGAGGCGTGCAAGGAAACTCGTCGTTGAGATGGAGGAACGCACCTTGTTCAACTTGTATGATGCCGTCTTGAAGACCCAACTGCAGGGCACTGCATTACCACCGATCGAGTGCAAATTCAGCTCGACGACGTTAGGTGCTGCTGAGAGAGTGACTTTGGCGCATAGGTCAGGCTTTTGCCAGTCCAGGTACCCCAGGTCAAAAGGATCCAGGCAATGCTTGATGACCTCGTCGCGGCATGAGCCTTGTTGTCCTCTACCTTTAGCTTTGTAATTCTCTTTTCACCCTTCTCGCGCAAAGCCTTGAAGATGTCACTTACATTGGTCGTATTATTCTTTCGTCATCCACAGTTCTTTTTTCTTCTCTGCTGGTGTGAAACCTTTGGCACATAAGGAGTCGAAGTTGAGATTCACCTCCGCCAGCGTCTCAGCATATTCAATGATGTCTTCGCAACAATTGAGGTCCCAAGGACTAAGAGGGTTCCTGAAGAGCCGAAGATTGGACTCATTTATTTAACTGTCATGTGCAACGATTCAATACTATTTCCTCAGACATGACCAAAACCGGCCTGGCAGAACGCTCACCGGATTTGTTGTCAAATAAGCATGCATAAGCTTTTTCGAAGCTTCCGATCTCGAGGAAGCTCTCCATAAGGAAGTCTTCAACTTCTTTGGCAATGCGCATGGCCTGCTGATGGCATATCCGAGACCCGCCACCGTTCACTGCTAAGATAGTCCAGACTCCGGCTGCGTCATGACCTGGCGGCTTTCCATGCTGTTGGCCCGAGTCATGTCTTAAAATGATGCGTTTGAGAACCGGCGATAGCGCAATTCCCCGGTCCGCCGAAATTCGTCCCGGTTGACCATAGTTCCAGGTGCCCCGAGAGTGGCCGGTCGCGGCTGGTCTCAGTGTACTCTTGACTTGCTAATGGCTGATAATCCCCGGTATTTGGTGTCTGGGCTGGAATTTTGAATCCATGAGTCTTACTTCGATCATGACTCTCGGGATCTACTCGAATGATAGGATTGTCGCCCAAGACGCTGAGATTGATGTCAACTCGAGCCTCGTACTTCTTCATCGGGAGCGGCGGAGTTTCCAAGCTCGACGAACCGCTTCAAGCGACTCTCCGCTTCTCCGCTCTCCGCATAGTGGTACAGAGATGGTGTCAAATCAGCGGCGAGTTTGATCATCAAAGGTTCCTTATTCTTGTTAACAAGCATGCGGATGTCGCGGAATCTTTGATTCCAAAGGTCCCGGGACTGACTCGTTGCCACCCTACTGGGGGAGATTGTTCTTGCGAGCTTCGCACAGATAGCGATCAAAGTCGAAAGCATCATGCATCGCGGAGTGGCGTACTCTCTCTACCCAGAAGCTCGCTCTTGAGCTCTTTTTGAGCTGCCCGCAAGTTGTCGTTGTTGGCGAGGTAGATGAGCTCGTGGGCAAAATGTACACCACGTCGAAGGAAAAGATGAAGGCAATTCTCTCCACTGGGGTGGATATCTTTTATTGCCTTTTGCTGGTCATTCACCTTCTCCATACAGGCGCGCCATGAAAGATAAAAACCAGGTCTACGGGACTCTTGCATTTAGAGTTTGTAGCAGTATGTACTTGCTGTTGTTCAGTAGATTGTAGATGAACTTCGGCCGGATGTCCCAGGCGATGGTTGCCATCTCAGTCCTGGCAACGAATGTTGCTGAATTGTGGCGACCATGAAGCTCGCGTTGCTTGGAAATTCAACACAGAATGTTGTCAGGAGCGTTCACTAGCATATTTCCAACCACGATCTTGCTGTTTGCACTTGCCTTGTCGTTGCAGGTGTTGTTCATTGAGAGCGGATTCGGAAGGTGGTCTGGACCTCACAGACGTTCCTTCCACTTACATATCCCTTCTGAGGAATCGTGGGTTCTGCCCACTTCCTCCTCCTTCCATCTCTCCTTCCATCTTCATACACAGCAATCAACACCACTTTATTGGCCCTTCGTGTCAAGCGTGCGGTTGCACTGCTGACGTGGACACCAATGTTGATCAGTGCTTGGAAGAACCCTGATTTGTACGTGCGTGTGAGTATCTAGGGATCAGTGGTAGGGTTCATCACAGGTCAGCTAGGCTAGCCAGTCTACAGAAGAGACAGTTCCGAACGGGGAGCCAGCTCTGTTGCCCGTTGACTTAGATGACTGAGACTTGCTGGCAGAATCATTACCAACGCTGAGCTACCTACTTCCTACTGCGGAAGCTAGATGGAAGCTTTGAGAGCGCGTTCCATCACGCAAACCTACGCAAGAAATCCACTGCGGAAAGACCTTCTCGGTAAGCCCTCAGCCCATAAGACCGATGGTCGCTGAGAAGACGGGAGTTCAGCACGCCGTACGAACTCCTTCCGTCTGAATCTACTGCAGAAGAATCTCTCGAACAAGACTTCCTCCTGTTAGAAATCCACTGTGGCAGAATCACCTCGACAAGCCTTTGAGCGTTTCCTGTAGGCTTTCTTCAGCCGGACGTCGACGTCGCCACGGAAGGGTCACGTCGCCAAGCCCTCGGCCTTTGGCCCGTCACTTCGCTGGCCGTCAAAAGACGGCGTTACAACACGCCCACTTCCACTCCCTTCCGCCAGAAGCTCGCCACGGAAGGATCTCACCCTTCCAGACAACCGCCGAGATCAACAAGTCGCCGGGATCTTCACCTTCCACCAGATCTCTTGTAGGGCAACTTTATGGGTTGAACGAAGGTTACGTACACTACGGGTATCTTTCGTTTGCTATGTACTTACGGTCAGCCTAGATCTTTGACTATTCCTCCTCTCCTTCGGGGCTCTTCGATAAACGCAAAATGCGGTAAGTGCCTCAGCAAAGAGAGAAGTGCTGGAGTTCTCATCAGTACGGCAGACGGACACTTCCACTTGCCCGCTTTTTCCGGTCACGTCGACGCACTTCCAATTCCTCCAGCCACTTCGACGGCAAGCTTCTCTTCTGACCAGTTCGACGGTCAGATCCAGCAGCCACCAGCACTTCTACAAAATCAATTCCATCTACCGCAGCCACGTCAGCGACTTACCAGCACTTCCTCCAGTCAGAGTCAAAAACACCTTCAGCCAGTTCGACGGCACCCCCTCTAGTCACTTTGATGACAAGCTCCTCCTTCAGCCATGTCGACAGCACTTTCATCCCTCTAGCTACTTCGATGGCACCTCCTCTAGCCACTTCGACGGCAAGCTACCGCCTATAGCCAATTCGACGGCAAGGGCCACAAGCCACTCACACGCGTGATTGAAGCAGAAGCATACTACAGGCAGCAAGTCATCTAGCGAACGTATACGCCTCTTGGGCTTCGGCGTAGAGAATAACGCACAAGTTCTGGGCATAGTCAGACCGATAGAACCAACCACGATTATATAATACGCGTTGAAATGGAGGAATCAGGGGCTTTGGACTTTCAATTCTTCATGAATGGCAACTGCTGCCGAGGTGCTGTCAAAATGGAAAAAGACCATTCGGGAAGATGGGATCTCATCCACTGAGTATGACGGCTGTACGAGGCCACGAATTCGCCCAACACCGCTGCCTTTCCCGCCCAAAATTTAGACACTGTCAGTGCTAGATTTGACAGCATAAAAGGGGATTCAGAAGGTAGGCAGACTGTTATAACGGCAATGCCACCTACTTACACCTGAAAGAGGAATCATAGGCTCTACCCAACCAACTACCTCCTTCCACCCACATTCGCAGTTCAAGACCCGATTCTTGAGCTTCCTCCCTGCCCAAAAGCTGATCTGCTGTAGTGTATACCAACAGAAGGAGGACTGAGAGAATTACAGCTTAACTCCATATCAGAGATGAACATGTCCAGTAGATTGTGTCGAATCGTCGCCTACGTTGATGGGACAGGGCATAGTGAAGATGCACAGAAAGTTGAGCGACCCTGGAGACTTAAGCCACCTACAGGATGACTGAACGCCCTCTCAGGACGTGGGGGTGGCAACAACAGCAGCCTGTTCCGTATCTATGATTTCCTCAAGAACGGTAAGGATACTGAAGAGAAGGGAAACAAAGTTGAGCAGGTACGGGTTTCCTAACCAAAATTGTGTTTGCCGTAATCACTAACAGATTGAATATTGTGAAGTGCTTTCCCGGAATCGGCGCCGCCAAGCAGCCGTTGAATAAATTCAACGATGGCGGCATCGGTGCTGGTTACGCTGAGCAGATAGACGAGGTTTATTCCGTTCGTAATGCTCCTACCATAATCTCCTCGAGCTCAAGGCGTACTGACGTATTCTTGGTTCTGCATCGGCGCAGTCGGGTCCTCCGTCGATGAGTTTTACTTGGTTGGATTCAGTCGAGGAGCTTTTACAATTATCCTGCCCCCTGAGAGAATAGGACTTAGGAAGATCGAACAAAGATGTATCCCGCGCCGTAGCGGCACGCATTGAACGATACCCATCGAAAACGTGCCGCCAGACCAGAAAGATCATGTTCTGAAGCGAATGAAGAATGTGGATAAGAAGAAAAGTAATAGGGACCCAATAGCACCGGGTGGGGAGTACTGCTTTGGGGAAGTCAAGACGTACATGCCCCCCAGTTTGCTAAACCTACAGCTAACGATTGTCTCAAGCTGTCAAAACACACATGATCCTCAGAAAGTCAATTTTCTGGGGCCGTTTGACACTGCCAAACAACACAACTCTTCCGAGGAGGTCGATATTTCAGACGTTAGTCAAATCGAGCACGGGAGACACGCTCTTGCCATGAACGAGGAGCGCAACCACTTCCCAGTCCTTCGAATCGAGCCCATCGACAATGTTGGGCATCGGAGGCAAGAAGGCTGCCACCAGCATGCAGTGCCCGTGGGTGCTCGTGCTGATATGAGCGGAGGATTAATGCACTATGGGCTGTCTCTATTACCCCTCCAGTGGATGTTGATTGAAAGCAGATCACAGGGTTTGGTATTCGAGCACGATCCTCCGCGCCATCTCAAAGGTCTGAATCAGAAACCCTTGGACCTCGTATTTCCCAAGCTCACCATTCCAATGGCGAAAGATTCCACAGTGCTGGCAGAGACGCTTTAACATCAGGGCTCCATTCTGTCTCAGGTCTGGACATACCGATACTCCAACCGTGCTCAAATCAGTATGGCTGATCTCCGCAGTTCACACAATCATGGAAATATTCAGAAGGTCTCAGGAAGTAAGCTTCAAAAGCGCCATGGTACCCAGAAGGCCACACATTGGGTCAGCATCAACAAGAGAATCTTCGGCCACCTGGGTAGAGGATAACACGCTGTGTTCGCAGGTAGCACGTTTGGTGAGTTGCAGGGCTGTGTTACCAGTTGTAAGCCATTCTGACAATTATTGGTGTTTGATCCGACCTGATCTTGTGTAGTGAAAGGCGGAACTATCGTTCGCCTGTCCATCTACTCCTTGATGAACACATACGCTACCTCGGAAATACAGTAAGCTTTGATAGGATTCCAAAGTCACACGGAGTCTGAACGGGAAAAGATATGCTTGACCTGTTTTTCCAACACAGGGAGGACGGAAGCGAGATTGAGTCTCTAGATCCGAGGTCATCTTCCGATACGTAGCACAGGATGCCGGATCCTGAGCTGCGCTAATGCTGGTGTCGGAAAGTCAACTTTGCTCAATCGTATCTTTGACATAAGTGTGGTCAGAATCCGACGAGGAAAGCAACTACGTTTCAACGCTAACGCCCTCCAGACCCGTACCAAGCTAGTCGAAGGGGTGTACTTGTCATCAACGATGATTTCGAGACAGGCGAACACCCTGGAATCATGGTTCACGATTTTGAAGGGTTTCAGGCCGGCAACCTCAAAGAAGTGAATCGTTCAAGGAGTTTCTGGACGAACGATCTGGCCAGACACAGGTGGAGGAAACCTTCACGCAATATGGTATGCGATGTGTCATCAATTCGCGAAGAGATTTCCGTTACATGAGCTCAGCGTTTGGTGCACCAGAAGTTGTGTCGATGCGGAGACTGTTCGCCCTATTCAGGCCGCTCTGGCTTGTGTGCTGGAAGAGATGGTGTCCACTGCGCCCTGGGTCCCCATACCAATCATCGTTGGCACGAAGAAAGATAAGTTTCTCCTAGCGCACAAGTACGATCAGACGCGGTATGAACGCCATCTTGATACAAGTTAACGAGACTTCGCTATCAGCGGAGAGACAGACTGTGTTCAAAGAATGATTTAAGACGGATAGAGACTGGAGACAAGAGAACTTTGGTCCAAGTTGTATGTGAAACTTGCATTCGTCTCCAGAGGTACGTAGCCCCTCGTTTCCAGAGCACCTTGATCTCTCTCTGACCGCCCTCGCGTATTTCAAGATGACTAAGACTCTATCAGAGGTCAGATTAGTATGGCCATGGCTTCATTTCGTGACATTGTCGTATCGGAGGTGATCTGCGCAGCTCAAATCCCGGACGTCGAAGCCAAGATTGACCGGGCTGTTGAGAAGACACCAAGACTTCCCGAAAGTCTGTGCCCGCTGGTATCCTTGGAGTAGGCACTTCTGTCGCGACGCTGACTCTATCGAGATACCTTTGTCAAAAGTTTCGCATGGTTGCTTCTGTATATCAGAGGCAAGAGTGGCCGAGATTGGCATCCTTCTCGGCAGTGTCGTCTGGAAGAACCATCTTTCATTCATGACACAGGAAGTGGCTTACAACACAGTCCTCTGGAACGGCTGTGTCTGTGTAACTCTGTTCAAAGGTATCAGTGGCCTCCCTCTTGCAGTCGAGGCACGTCTCTGCAAGCACCTTCCACGGAGGAAGGCCGTTCAAAGAGAAGTCAACGACTTGATACTTTTGGTATATGCACTGACCATTGATGCCTACATGCATCGAATGAACCACCTTTATAAGTATCGTAGCAGGATCGAGGAGATCATGGAGAAGTACGAGTTCCATCTGGCCGGAACTGCAACGGTTGAGCAAAACGATGATCTTGAGTTTGACACTGACTATGTTGAGTTGTAGTACATCTCGAGGACGATGAGAATCCCAAGGGCTTGTGGGCTTAGTTCCAAAGCTGCATCAAAGTGTTCCGAAAGAACAAGATATGCACACACATATATGAAGGTAGACAAGACGGCTGTTGTTACTTCGACTACGACAGATAGCCGCCTCCATGAAGAGTCAATCACGGTGATCGTCATCGATACGTATTCAGCTTGTGTCTTGTCCAGGCCCTGGCCTGAGCTCAAATGGCTACGAGCAGGACAAATCCAACGAGCTGTGCCAGCAGCAAGATGTGGTACCGGAAGCGCAACATGCCTGACCTGCCTGCTTCTGCGTTCCCGCGTCAAGCAGCATGGTTCTTTGCACCACCTGCGACCCCAACCCATAGAGCCAAAAGAGCCATGCATACTTACTTTCTTCCAAGAGACTAGATGAGTATCTAGCGGCACGAAGCAAAGCAGACTACGTAGTAGAGGAGATTCGAATGCCTCCACGGTTGCTGGGATTGACGCCCTCCCCGGCCGGGCACTTCCATGTCAAGACGGGGAACAGTGCATGGCCCGGAAGCCTGTGCTTTGGTCGAGGTACTAGTGACTGTTTAGCGCCCAACGTCCGTCGCTAAATATGGAGATTCGAACCGAAGACTTTACCATTGGCCGGAGCTCTCGTGGCTCCTCACCAACTGCAACCGGGCTGTTCTCCGCTAGAACCGAGCGGACCAACACACAGACATCCTCATCTGCCAGGGTAGCTCAAGAGTCGCTTTCGAGTCGCAGACGTCGACATTGTGGCGAGCAACGAGTGCGCTGATCACGATGCTGCAGCGCTTGACGCCCCTCGTCCTATGCAGCATGCCTTGTTCCCAATTGATCAGCTCATGGTCCACTTTGCCTACCAAAGCCTCGCGAATTAGCGATAACAAGTGCCTAATTGTTGCCTGATGTCGACCCCGCTCGGAACCAACGATAGCTTTATGTCGTGCGCCGAACCAGTTGGGACACAACGGCGGTTGGTTGTTGTTCTCTGCACAATGCACCAACAACGAGGCAATCATTTGCAGGTAAATCCACATTAGCTGGCGCACAAGGATGTCTGAGTGGCCAAAATTCCGGGCGTTGCAGGCATGTTGCCATCCCACGCGTTTCCGCTCGCACGTCTAGCGTTACACTTCTCTTCCCATCAAAAATTGGTGTCTGGCAAGGCTGTGTCCTGCGCAAACGAGCACATCTGTCGCCTTAATGCGTGTGTCAAGATTCGATATTACTGAACCTGCGCCTCCAACCTATGACAGGATGCAAGAGCTGGAAACATACATAGCGCATGAACGAACCCCGCTTCGCCGGTGGGAACGGGTTCCTTGGCCAAGAACCACAGACACCCCATGATGCGGAGGAAGCGAACAAACGTCCAACCGACATCGATTATCCAACAAAACCCTTCCTCATATCAAGGTCAAGAATGACTCTTTGGGTTGCGCTCCACCCCAGGCTTGAGAGATAGATTGATAACACCATCATTACATGACCCCTAATACAGCTAACCGCCTCATAGAAGCAATGGTCATGGGGCATATCAGTGGCTGTCGTTGTTCTTGGGTTACTGCAAGTTCTTCTCCCGCCTTGTTTCTCCCAGGTTGGGTTGGATGAGGCAGGTAAATAATTTACGACAGGAACAGCACCATGTGTCACAGTCTCATTGGACGATAGTGCGAAGCCGCAGTTATACGACATACTTACATTCCATTTGCCGAGTTTATAATTGGACTGATGGCTCATATTTCCAACCATTCCGTGTGATCCCTCGGAGTGCCATGATCAACACCAGTCGTACGGCATTTCTGGCACAATGAGCTCCCGCTGTGTTACATGCAACCGATCCTTCAGCAGCGAAGAGGCTCTTCAACAACACATGCGCGACTCTCCTATTCATAGCCCGTCGTACGACTGTGATATCTGCGATCGTTCCTTTGATAGCGACGAGGCTCTTCAACAGCACTTACGCGACTCCCCTGTCCACAAGCCTACTTATGACTGCAGCACCTGCGATCGATCTTTTGGCAACGATGAGGCGCTTCAACAGCACTTACGCGACTCTCCTGTTCACAGGCCGTCCTATGACTGTGATACCTGCAATCGATCCTTTGGCAACGATGAAGCTCTTCAGCAGCACCGACGCGACTCACCTGTTCACAGGCCGTCCTATGATTGCGAAAGTTGCAACCGGTCCTTTGGAAATGAAGGGGCTCTTCAACAGCATCTGCGCGACTCTCCTGCTCACAGGTCATCCTATGACTGCGATACCTGCAATAGATCCTTTGGCACGGAAGAGGCTCTTCAACAGCACCTTCGCGACTCTTCTATTCATCAGCAAAGCACGGAAACACCTTTAGACGCATTCTTCCGTTCATACGCGGCCTTTGATTACGATCGTTCTCTTCCACCACATATCTCGTATGCCAACTTACAGAGACATATGGGGTGGTATCGTAACCAGCCGGAGTCAGGAAACGCCTGGGATAAATACCAAAAAGCTCTTGAGAAAGAGTTTGAAATGTGGTTTGGTGAGGAAGACGATTTGGCTGCGTGGCATGCGCTTTGTCGCGCAATTGGGATCAACCCATTGCCGGGCACCAGTGAGCAATGCGAAAAGGTCAGTGTCCGCGATCTGATATTGATTTGATCTATCTCTTCTAACATATATTCTAGGCTACACGACGGACGCATGTCAACATCGTGGATCTGATCGAAAGTATGCGGGGAAACAAGGAAGGAGTTCAGACCTTTCCAAACGTCAACAAACTACGCGCCTACACCAAGGAGACAAACAAGATATTTCCCAATAGGTTTCACGGAGAAAATTGCAATGGTGTCTTGAGACACCTGCTTCGGAACATACATCGCGCGAGCTTTTGAAGATTCAACGTAGTCTATTTGCACATAGCCAGGTGGAGAGAGGCCTGGATTATCAATACTACTCAATGGAGAGTCCAGACGTAGATTAGCTGCGGGTAATCCCTTTGGAGATAGGGGTGAGATGCTAACCATCCTTTAGTTTATCTGGAGAGTATCTAGAACTTGATTAATGTGAGGAACTGTAGCTAGGATGCATTGAAGTATCATTTGTTTGGGCTAGATTGCTCCAAGACCAGCGGTGATGACAGATCTCACGATGGTCTTGCCTCGAAGAAAGAGGTGAGAAGACTTTAGTTGTTCTCTTACAGCTCGTAGATTGGGATTGCTAGATATGCAGACTCTGTGACATCATGACATGGAAAAGGTTCCAGTGGTGACACGGGCAGAGACATACGCCGACCGCATGTCCTCATCAAGGGAGAATTCTAGTCTTAGGTCACCTCGTAAACATCATTGATACCCGTCTTTCGAGAGCGTCTTCTGCGATGTCGGTTTTCTTTTTGATCAAATGAACTGTGACTTTATTGAAAAGCTGCTCTTCTCAACACCACGCAAGGCTTCTCGAGCGAACGCAGACCCCTAGTTAGATGGTGGACCATCTCACTGCATGTACATTGGCACTGAAGTTGGAGGAATGCTGATGCCTCAGTCTTAAAGCAGCCATGCAACTACGAGCTGAGTCCGCCCGGATTAGCACCGCAAAATGCACCTTCTATACTCACTTACGCTTACCCCTGACGGAGCGATCCGCCGGGGCCGTACCATGTGGATGATGCGCTGCTCCAGATGGGTCGCTGGCATGCATCTCAGTGGGGACTCTTGAGCGAAGCTACGGCAAGTTCAGGCGCTGCTTTTCAGTATCTGAGGTGCTTCCTCAGTTATTAGTCCAGGCAAAGCATTGGCATACCTCCTCACGAGAACGAAGATGTCAAGCAGGCCTGCTTCTCTCGACGGGCTCTCTCCTACGCGCAACATTATTTTTACTTCCCGGTTGCGGCTAAATAGTCTTTGATGGGGACAGCCTCAAATTCAAGAGACTTTGGCAGACCAACAAAGTGTGCCGTAGTCGTGAAGGTACGTTGCTGAGTTACGATCGGTAAAATTCCAAAGGAAATCTGCTCCTCAAGGGGCATGACGAGCTCCTGGACTGCTCACGCGCAAATCAGGAGAGCTGTTCCCTATGACTTCCAATCTTTGATTGCGGCTCAACTCCAGGAAGCCGGAAGTTTCTTCGTTAGTTGCTAGCTGGCCAAAATAGCGAGCAGACAATGCTTGCAAATAGGGGAGATGACTTGTGGTATTAAGTAGTGAAAGCAACCAGGCAACCGGACTGAACAAGTAACCAGAACTGAGTTAAGCTGTTATCGACTGAGCTGTTGATAGACAGATCGATGTTAAATGAGATGAACATAGCTGGGAAACCTGAACGAGTGTGCTGGCTACTAATACTTGCACGAGGATCGCTACTACATTGTGCACATAAGTCTGATTCGAATGTACCTGGCTGCGTTTTGTGCCGGAATTGGTCTGCCCATCAGAAAGCTCCATGTACATTTATGCAGAGGAATACATGTATCTTTGCTCAAGTTCTGTAGTACTTGCTAGACCTTTCACAGTTGAATATCCAGGGTCGGGATGTAGAATATGTGGCACAATGTCTTATCAGAATTTTGGTCTTTGGAATACGAAAAACATGAGTTCTCTGTATGACGACAAGTTATATTGACGGTGGTGTAGCCTATGTACCTCTCCAATTTGTAGTTGAACTTCACGTCAAACTTCATTCGAAAGTCCCACAATGTAATCTGCAATGGGCCATTGAACGGTGGGATTAGCGTATATAAGACAATCACAAGAAACCAGGCAGATATCCAGGGGACTGGTGGCGTTATGTTGGATCAACGCGTCAAATTCACGATCAGACTGTACTTTGGGCGCTCAAGTTTAGGAGAAAAGGAGGCCTTGATATTCAAGATTAAACAAGGCACAAGACTGCAGAGATTGGGAATAGACAACTGCCAGAACAAGATCACCTATATTTCAAAGCAAAGCCTCAACCTCTGGGTTGCTAATGTGACAAAGAGAAAGGACTTGATGCGCGTGCGCTCAGTTGAGTGGGCGATTGGGGATGACCTGATACTTCCATGTTAAAACAAGATTCTTCCTTGGGATTAAAGTGGTCTTGCTACGAAGCAAAGCAACCTGGAGACGATTGAGTGGCAAGAGCCCTCGGTAGGGAAAAGAATAACGATCACTGTAAATTCAATTCTCATTCGAGCTTATCACCCACGATCATAATATGCCTCCAGGTTCAACATTGGATTTGCTCATTGCCTCAATGAGATGAAATCATATGATCATCAGTCAACTAAAAGATGTGTGCAGGCTCAGCACCACAATAGCTTTCGCAGGTGAGAGGAATGTCAACGAATAAAGGTTTACCCCCAGAACTCTCCCCCGCAAATTTGAGGCGGCCGCTTCTTCCGAGTAGCTGAGCTTTCTCTTGCTTTTTGCTACCTTGAGGGGTCCAGAAGCAGTTGTTCGACGCGAATGCTGCTTCTCAGGCATGGTCCTGAAGTTGCTAGAGTGGTCCAGATAGATACTTTCCAGCTCCAGTTCCAGCTGAGGATCTAAGATGTCAAGACTGAAGTCGTAGATCGATTCCAACGCTCAATCAATTGAGACAAAGTCTAGCAAACAGGTTATCGCTGAGATGGTGCCGGCTGATTTAGGTACTTGGGTGATTCGCTTTCCTCAATGTCTTCGCCTATACTATCCTCCGAGACTGTCCCTTCATTCACCGCAAAATACTGGGTAAGAGTCGTTTCTGGCGAATTACCGTTGCCGCCAGCTTCGTTTCTAATCTTTTGCCGTCTTCTATCTCAAGAATAGACCATTACTCGGCCAGTTAGTGGACGTGTCTGAGGTAGTATCGCAACGCGTCTGAACTTGCGACGTGTTCTGTGAACCGGCCATGATTGTATCTGATCAACGTAATCTTGAAACTGCAGCTGGAACTTGGTCTTGAAGTCAAACTTGTTTACGTCTCTGTGGTGCCGCGTCGGCGTCTCAATGATATTCTTTGAGAGCGATATTGTTGCAAGTGGTCTGATCGTAGGCCCTTACTTTCAGCTTGGTATGAAAGTTGTCGCAATTTTGCTAATACCCATCAATGCGCTTATGATGAACCAAGTTCTTGCGGAGTCATGATCCGTCTTGGAACTTCAGTTCCTCTCGGAGGTTAGAATGTAGGATTGATAGCAACCATGGCTGGAACTAAGACCCGAGATTCCGATGATGAGCAAGGGATTGTGAATACTTTGAAGAGCGATGTCGACGCCGGCGGTCCTGCAGTGGAGCTCTAGATTCGGGTGTGGCTGAGTCTATGAGGAGTAGACCGTATTCGGGGTGTGCCTCTCAACGCAGTAACTTTCACCCGAGACTCGGTAATACGCTAAACCAACTCGGTCGAGCCATTCTCCCATCCATAGTGCTGCCAACTTTTCCATGACGGCAATCTCGGGTTCAAGCTTCTCAAATCGCCAAACGCCAAGGCTCAGGTGATCGACCTGCTGGTGAGCAAATCGCTTGATTGGAGTTCGGAAATGGTAAGGCTGGGGAGATACCGGGAAAACAAAGCGGGACGCCAAATTGCACGTGGCAGGACAAACCCCAAATTCTGAAAGGTGGCACTAGAGGGATATTGTGACTATGAACTACAGCAAGGTTTAGTTTGGCGGTTTTGTTGAGAACCGAAGGCCGATGCTATTGCTGGGCTGCAGCTGTCTCTTGAAGAAATTGTCCAAGCTAGATACATTGCGCAGGCTCTCGGGTCTTAGAAAAGGCCGATGACTTTACCAAATGTCTCCCAAATTTGTGCAGATGCCATAATCTGGCTTGTATAGAAAGCTTCGTTCGGCGACTACTCCCATTTACAAAAAGCAAGGACATCAAGATCTTTGTCTCTTTCATTCCAATAGAATTCTGATTTATTACGAAAACAGTGGGAATCTCGTGCATTGAAAATATGGGCGCCGCGTCGCTGCGATTGGTTTTATGCATCCTGGCATGTCTTGGAACGCGGGTTCTTGGACATTATTTCCGACCGGAGACCGGCGGCCTTTTCCTGAATCTGGCTGTGAGTTGACCTGGAATCCGTATTGGTCTGGAGCTGACATTACTTCGAAGGATAATTTGCCTACATTTAACATCTTGGGATCCCAGACCGAGGGCGATGTCCCAACTGGCGGCTCCTTCTGGGCATCCGTTTTTGCGCATGCGTCTGATGGTCACGATTATCTCGTTATTTCCCATTCAGTCATGGGGCTACCGAATGAAACGACCATGTATCGAGGATCAATCATTGATATCACTGATTCGTCCCGCCATGCTCAGTTCACCGTCGTCTCGCCCGTTCCCAGCGTCTGGGCAGACAACGGGGATTACAATGCCAGCTATCCAGACTTTGAGTTTGCCTCCCTCAATCAAAGCTTTATGCGAACTCTTAGTAGATATGATGGAGCAGAGTTCGACATCACGTTCGAGTTGTCCGCGCCCGCCCTTCTTTACGGTGGTCTAGGTATCTTCCAGGTCGGCAATTATTCGACATATGATTGGGTCATGCCAGCGGGAAGAACGAACGGATGGGTGTCTCTCGGTGGAGTCAATGTTACCATTGACCCGGAGAAGTCTCTGACCTGGTATGACAGGCAATGGGGCAAAGCACCTCAGTGGTGGACCTGGTTCCAGTTACATGTTCCAAACGAGGAACCAGGATGCCCAGATACTCTCTATTCAATCTTGGTGTGGGACAGCACCCCGGATGGTACGGGGGCATTCGCAACCGTCAAACTCGGTGCTTCGACACAGACCATCTCTGTTCAGTCTATGATCCCCGGACACAGGAACTGGACTTCACCCTATACTGGATATGCATACGCCATGAATTGGTATGTGAAGTTGGCCGATGGGACAGAATTCGATATTTCCACTATCAGAGACGATCAAGAATTGCACAGTGATGGCGGTGGCGCTTTTGCAACTTACGAGGGATTTGTCACAGCAAAAGGCAACTCAAGGAATGGAAGGAGAATCGGTGGATATGGTGTCATTGAGATGCAAGCCCCGAGTCGTCCTAGTTTCTAGCGCAATCTCTGATGTATCAATGCACAGAAGATGTCAGATAACGATGCTATGGTGACTGTAGCTTACCACAATATGAAGAGCATGATTTGGAGGCGGCCATGGCATTTCCTGGATATCAATGCGATGGGGCGGTGTTCTGTTTCTCTTCCCAACACATAGACGCAAGCTGGTTTTCATGGATGGTCAGACAAGAACGGATTAACTGATCAGACTAACAACATCTTTCCTCGCCACGTGAAACATGATCTCAAACCACCGACCATTAATAACTTGGATCAAAACCTCTGCCACCAACCGACCAAAATCATGACGAAAACATCAGCAACAAACCAGATCTTTCGCATGCCACACTCGCATCTCGACTAGAACAATATGCTTGATTTGTAGGCGCGCCGCTTGCCGCGATAGTTGGTGAGCGATCTCAGGGCCCTTCCGGATACAGGTTAGTTGGGGATGAAAGGAGGGGTCTTAGCAATAAAGGAGCAGCTCGGATATATACTCCTCATAGGGAGTACACGTCTATGCAGGGGAAGATTTCAGTAATTCATCTCTTTGACCCTAAAAGCAGTTGGCCTCTGTGAGCTTCCTCCCTACGTCGTACGCCTATTGACAAACGACTCGACCTTCGTACGCATACGAAGAGCAAGACGCAGAGGGAGTGGAAGAGGAGGAGGAGGAGGAGGAGGAGGAGAGATTGCAATCGTCTCTATTACCGAGGCATTAGTATTAGTATCCCTATCACAGGGTAATTAATTCCCATCCGGTTCTGTGGGTGACAAAGGATGAAACGCTGTCCATGAATTGATTCTGCGTTACAATATAAAAGGAATATTCTAATCGCAGGTTGGAGGGGCAATTGATATCGCGTCGTGGGTCGAACCGGCCTCTGCGCTGCCCTTGACTCGCAGTCGAATTTGGACTTCGATGCCGAGAAACAGACAGTCATTCAACCCGCACTCAGCCACAACAGCGCCTCGGCCTTTGGAGTGCATGAGATACCGGAGATGACTTTCGAAACGGAAGCTCCAGCCGCTCCGTCCTGCTTTCGGATTCACGCCGCGTCCTGATCGCAGTGCTCGGCTCACGCGTGCCTTATTCGAGCGCACCGAGCATCCCCGCCGCTTCAGCAAGTCGCACCGCGATTCAGATCAGACTGAGATCGTTATATTTCCCCTGCCGAAGGTAGCCTCAGACGAAGAACGTGTCAACGCATACGTCCGTCACTACGAACGGGAGGGTTCGAAGTCGTCCGTCTGCTCATGGCCGACAAAGCTAAGACAGTCTTGCGGTCCTGTTAGATTCTCGGCAATCGGCAGGCAAGGTGAGCTTGGAAGGAGGTCTGGGCCATACAAACGGCTCTTCCACTTACATGCCACCTCTGAGACATCATGGGCTCTGCCCGTTTTCTCCAGGTTCCACCTCCATACGCAGCTACAAACACTACCTACCTCTTCCAGCTGCCGAAAGGTTGCCCTGCTGAGGTGTTCACCAACAGATCCCTTCCTGAGAGCTTCATGGGTGATAATTACCCTTGGATGACCTCAGCTATCAATAAGTTGAAGGCGGATGGCTACGGTGACGATGTTGAGGTGGCATCTCTTGGGAGCCATCGTTCGCTGACCTGGAGAAGGCCGCCGCTTCCATAATAAGAGTTTGGCTATCCGGTGGAGCACCCACTTCCCTGTCCAATGAGAGCCCGCAGCCACGGCCGCGCATGCACACGGGCCACACGTATCCGCCGTAATGCAGCACTTACGTAAGGCGGACAGCCACATGGCTGATTAATTGCCCGTATGCTTGACCATTCAATTGCTCCTTCAAGTTTCCATCCATTGGCCTAATTAGTTACCTCTGATACGGTCCATATGGCAAGCGCGGTTGTGGGCGATCGCGACTGTTCGCAATTGCCGTATGTGGCTTGGGTAGGCTGGCGTCTGTGGCAAGGCGGCCCCTGCATCATCCTGCCGAGCTTCTTCCGGTTGGCTGGAAAAGTGGGCCATTACCCAGAGAACAAAACTCCGTGACAAAGGAGGCAAGTCGGGCCCAGAGTCTGATGGCGATAAAGTACAGAGTTAATGGTCAGGCCAGGTCAGATCAGGTAATATGAGGTAAGAGATGTAAGGTTGGTATGGTCGGTAAGGCGAGGTAATGAGGGCATCCGTGGATTGGGTCGCTGGTTTGGCCGTGACAACTTTCCCTTGATCGGGCAGGTGGCTCCCTGTAGGCTGAAGTCATCAAATCGGGTTACACCGCTCAACAATGTGTCCACTGACGCCGAGAAAGTAGTTTTGAGGATATCGTTCCAGACCCAGAGCGGACAAGATGGAAGCAAAGCTACTTTTCCAACTATATGCGATAGGTGGTAGACCATTCAAAGGTTGCCTGCCCCGTTCGCCGTCATATTCAATTGACCCGTGATGCCATGAACAGATTAGCCGTTGACTGAGCCTTCCCGTGGAATTGAGCCACTGCAGCAGCACCTCAGCACCCGGAAGTCAGACTTCTATTGAGCAGGGTCAGTACAGTAGTCTGATTAACACATTGGTGCATGCCATGGACGTCAAGCAGCCTGTTTTTGACAAGGTATATCACTTCCGCCACGGCATGATTTAGATATAAACGCTTGCCATTTTCGTCTCGACCCCAGCCAAGGCCTTATCGGCGAAGTGTCCGTACAAGGCGCGCAACGAGAGATGGCCGGCGTCGTTGTTCACAGAAGCTCCATGTCGCGCCTGCTAACCCCCGGGGGCGATAAACCGCCGGTCGGATCATCAAAATACAAAGTCAATTCAGGTGCAAACACACACATATCTGTTCCAAATGGAATTGGTTTTGGTATACTTTAGTCCTGTCACCGAACCAGGCGGCACAAATTCGAAGTCGGTGAAGATAGCCATCATGTGCCGGATCAATGGCTCTCTAGCGTACCAGGGCGACTGCCCCAAGGTGAGGTTGGAGTCGGTGATCTCTCTCCTTGATGGAACTGTCTTCTTTCTGATTCTTCGAACGACCAAATCTCAACACGAAAGCATCAGGCACGGCAATTTACATAGGGCTTTGCTCGCTCATATTAGTGCCTGAAGCCCTACCGAGCCAGTTGCGAGATTTCCACGGCATCTATGGCTCGTACGGTAGTTTGGCTCGAACCCGTTTCCTTCGACCGCCGCATCTCATTCGGCTCTGGCCACCAAATGAGTATTGTCGTTGCACTGGGGCTCGGTCTTGATGGCGGTAATATAATCGAGGATACAACGGCCTCCTCATTTGCTCTCGGCGTCTGAACAGGGCGCATTCGGCTGAAAGTCAAGAGTCATCCCACCGGTGTTCAAGTCTATCTCAAGTGTCTTTTTCAAGGTCCAAGAGAACAGCGACTGTGATGCGTCATTGTGGGATCGAGGGGAAAGGTCGGAGATATCCAAAGAGGCGCCAGGCGTGCCGGACTCGTTGCTCAGCGCGGGACATGCGGCAGAGTCCACGAGTACTATTGCCACGGATTTTCTCTGTTGGATGTAAGTAGGTGGAAGGGTCGTCCGCATGGGCCTAGACCGGCCACCTTCCGAATACCCTTTCCTGCCTTCAATGTTCCAACACTGGCAGTGTCTGACAATATGGGCGGAAGAGTGTGGAATTGGGCTGACTTCGCGCCCCCGTGCGGCCGTCGAATTCAGTGACATCCCCTGGCCTGGATTACCAAAACCCAATCGCAGAAATTGTGCATAGCTTCTGCTGTATTGACCTTACCAAAATTCGAAAATGCCGTTGTCCTGATCTTGCCCAAATTATCTCCATCCTCCACCTTGTATGTTTCCATTGCCCAAAATCTTCGGAAGTCGAGGAATCCATCGTAGTTGGAGCTTTCTGTCGGTCTGGCTGCGCCCCGAACACGTGCGTTTCTCTCTAAGCCGAAACCTGCGAGGCGTATAAGTTGCCTGGGCGACCTACCACCTGCGTTATGCTGCTATATGAAGCACGCATATGAGTGGCTCTGTGGCTCTTGACTTGCCCTTGCCGTCGAGGTGGTTTGTGGAGGTAATTTGCCATCGAAGTAGCTAGAGGAAGTGCCGTCGAGGCGTCTAAAGGAGGTCACTCGCTGTGGAAGTGGCCAGGGGGTTGCCGTCGAACTGGCTGGAGGTGGAGTTGACGGAAGGCAGTGCTGAAAGGCCATTGAGATGGCTGCAGTAGATGGAAGTGGCTCGATGAAAGTGCTGGTGAATGCTGGCCCGCCGTCGAAGGAACTCAATACAGAGATGCCGTCTTAGTCTATCCTTCCTCTCTCAACTACCACATACGACCATACCCATTGGAAAATTCGGGATCCCGTCCGCTCTCCCATAGACAAGCCAATGAGGGCCGGATTAGTAGTTGGGTCGGTGACGACCAGCGAATACCTGGTGTTGTATGTTTTTTGCTGAATTTGTCGTGATATCTCAAATAATTGTGCAGGTGGAAATGCTCGGCAACTCGCCGTACTGATGCAAAATCCCGGCACTTTTCTGTTTATCAAGTTACCTGGTTCTACTTTTTGGACCTGTAGTTCTGTTGACGAAGGAACAAAAAGGTGAGGAAAAATGGAGGGATGGAGGCTTACCGCCAATTGCGCAGAAAACAGGGGATACGCCCTCTATAAACAGAGACTTTGTCGAAACGAAGGGCTACCCTAAGAGAGACTTGGTGGAACTTGGAAAGTCCAATAGTTGTTGGCTGTTGGCTTTCGGCGGTGTTGTAGAAGGATGAGACACTTCCGCAGCAAGCTTCTGGAGGAAGGAATTGAGGTAGGGGTTCGGGGAAGCCCTGTTTCAGCGGCCAGCGGTCTGAACCAGCGGTCTGGTTGCGGGGCGCTTGTCACAGGAGCTCTTTCCGCAAGGAGTTCTGGCAAAAAGAAAGATTGTAGAAGTGATCATTCCGCGGCGAGACTGACCCTTGGCAACCAAAGGCGGTCAAGATGGCTTTCTTCCGCGGCGATCAGGAGAAGCAATTCATCGTGACGGCCGCTCAAGGAGGTCCTGTCGAAGTGATCCTGCTACGGCGGATATCTAGTGGAAAGAAGACTTGTTGAAGTGAGCCTTTCCGCGGCGAGGTTCTCGCGCAAGGAGGTCGAAGGAGGCGGAAGGGCCATTTGAAATGGCCCGATCACATTCCAGATCCCTCTTATGCCGTGAATATTCCAACACTTCTGGAGCGCCGTCTCTCAGCGGCCAGTGGTCTGGCGGTTGATCTGGCGGCTGAGAGCTTGTCGACCAAGGTCTTTTCATGAGAGATTCTGGCAGGAAGAGGCTCGTTGATGCGGCCCTTCTGTAGGGACGTCGGATATTGGCAGAAGGAAGCCTAAAGGGATCACTAGAAAAGGAGTTGTCGAGATGATTCCGCCGTGGTGGATTTCTGGCGGAACGAGGTCGTAAAGCAGACTGCCGTTTTCTCAACGGTCCAACGTCCAACGGTTAAACGGTCAACGGTCAACAGTCTCAGGAACTCGCCTCGAGAGCTGTTTCCGCAGGGAATAATTCTGGCAGAAAAACAGCTTGTCGAAGGAAGACTTTCCGCAGTGGACTTCTGGCGGAAGGAACTGGTCTTGTGGGCGCATTGGGACGCAGTTTTCTCAGCGCCCAGCGGTCTGGCGGCTGAGGCACCTGTCGGAGCGACTCCTCTGGTGAGCTGGCGGAAGAAGGTCTGCGTGATGGGACGCTCTATCGGCGGCCTGAGACTGGCAGTCGGCCAGCGTTGAAGGAGGAGAGATTGAGATAGCTCGGCATCGGTCGTTCATCTCCAGCTGGACAGCAGGACTTAAATCAATGTCTCGGGATGGCCAGCTCGGTCGATCGAGACCGTCTGTTGTATTGGCCAGGCCTTAGCTACCCTGTGGTGAGAAGGATTGCGTAATTCGGCCACTGATCTGTGTTGGTAGACATGTTAGCAGGTGAAAGGGCCCGATTGCACAGCCTAGCCCAACTTGACTGTCGTCGACCTTCTAACAAGCTCCGCACCTGCTCTTGACGTATCGCAATATATAATCATGTGTCTTCTGGCCGCATGTTGGACAGTCGGTGGCGTTTGAAGCCTCTGTCGTCGACGCCAACTCTGCTGGATAGACCGGAGTCTTAGCGAGGGTTTCCTTCTGGCCAGCCTGGCCGTACGCTTGCTCGGATGGGTGTTCTTGTGAGCGACAGAGGCGCAGCAGTGTAAATATTGTCAGACATGAGAAACTGCGCGCAGAGAACATTGTCAATACTGGCGTGGAAAGGAAAAGTCTGACACCGTATGAGACAGAAGGAAAACACGATGACATGCCGCTCCCGTGTCCTCATTATCGCAGCGTTCATTCAAATTCAACCCCAATAATTTGCTGCGAAAAGAGTCAGGACATGATGGCTCAGCAGACAGGAGGGCCTAGTTTTGCTCCCACTTTTGGTTCGGAGAACCACAGAGAGTCAAAGACACTTACAACGGCAGCACCTCAACAAAGACCAACAAAGACCTCGGCTTGACCGTTAAGAACAATACTTTCAGGCCGTGTTGACGTGTATGACATAATAAGCTGAGCCGCATAGACTCAAAATACCCTCAATGCTAAGTCCGATATAGCAAGATGACACCAGAATGGTTCCAATGATCCAAGTTCTTTAGCCGCGGTGCAAATTTATAGATATTTACCAACAGCAGTATCGGGAATCGATCCGTCGCTGAAGACGATGCTAATCGTGGCCTGCAGCGTGTTTAGCAAGCTGATTTCACTACTGATGGAGTTTTGGAGCAGACCTAGGGCCTGTGAAGCAGTTGCGTAGCGTCTGCCCTCTCCGCGTCAGCGGAAGCAGGCTACTTGTTACCTGAACGACGATACGCACGCTTCAGACTATCTTGCACTTCTCATGTTGTGCACCATTGTCTTAATTAGAAGGCCTCCAGTGAAAACTTGCCCACTTCTTTAAAGAGAAAAGCTCACTCTCGGGGTCCGATATTATGCCCCGTCTTGACGAGCTTTTGTCTGCCGAGGTGCTCTCCGCAGGCGATTTGGCCTCGTTCATGGTACCTTTCTTGGCGTCTTACTTCTGCTTGTCCGTGGGAAGGCTAGGCTGAAAGAAGCCACCCTGCGGCATTGGTGCGTTCTGATTTCTCCAGTACGTTGAAATCTGCGTAGGGCGTGGGTTGTTGCATGTGATTGACGAAGATGGCCCAGCGGATGCCTAGGCAGCGGATCTACTCGATAACATTGCAATCTGTGACCTAGAGAGAATGAGGTGATGGCAGTGTTACTCAACGGGCATGTCTTTGCCGGTCCAAACACCTTCATGCTGCTATCCACGGAGTCATTGACACTAGACTACCTAGTGCGAGCGGTGCGTCTTGACCGCAACATTAAGTATTGGTATACACATCAGCAAGGCAGACCTTCAGGCCGATACGAAGCTCGATAATCATGGTATTGAATCGAGTATACATATGGAAGGAAGAAGTTGCAGAGCCCACGAATCCTTCGTTAGGTGTAAGTAGGTGGAAGGTTCGTTTGCAACGGTGCGAACACCTTCCGAATACCTTTTCTGCCTCAATATTCCAACAGTAAGAATTCTAGAAGTCAATGTCGTTGTATCCCTGGTAGGTGCCATGGTCTGGGAAGCTTATCGCGTACGGCCCAGACTCGAGTCTTGCGGGAATGTCTTAGAGAACGTGGTTACAATCGCCGTGTGAGACGGCATCAACGCGCTTGCTCTCCTGGTCATTCGCAAATTCACCAGATTTTACGGCGTCGCAACAAAAAGTGGACATGTAAAAGCAGTAGCAGTTCTCTACAGACGTATAGGTAGTTGGTGAACTACTTCTTACATGCGATGGTGACCTGGTAGCTCTCGCACGCAGGAGCGGTTGAAGCCTCTGCCTAGACGATTCTAACCACAGGTGCCCAGGTCTGGCGTCTGGACAAAGAGACAACATGAGGCCTTTACATCTTTCTTTCGCCTCCGTCAGATGTGCTACTTTCGTATGGGGAGTCGCGGCTGGACTGAATATTCAACAGAAGGATTGCCGCCGTGAAACACGTTGCTATCAAGCACGTTGATGCTGCTTTTGAATTTGCTATATTCGTTGTAGCTGATACCGAACCGGCGAAGATTCGAGCGTCTTGAAATGTCTTTTCCGAGAGTCGCAATGATAACGTAGGGGAGAGGGGACCGCGTGTGTTGCAAATTGAGGTTGGAGACAAAGGCAGATTGGCATCGCACTACTCGGTTCTATTGTAAGTGAAATAGTTCTATTATAAGGCGTACTTTCAACTCACATGTCTCTGGAATCAACGACACTTGCACATTCTATTATTTTGTTCAAGACAACCGAAACAACTTTTATTAGCGGGAAGGATATCCTCGCAGCCACTTTATCCTTGCGTGGCGGAGATCATTTATGGGGCCGTTCACGAAATGTCTCCTATGAGAGAACGTAGTAGGTGTTGAGTACAAAAAAGCAGACGTCTGAAGTCAAGGCTAGGCTTGATATTCCGAAACCGAGAATCGAACTCGGGGCTATGCCTAACCTCTCGAGAAAATGAGAGGGCATCATGTTGGCCACTACACCATATCGGATTAGATGGTTGGTCAAGTATATGATTGCAGGGCCTTAGACTTGGTGGGCCGAGATTAGGAGTGGGTATTGGCGTGGATGTAAATGTGGGCGTGACTATTGAGGATCCATATATGAACATAAGTCCCTCATCACTCATGCCGTGTTCATTGCTTTGTACGTGGTTCATGCTTGGCTGATGCACCCGGTGATGTTTGATAGAAGAATGAGCGCTCGGGATTTCCATGCGTACTTTCTAGGAATATGAGTGAGTACTAACCTCGAGACGTTCGTTCCTGTCTTGGTGTGTAAGTTTTCTGATGCCCTTGAATGATGTTAGTTTTTCTGAGCTTGCTGCCAGCGAAGCCACCACTAAATTTATTGAACTCGGGCATTGAACAATTGACAATGGAGTTTTCTCGCAAAAGTAAATGTTGGTATTTGGCTAACATCCCTTCGTGCCTGAATAAAGTCTTCCACTTTCATACTCCTCATGAGGTGCCTATGCTGAAGAAGCAGTTTCCCAGGTCCTCCTCGCTATTCCACATCCATAAGTCGGGGGTGATGACGGTCTTATGTTTCTTGCCATTGAGATTGCTATCATGGAAAGAGGAAACACTTTGCTATAGACACGAAAGAGAAAAGACGTCATTCAACTTACATCGAGGCCGAAAAGGTCGCTTGCGTCCCATCCTAGAAAATATAAACAAGGTAAATAAAGGCCGGACGGTTTCTTTTGCACAATTGCAATTTTCATTGTCGTCACCTTGCCCGGCACAGTGGCACAAGCACTGATGCTTGGGTACTTTCCGAGGTTCGAGATGCAGACTTAGACGTCACCGTAGCGTCCAACATTCGGGCAGGGTCACCGAAAAGCCCGTGTTGCTGATCGGCGCGCCGGCGCTGTGAACGCCCAAGACCGATGAAAGCGTGAAGATAGGTCTTCCTGCAGCCTTCAGGATAAAGTCTTCGACCTGGAGCTTAGCGATTTCGGCCAGTGTCGGCGCGGCATCCGGTTCCTGGGCGGTCAGCGCTGCCGATGGCGATGCAAGGGGCCGGCTGTCGTCGTCGCGACCAATCCCTATATGAAAGGGGTCGCTCTGGCGATCCGCAACGTCCCGATACCGCTTCGGGCCTATCAAATCGTCAGCCCGCCTCTCGGCGACAACATTCGGCGCGCCATCCTGCCCAGAACACGTGTCAGCTGTATCCCAGATTTCGGCTCCACGCGGACGGGCGTCTCCATGTCAGCATCGACGGGCCAGCCCTGCTTTATGACGAGCGATGAACACTCGACCTGGGGTTCAAGTCGAAGCCGGTCCGCTGCCACCAATCGTCAACATCACTGCAATAACGTTGGGGCCCGCAAGGACCACCTCGGTCAGAGCACGATCTGGGGCAACATGGCACCAGAAGAGGCGTCGGCCGGTCCGATGGTTATCGAGGTAATGAGGCCGTTATCCTCCGTTGAAAAGAAGCCCTTCGGTATATCGCAGTAGAGAGAAGGCCGGTGATTACAAAGGTCGCGGCCGTTAGCGTTAGTGTAATGCCCGATATCACGACCATCTTGCGAACAGCCCAGCCGTAGCTGCGGGTCAGGCTGTGAAGCCGGCTTCGGAGCCGCACTGGCCAAATTGTGCTGGGCGTAGTGTTGACAGGGCGTAGCGTGCGCTCGCATATTATCAGGGTCAGGCTCAGCATTATTGGGCCGGGGGTGTCAAAGGTCGAGGTGCGGCTGAGTACAACTATCTTGGGCCGGACTTCTGATAGTGGGCGGAAGGCTTCGGCCAATTCCCCTCAGGTCGGGGCCGAGTCGATTGGCAGGCCCGACGTGCCCTTGGCAGACGCCAATCTGCTCGGCCTTGCTCTCGACGGCTTCGCACTCGCCCGAACCAGACCGGCGGGCGTGCGCTTTAACAATCTCACGCTCCTGTCGGCCGTCTTTGATAGCCTCGATCTCTGTACCCTGCTCTGCTGTGCCCCTGACACAACGCCAACCCGTGTTTATCCCATCGACTGTGAGTTAACGTCAGTACATTAGCGCGTAATTTCTATGAGGAAGCAGAAAATCACGTATTATCCAACAATTATCCGTATAGCACCCGTCTTAGTTCCGACCGATGCACCCGACCAAAAAGTGCCCACGTTGGAGAAAACCGAAAGTGTTTGTACTGACGTCAAGTCGCAATTGATGGGATAGCAAATTTTCGCTGGAGGACCTTGCGATCTTGGTCGTCCGGATCGAGGGTTGCGACTTCACAGATCGGCCGTCCGCAGACGGCTTTCCAAAGACGCCACGAACGCTCGTAGCCGAGAAGCGGAACTGCGGATGGGAGTTGAGTTGACGCAATGCAGCTGCCCTGGCCGATCTATTCTAGATCTTCTTGTTTAGAGGGCTGGAGATTGCCGGCGTCGATGCCCAGACAGCCGATGGCCATGTCCGCCTGTCGTATCTTGAGGTAATTTACCTTAGGCATCGACTTATAGATCGGGCCGATCCTAGCGATGATGCCGGACACGGCCAGATGGACGGCGGGGACCGAATTGCCGACCCCGGCTGGCAGGCGTAGAGCCGGGGTCATTGGCGGTACGAGAATCTAGGGGCTCGTGATTGAGGGTGCGACACTGGCAAGGAAGTTGAAGACCTGTTTGGCCCGCGGTCACCACTAATCTTCGTTCCGCCTGAGAACCAGATGAATCTCGGGATACTGCCGCACCTCGCATGACGCGGCTTCACGAGCCTGTCGGCGTTTGGGAGTTGCTAAGCTTGAATACCCGTGCTACTGGCCGGCACAATAATGCGGCGCGGCTCATGTTTGCCTTTGACGCGGTCTATGAACTCTACCTCCGCAATGTTGTCGGCCATTTCGAGCGTAGTCTTGAGCGAGCCGGCGAGGCGGGCCACCATACCAGGGCCGATCACCACGTCACTGTCATGCTTGAACTTCTTGTCCAGCGTGCCACCTCGCTAACGGGATGGCAGGCGCCGTCGACCTTGAGACGCTAGAAGCCCTTCTCCTGGAAATCGGCAATCTCACTCCCATACTCGCCCTTGCGGTCGCTCATGACTGGCACCAGCAGGCACGACCGCATCTTCGCCGGGAACGTGGCGATTCGGGCCAAAATCTACTTGATGATCTAGCTCTCAAACAGTAGCCCGGTCGCGAGCAAGTATGGCACTTGGGCCCACGCCCGGAGCAAGCACATGTAGTCATGAATCCCGGTGACGGTGCTGACGGTCGAGTGCAGGTACTTAGGGATGGTCTTCAACTCGGCGCAAATGGCCGGCAACAGCCTGTCGATCTGGTCATCTAGGCGCAGATAGTATTGGAGGCCCGCAAGGAGTTGCCGCTCCTTAGGAAAGCTGATGAAAAGTGCTAGCCCTGTCATGCGGGATCGTCGGGTCGACCGTCTTCAGGTGGTGTTCGCGCGCGTCGCCGAGGTGGCGCTGGCGTGAGAAGCTGCTATGGGAACCACCGCCCACCCTCAAAGGAGTCTTTTACTTAAGCAGAGCATGTATTTAGCCCCCTGGCCCAGGGTCAATCAACCATGCATTACCCCCTTTCGTCGGAGCTGGGAGCCAGTGGGCCACCGCGGATCGTGGGCGCGGGAGGCATGGTGAGTGATGTTGATATCTGGGGGTACAAAGTCAGCAGGAAAGTCCCTTCCGGCCGGTATGAAGTCCAGCAATCGTATTCGACTGCGAATGTGGTATGGAAGGCAGTTGGTGGGCAGGGACCAGAATTCCTCTGTTGGGTGTAAGTAGGTGGAAGAGCCCGTTGGCTTGAGGCGGGCAAAGACATTGACGTGACTGTCAAAGAGACTGTTGCCGAGGATGTCGACTTGCTCGTCGAACTCGGTAAAATTGCTGCGTATGGAGGTGGAAGAAGGAGGAAGTGGTATATAAGTGGAAGGGCCGTTTGCAGCGGCCCGACCATCTTCCGCATCCCTTTGCCTGCCGTCAATATTGCAGCAAGCAGCTTCTCGCCGGTAGAGATGCGGCCGTGGGTTGTCGTCATCAGGAGCGCCGTCTCGTAAGCAGTCGGCAGGCAGGCCGCGTCGACGAAAGACACGGCATTCGGCGTCGGCTGGCAGCACTCGGCCGGCAAAGCGCAATACTCGGACGCAGCGGCGTCTCGCAGCGTCCCGCCCATCATGCCGGCGCCCGGGCAGTAGCGAGACGGTCACCCGCCATTGGAGACATCCACAGCCAAGCCGAGCCCTGCGATCTCACCTGTGAAATCCGCGCTCGGGATCATCAGCAATGCGAGCGGCTGACGCCTGCACTGTTTAGGGAAGATGTTCTAGCTGGGGGCTCCGGAGACGAACCTTGGACACATCGAGACCGATCAGATGATGAATTCGCTACGTTTTGAAGCAACGAATTGATCTCTACACGAATGATATCAGTAGTGCTTTGCCGTTCGTCGGGCAGACCCAAACAAACCCATCTCAAATGGCGACAGTGCGTGCTGATCCCTCATCCAGATGCGTTGGTGCACACGTCATCAGGGCAACCGTGATTTTGACGCGAAGTGCAACAACTGGTTCATTGGTACTGTGTATGGAGGTGGAAGGAGGAGGAAGGAGGAGGAAGGAGGAGGAAGGAGGAGGAAGGAGGAGGAAGTGGGCAGAACCTGCGATTCCTCCAGAGATGGCGTGTAAGTGGAAGGTACGGATGACCCTGACCACACCAAGGTGACATGACATGTCTTTCCACCAACAGATCCGCCGTCATCCCACCACCCAGTGCATTTCGCGTTCTTGTTATGTGTTATGCTGGAATTGAGTTTCAATTCAACGAATATTGTCGTCCTCAAAAGCAGTGGAATCGGAGACCGGAATGCCTTGCACTCTCGAGGCGGCCAGAAGCGCCGCGATGGTTAGTGACGTGTATTTGGAAGTACTAGTCACAATTCCTTGAGCCGAAGTCTCATTTTCCGGACAGGCTTGAAAGACAGAGCTCATAGTAACGGACTTCTGTTTTTACTTCGGCGCTATGATTGCAGCCTTTAGAAACATCTTGATGGGGTGTAAAGATCCGATCCCCAAAGACTGCCCCGGGTTCACCCTGAATGAGCCTTTGATTACTGACCCCTTCCTCTCATTACCAAGCCTCTTCGAGCATAGTCAGCCAGTATCTGATGTGGAAGCGATAGAGGGCTTCCTGAGAGCTACCTGTGCCGGAAGTCAACAACCTTCAGGTTGAGCATCCCATCAGTCTCTCATCAGGTTCAGGCCTTTGCAGACCAAGGTAAGTGACCTTCTGAACTTGTTCAACCAGTCAGTGATGAACTGACCATCCGAGATCCATGCAAAAACTCATTTCAGTTGAATCTTGCCTTGACTCACAATGTGGGCTTCACTACAGGTCCCATGACTGTGGCACTAATTTGTGGGCCAGTGTCCATACCATCTTGCCAAGGTCTATCCGTTCCCGTACTTTAAGACTAGTGGAAACATCCCCAAGTCATTTTCAAGTCACGCTCCGCGAGTGAATTCAAGGTTTATCCATATAATTCATAGACTATCCATAAAACTTCAGCGATCTGACGTTTCACACTCTTAGCTAACCGGGCTTCAATGGCTCGGATCGTTTGTTATGTTCGGTATATCCTCCACTTCAGACCTCGGCTGCTATCCCGCCCCACGCACTAGGATCTGGTTATCATAAATACGAAGCTATATCGTGATCATTTATCAGCTCAATATCATCTCACAAGGCGTCGCAGTGACGGGCCAACTCCCTAGATCTTGGGATGGCTTTCCACAAACTCAAGAGACAGCTATACCGTGCCGCAACCCTGCTCAAGAAATTCGACATCTGGGCTGTAAGGCTTGATCAAGTCGTTGATTCACAGTGGCTAGGCCAGTGGATTGCATGAAATTCAAGGCACCGTTGTAGGTAGGCACTTCACGATCACCTACCTCTCAACAAGAGCCACCAGCCAAAGCATAGGAATCGTCTGGGCTTTTCCATCAAGATCGAATCAAGCCAGCAAGTATTGCACTGTGATGACCCATAGTTCCGAGTGACAGAATGTCCATATATGACACGGGCAACGCTGGCCCCCCTTCCTGAGTGAACTCTGATGAAGGTCGAGCGTATATCTCGATACTTGGCTCATTTCCTAGTTTTCGCTTTCTTCAGTGCCAGGATTATCTCAAGAAGCCGCATTGATATGATTCTGAACTTGAACAGCGCGCTAATTACAAGGAGATTCTGCTGGATTCCAGCTATGATAGAATCTCTCTTCACCTCTTTACAGGACGCCGCAATCATTTCGTACATCATTGGTCCCCTCCATTAGTCAGTGGTGACATGTGGCATCGAACGGCCACAATCTATGATTGCTACTGATACTGTCTTGTGGCGGCTAGTGTCCCAAGCCAGTCAGTTGAGCTTGCGCAGTTCCGATGTCGAACGCAGGTGCTCATAGTGTAATAAGTGAGAATTCCCTGCAGTGTAGTCAGAAGAGCCATGAAGCTGGGTGAAAAGCACCCCTATCGTACATGTTGGGGGGTCCATTAGCTCTGCATAATGGTATGAGGTGGCGCGTTCAGCAATAATACCAACGTCAGGCTATGTTCTGACTATTGCGCTTCCGACAAAAGCGCTATGAGGGTCATCTCCTGAGGGTTTTCAGCAAAGGCTACTTATGGGAGTACAGTTAACGAAGAAGCAGCTCGGAATATATCATGCGTGGAGTACACGTCTAGTTAGGGGGCAGAATTCAGTAACTCATCCTTTTAACCATGACACCGCTTGGCCTTTGAGAGCTTCCATCTTTCGTCACACGTCTATTGGCAGGCGCCCCAAAGCAGAAATCCTACTGTCAAATTGAAGGCGTCGCCACGTGCCCGGGATCAATTTCTCTCTACATTCATCTCGGCAATGGTGCACACAACACCATTAACGCTTGTTTACTGGACGATGTCGCCAGCAAGACCAGATATTTCAATAAATCAGACTACCTCGTGAACCCTGTTACGCTAGGGGAACCTAATCTCGAGCCGACTTTCTATCTTAATGCATTGAAAGGTCGTATATGTGGTGTCGGAGCAGCAGAGCCATCCGATATCACGGTGCACTTATCTAGGGTTGGTGGCGATGATCTTCTCACCTAGGTACGATTCTCATACAGATATCAAAATTGCCATCGCTATTCTTCCAGGGCATCCCTTATGCGGCAGCGAGATACGAGCAGCAATGAGCATCTATCTTCTCATACGTTTGCGATGCACTGTTTAGCTTGCATTCATGAACCAGAATAGACAAGCGCAAGACTGTGGTGGCCCTTCTGAAGCTTCTACGCGAGGATCTACTCTAAGATGACACGGTAGGGAGCAAAGCTCTGCGAAGCTATTTGGAAGCTGGTAACAAAGACCGTGCAACTAGCAACATCCTTGGCGTTGTAGCCGATGCTGACTGCAACTTCGTGGTTGCCCAAGATATTGTCAAGCCCCACAATGAGGGCAATGACGCCTGCAAGCCCGGCTATTTACGACACTGTGCTTATGAAAGACGATTTCTCCTTGTCTTTACACAGTTTTTTGGGCATGGAAGATTGCTACCTTGGCGCCATCTTACGCGAGAGCCGGTTGTTTTAGCATTTGCGTCGAGTGCGGAGACATTTGAACCACGCTTGTAACCGCTATAACAGTGTTGAGTCTACAGTCTGGAACTTCAAACAGGCTGCAATAGACCTTTATTCTGCCTTGGCTGAGTACCGACCGATGTACTGCTCCTCTGGGACACTAACCAACATCATGCCGAAATGAAAGGCTGGCGGAATCCGTGCTTCCGACGACGTCAGGAGCGGCAAAGGTTGCCAGATGATGGCAACTACGCATGTCATAGAAACTATAGGGCTTTAGCAGTCTAATGCCAAGATGTAGGGATTGCATGGCTGTAGAGGTCTTGAAGTGTCGCAGCGAACATGGGCTAGTGCCGGCCGACCGCCTTGACCAGCTACGGTGTCCGACATCTTGAGCGTCCCAAAGGTTCCAAAAAGTAAAGCCTGATAAGGCTTCGAGAGCTTGGAGGATCTCAGCTCATATCATCCAGGTGCCTTCAGCAATTTATGTTGTCAACATGGCAATACTGCAGAGCACTTTTACGTTTTCTTAGAGTCGGAGCCAGGGGTGACGACCATCCCCAAGTCTGAAGAGAACGGGGTAGTATCTAGTTGAGGGTGGATATTACTCAATATCGAGGCTGGAACGTCCTGATATAAGAAGGGTTGCTCTTCTGAGAGCGAGAACGAAGAGTGAGCTCGCATACACGTGCACGTATTGGACATTGACAACGTGTATCGGACATTCGACTTTGGCGATATTGCTACCAATTCGGATGTTTTTCTTCACGGGGAATCAGAAAGTGCAGTAGAACGCCGTTTTCGACGCCGGAATCTATGCGAAGAAGATTCACACGTTTGGAGGATGGGTCTTTCCCAACGAAGGTGCCAATTCGGGCATCCTATGCAATTTCCCGTTGCCAGACAACAGGCTGACGTTTGCGGATTGCATTGTTGACTCCGCGGTAGACCATCGACTTGAAAGTCTCGAATCGGACTTGGAGTATCATGTCTAGTAGCTGAGGACATCGTTGGTTCGGACCGTGAACGAAAAGAGGACAGAGATAACTGCCAAGTACGAATTCCTCAAACTCGTGCGAGAGAAACTCCCCAAGAACAAGCCCCTTTCGACCGCGGTTCCGGCCTCCTAGTAGTATCTGTAGGGCTTTCTCGTCAAAATAAGATGCCTTTTGTTCAGGGTAATATCATCTCAATGACGTTTAATTTGCGCAACAAGCCTCGAACCTTGGGATATCTTGTGTTCACACTTACGTCGGATAGATGAAGCCGGTGGGATGTTAGGAGCAAACGGGCCAGTCTTAATTACACCACAGGACAATAGTTGCGTTCTCGCATTAACTACATTAGAACTCACATTTCTCTTACCATCAACACATCCAAAGATGCCGTTTCTTTGGCGATAGAAACAATTCTACGGACAAGTCTGGCCATGATGCAGACTCAAGATCAACAAGGTCCTTGGCAAGAGCGCGATCAAGAGTTGGAACAATAGCAAGACTACCCTGGACTACCTCGTATGATTAAAAGGGACTGAATGGGTTACTTATATGAGCAAGCTGGCCAAGTATTGTCAGACGAGAGACTTCAATAATCTCAACTTTGGAGGAGCATCAAGCTGAGCCAATGGTACCCAGGGCGAAGGATCTGAGAACCTTTCGCTAATTGAGCGCATCTGATTCCAGACGTGCAAAGGCCCGGTCAGGGCAGCGCATCATGCCAGCTTGCTATTCTCCTTGTGTTCCCCCTAGGCTCCCACCGTTTGTAAACAACTATCGAAACTAGCAAGGATACGCAACCCCTTTATTGCGGAGAAAGTAGCACAATTTCTATCGATCTACGGGGAAAGGGCCATGGCCAAGGCAATGATGACACAAGTCACAGTATCTCCTATTACCATTAATAGCATTGCTTCCTTTAACTTTAATTCTACATCTAGCTAGTCAAGGAACATTCTGCAAATCACCCCAAGAACCAGGTTTTAACCCCTTTTCGTTCCTATCATAGATGGGTAAGGGCGTAACAATTACACGTACTACTTAGTTTTCGTGGTTTGATATGATTCCAGAACCTGGCGGCCGCGAAAGCATAACGATGAGTGACTTGCTGCGACACCGACTTTCTAGTCAGTATCTCTAAGGCGTTCACCATCGTCTCTGACCCTGAGCTCGTCTCCGTCGCATCCCTGCTAACTCTTCTTGGAGAAACTTGCCCTCAATGTTAGCACGACCGTCAGTCACTGTCCGCCACAATAGAAAGACGAAGTTTGCGGACAAGGCGAGCTATGATATAGAATCAGCATCTTTGCGCTCGGCTACTCCCATCATCTCCCCAATGATCGGTAAGCGCACAGAAACGACAAGGGTCATTTAGATATGATCTAGGTGCTATATTTTTCATGAATGCTATCTGAATGGGTGGGAGACGGACTGCAGGACGCAAATGCGCCTCTGCGCACTGCCCGCTTTCTAAGCTGATGAAGGTAGAATTAAGAGTGCAGAATTTTGGAGAAATGGATGATAATATTTGAGACACAGGCAAAGACGAGCTCGGATCCCGGCTGAGCAACAATTTAATCAATATTCCGGAAGAGATCAGACAGATAGAAGAAACATTTGCTGAAATCTCGGCGGATAACGCTGTAGAAGCGAACGGTGTGACTACGATTTAACTATTCTTTCTCAATTTTTTCTCGCTGTTTGGTAAAGACTGATGAGCTCAATATTGCATAGAGTTTCGAGGGCAAACATGGACCCCGGATGAATGAGCACGTTAGTAATGACATAGAACTTTCCTGTTCTGTAACATATGGTGCATGCCTTAGGACGTATTAACGGTCCTAAGCAGCACAAATAGCTTTCGAATCCTTAATAGGTGCGACTTTTGTTAAAAGAGAAAATCGTTATTGAGCGCTTTATGATGTTCCCGTGCCTCCCGATATGACCGAGATTAATTCCGAAGAAGTCGGGATGTGTAACTACGATCTGGTCGTCGGCGCTGATCAATATATCAATCTCGCCGGGGAATGTGAATCTGATGAAAGCGATTTGGTGAGCAAGGTCATGTACATTACTCATAGAGCAGAGCTTATTGATAACAGGTACGAAGCTACAGGTGTTGAGAGCTTTCTGGGACTGAGAGCCAAATCATGATGAGGCAGACCGGGCTTTGCGCTGCGCGAGACAATTTATCTGGAGGGACCAGGGATTCTATACCGTCGCATTAATTGTTGGAACAGCTCTTCTTACTTGCCCAAGGCATTGTATTGTCATTGACGAGTACATTCCCCAATGTCTAGGAAAACCAGATCTTGGTAGACCTAATGATGGCAACTAGTAATATTTTGGATAGGAGCCGCGAAGAGATCAGCACAACATGGCGACTCTCTTATGAGTTCGAGGACCCTAGCGTGGTTTATAGGATGGGCGAACTTCTTCGACTGACTGTACGTAGCATGATAATGAGGCTTAGGTAGTGAAAGTCTGCGGCTAGAGATTACTATACATTAGAGGAAGAGTGAGGGAAAGTGGTAGCCAGATCTAAGTGGCAATCAGAGCCAAGTGGCACGATCTACTCCTTTGGATAATAACTTTTTAGAAGATTGAACAAAAATCCACCCTGGCTTATTTGGCAAACCGAATCCGAGAAAGTGTGCGATCCAGTTCAGCCGCACAGAACCACGGGCAGTCTCATCTTGCTGCAAAACACCCCCGATAGAGGAGACAAATTTGCAAGAATAAACTGCGATTCGGATATAAAAGAGTGACAAACCTCTCTGGCACTGAGTGACTCTGTTATTGACCCTCCGGATAGGTTTTGTTTGAAATGTTTTGATTTAAGTAATTGCCAACCATGAGAATAGCCGAGTGACGTGCCTAGCTACGAATACTCTGTCGGGGCCTTCCGGCGGCCAAGTGAAATATGGGTACAATGGTCAATGCAAGAGAGCAAACCTGCCTGAGCGACTATGACGATGATGCATGCCCCGTCAATGACAAGATTACAAACGAGGTGAGTATCGTATGTACAAGAGCTAGTACCAACGGCGAGGAAATGACCGAATGGTTTAAGAGCGCTGATCCACCCAAGTATCCGTCTGGCACTTGCGGAGGAGAGCTGTGTAGAGGCTACTGCTACTGCTCATCTGACCCCACGGGACTTTTCGAGACTCTTGTGACCCTCTGAATGATGGCGGGGTTGATGACGATTTGAACGAGTCGTTCTCCCATCTATAGGGCATCGAAGGCAAAACGAACGCTGTGAGCAAGAAACACCCCCCCCCCCCCTTATGAGGTAGTGCCTGCTGATGTGGATTCATGAACGGAATGTGACACCGCGATCTCACAAAACTTTGTGGGCAACAAAGATTGTGACTACGCACCCGTGGGGTGGCTGGTACGCCGCCTCTGGTTATGTTATAGATACGCTTCAGGCATGGGTCTATGATAATAAGGACTCTTTGGCACCGATCCTGAATTACTTTATCTGGTTCTCTGGTGGCTATTGCTTCAAAAAGCCCACAAACTGCGTTAGCCACAGTGTCCGAATGTGCCGCTACCGCTGAAATAAGGAATGCATCGATGACAGCGGACATGACGATATTTCGCAGCGTAAAGACAGAAGGATTATGAGTTCGTTTGTGATCCCGGCTCTTTTATTCCATATCTAGTAGATGACTCACCTGACATGTGAAATGAAACATCATCGCAAGGGCTAGGGAGTTCGGTCATCTTATTTTATCGGCACTGGAGTGACTGAATGCGTGACCGACGAGTCCAACGGGAGTCGTACGACGTTATATTAGACGATGAATCTTGGTGATTTTTCGTCGATGCAATAACGGCGGGGCTAAGTGAGTGGTTAGAAAGGGAATTTTCATTCTCCCCAAAGGACCTGCTTTTCTAGGGCAGACGATGAGGGGTCTAGCATAGGTATATCATTACAGCCTCACGAAAGGAGCTTGCCCAGCTGCTCTGCCGAGGTAAATAGACACTAGACTTCAGAGCGTCAATGAAATCTGCTAGTAATTTCCAGAGGTAGCAAGGTAGCTGCTAGAGCTTGCATGAAATATTGATCACTGTATGAAGTTCATTTGAGACGACGATGTCAGCTTGGCTGAACTCAGGCTCACGGGCAATTTGAATTGCGTCCAGATGATGAGGACCGCAGTGAGTACATTTCACAAAGCCGATGTTGAAGAAACAACTCACATCACAATTAGTGCTCGAGTCTCACGTGGGAACTTGAATGTGGGTGTCTCGAACAACAGTCCCCTTCTCGGCGACTGGTACACGCACCGTGCGATCGAACAAATATCACGGACGCGTTGGAAAATATGCAGACGTGTCGGTTTCTCCTCTGCACATGCAGATGGATTCCGCCACTTGTCAAAATCTTCATTCTTGGTCCTGGGTACCCGTAGCTGGAAGACTAGGAAGTCGATTTGATACGGGGGACCTTGAAAGTCGGGCTCCATCTTATCTTTCAGGCCACTGCACATGTTAAGAGATGTGTGTGAGGTGCCTGTGCCTGCGTCGAGGTTTGTGGATATTGATTGTGGAAGAAACAGACAGCTCTCATGCGGGTGGCTGCTCTTTCGCTCAAAAGTCACAAAAAGTATGGGCAGTGCACATTACGTGCCTCCCTTTTCGAGTGTGGGCTATCTTGACTGTGTACCACTGCCAGCGGCTGTCGAGCGAGCTTACGTGATCCCGTCTGGCCGCGATTGGCACCTTCCAGCGGAATCGACCGGGCGAAATCGGCAATTTAGTGAGCGGGATTGAAAAATTTACGACTGCACAATTGAAGTACCCCTACGGTCGCCATTGAACGGCGCAATTCGGCGTAATGTGTGTCATTGACGTGTGTTGACCAACGAGCTTCTACGGCGGTGGGAATTTCGCTGCGCTGTTTGGCCACTGGGCCTGCAGCAAGCTCATCGCGCTTACTCAGGTGGCTTGAGAGCGCCATAGAGACGCCCGGATCAGTCAAACGTGGCTGGCCAATCTGACATATTGCGACCGGAAGGGAAGTGACTTACATAATCGCACCGGGCCGCTCGTGGCAAGGACGCAGTCTCTTTTCGGTCTGGTCGCCTGGTATTGTGCGCCGTGGAAAGCAAGGGAGTTTGGGCAGTTGCCCGATCAAGTAGCAGGACTACTGCTGTCAAGTCTGCTGCTGTGAAATCTAAGAACCTGAGTGTTGCTGCTAAACGAATGCCAGCAGAGGAACTAAGGATGACCGACCACAACGCCCTGACGAGACAGCGAGAGTGGCAGTCGCCTCGTCCCGGAATCCCGGGCTAGGAGCGGGGCATAAGTTATGGAAAGCAAAAAGAAGTTGCACTTGACTTGAGTAGCAGACATCATCTAGCATCACAAAATCAGCTAAGTCCGCGAGCCACGCACTGGACAAGTGCATTGGTAAACGTTCCCTCGCGCGGTATATTTGGTGTCTGGAAAGAGAGACTCGATGGATCCTCGGGGGGAAATGGAGAATGAGTGGCCGGTCGTGCGAGTTAACCGGTTAGGGGAAGCGAGGGCATATGACGAGCTGCTCGACTTTTGGCATTTCCTTTCTTGGCAGCCTGGGTCGAGTCGACCGTGCACGGCCACATGTGGCTGTGCAGCCAAACTGTTGAAGCTACGATAAGGTACCTATCTTGCATCACACACGTCAATGGAAGGGCTTACTTGTAGATACTACATCCATTTGGTGTCCGTGCTGTGGTGTCTGATTTTGTTCTTCGCTTTTTCTTCCGAAAGCACCACAGCACGGGCACGACGTAGTTGACCTGACGCACCTTACCTTACGCAGCACGGGCACCATACATCGGCACCCTCACACATGCCTCACACCGGCCGTGACCACGTGACTATTAGCCGGGGAATCCCCGATCTTACTTCAAAGGCACGTACCTACGGTTGCACGGGTGCAAAGAATCTCACCTTAGTTGGTTTTTTCGCAGTGCTCACTTGTAGGCGTCGCCTCTTGAGGTGCACGCGGCCAATGATGCCACATCACACGCGTCAAATTTGTCCCTTCTTCCATCGCGCCACAAACCTGTTGAGGCTGACGAGGGAAACGCGAGGGCGGGCATTGCGGGCAGTACCCGCAGGTCTACCTATGTACAGCACCTGGCGTGGGTGGGGTGTCGACTGCCGACTCCAAAAGCTGCCGGGCGCACGGTTGGATTTGGCCGACTCACTCTAAAACCTACCACGGCCACGGTTGAATTTGGAGTTTGGCGGGGTTGTCTTTCAAGTCCCCTGTTAATCCGCGTCTAGCAGTCAGGTCGCGCCGGCCGTGCCACGGGCGGTTCTATCGTTCACCGAATCACAACGCGCCAGAAGGCTAAAAGCAGCATACGAATCTCTTTCTGCCCCTTTGCATGATTGCATCCCGAGTTCCCGCTATCCAGATTACTAAGACCTCGGCTACCTTATTTTGACTGCACCACTGCCATCCACATTCACCCAACATCGCCCAGTCGATTCCTACCGCAGGAAACCGTCAATTGCAATCGCAAAAATATTTAATCGCGATGGTCAAAGTTATTACTGCGCTTGGTATTGCAATGGACAGCGCTCACTGCTAGTCGCGATTACATAAGCGCCTGTGCCGGCTGCAGACAGTGGCACATAGTTAAAAAAAAAGACGTACTTATTACCAACGCGGCCATACGTTCGCGTCAGGCCCAGGTCTAGTGCCTTCCTCACCTTCTATTAACGTTGCTAACAATTTTTCGCCTCTTCATCCTTTATATCTCCTATCCAATGCAGCCGGCTTTTACTTCTTCGATCTAGTGTTTCTTTTCCTACTCATGCCTCTAGTCATCATCTCTATCATCATTTTTCATCTTCTTATTTGACTGTGGTGTCAAACATGCCATCCCTATTACTAACCACGAAGGATATTGTCGTAGTTAAGGACGGCGTGGCGTACCTAGTGACGAGCTATGCTTAGCCGACGCTGTCGAGGACTTGAGTCGCCCTTGTCATTTTTGTTTTCTCTATTCTTATTGTTATAATCATTATTGTCGTGTCCTTGTAGCTAACAACGGAGACCCTCCCACGCCTGCCATACGGAATCATGGTCACTGTGACGATTTCGAGTAAATTATGGCACAAGGAATGCGGGAAGGGAGTTCTAATTGATTATTAAACACTCTCGATTAAAGTAAATAAGCTAACAAGACAAAGGACATCAATCCACGTCTGCATTCGCGCTCGAGCACTTGACCTGTTCGACCATGATCCAAACGCGCCACCATCTCCCTTTCGGCCGCCACTATCGCCGCCGCCGAAGAACCGTCCTCCGCCTCCACCACCAGCACCACTGCCCCATCCTCCGCCGAATCTGCCACCTCCTAGATGATAGTAGTTCAAGGAGCCCGGATAGATAATTGCCTTCTTTAACCTACTATCTGTCGTCATTTGCGAGGACTGGCTACTAGCTACGGCAGCTCGCGATATGAAACCGCCCCTACTTACGATTATTAATGCTTCGCAATAAAGCGATCGCGACAAGCTTCTCATATCAACTATCCATTAAACCACCTGGCTCTATATGCCGCATCTGCATGGCTCTGGCGTGCATCATTAATCTATCGAGTAAGCAAACTAGCGAGGCGAAATCTCCTTCTCTACGGTCCTATGTCGTGTATGAAGCTGGTCTGCAGACGATTCTCTACATCGCCTCGAGGTATCAGCACTGCTCCTCTACTTTTGCACACTACTTTGCCACCTTTTCCGCGCCCAGACTTCGCCTCTAGCAAAGGCGGGCCATATACTTCCACACTATCCCCAAATCCTGCCAAGCTTGCCCTGTTAATCCCCAGGCCGGCAAGCTGCATCTCTCCCCATCTTTAACGACACCAAAACGTCTCTTGCGATCTGCTCTCAATCCTCAAGTAGCAGCGCTGTGTTTCCATCCCTACTAGTCAAATATATATTGCTGGAAGATTGCGCTGGTGGATGAAGCAGTTCTGGCAATCGCTGGGCGTCTTAGCTAGCCCGGTCAGCGGCGATCAAGGGCTTTGGCTGTCGGTTTTCCAGAGAACACGGCGCAGTTATCCCCATAATCGTGATACTCTTTTGCCAACCAACCTTTAGTGTTGCAGTGTTGGCATCCCCGGAAGGTTCATACACAAAGTGCTCTCGTGTACTGCACTCTGTTGCCCTCATCCGTCATGCTCCAGCATTTACGTCCTCCTCTTCGCAACTAAACTATGGTCGATAGACATGTTGACCATGCTACCCATACTTGGAATTAACTTATTAAAGAACTCGGTACATTTTAGCCTCGATCGAAAATTCTGTTTGCTGTATTTCATATGGCAGGGCACGTTGGATTATATTCGAGCATAGGTCTGTGTCTGCGGACTCCGAACTAGCGGCACACTTTACCTTCATACTTGACACTAGCGATCGTCCTTATCCCTTTTATAAGAGGTTCTTCGCTAAAGGGCAATTGACGATTGACGATAACTTCTAAAAATAGAGATTAGTACAGGCTAGGAGAAAGCCTAATTGTAAATATAGTATAGCGCGCCGGCAGGCGTGGATCCTCTGGGTATGCACCTCCAAGACTACTTACATTGGACACGGTTAGATTTACTAGGGCTATAGATAACGTCGTCAAGTGAGAGACCATAGTCATCCATATTAATAAACGATAACCTCAACACTGGGAGGTGCTCCTACAGAACCACCTCACTTGCCGTATTATTCTTAGCTGCAGCGTGGTGATGTATTGTATGGTGTTGCATATTGGCGCGGCTTGGGAAGGATAGGCTGTCGGGGCCGAACAGGTAGAACGATGCGAACAGATGTTATCACCTTATAAGCATAGCATTTCAAATGGCTTTGATGCCCCGTTTATCATTAGAGAACAAATTTTCGTTTTTATTATAGTGTCTGATATCACGTTAAGAGCAAGTGATAGCTATAAAGCTTTTGTAAAGAAACTCACAGCTTGTTCTGTTATTCATGTGCGTCTATATCACCCTGCTAGGATGCAGCTAGCGAAATCATCCCATGAGTGTTTAATAATTGAGACCGCTGTTAATGAGGGCAACTCGACCTTGCTTTCTGTGCCGTCAAGGTTAGTGACACCGGTTTACCTGGCACGCCTTTTAAAAGATAAGCAATAAGACCAGTATCGTCTAACAATTTTATGATCTGGATTAAGCATTTATCATTGTGAGCCTCTTGTACCACGAATCCCAGTACAATTCCTTGCTCAATTCTCGATCGGCGAATCGCAGGGCCGGATGTAGTCGAAAGAACTGAGTCGCTGCAATAGACTTATTCGTACTCTCTAGAACACCATAAGAAATATGACAATATCACTTAGCTCTAATACACGACAAGGAGACCTCCCAAATAAGTTTTTGGGATATTAACGGGTGCGAATAACCCTTCTACCCACTTCCACCCAACTGAGGATTCGAAGGCTCTACTTACCGACTTCCTTTATTCCATATACATACGCAATTCAATACAACTAGATCTCGAGCTTCATACCGGTCGAGAGCCTGCAATTCTGACGTGCATGCGAACAGGAACTGACACCGAGTATCTAGAAAGAACATTAACGCATTCCTAAGTCGCCAAAGTCTTACGGTCTAAGACCTCCTGCGAGTAACTCGTTCAAATAAGTAGATCGTACGTCGCACTGACCTCGAGGCAATCTAGTCTAGTCTACCTGCTTCGCTCGCCATAGGGAGTGTGCGCACCGAACCATTCTAGTTATGTTAAGAAAAGGAAGCCCCCGAGTAAACTAGATGACGAGTAATTCTTTATATATCACTCAATATTCAAATGACGCCAAACCAAACCTAATCTTTTGAAAGCCCTAAGAGTGTCGCCAGGTGTCTCCAAGTCTAAAACTTAAGGAAACTCGCTATACGTGATATGAAATCAAACATCAGAACAAAAATTCTACTTTAGACTGGATCTCGTTATTTTGTTCTCTCTGAAGACCTCGAATCTTATTCAAAGTGACTATAGATTGCACTATATTCGCAGCTTTCTCTAAAGATCTCAACGGCCTCGCCGACTGCGATATTCGCCGGTGTGTGGTGTGGAAGACCAAGGAAAAGGTGTAGGCGGCACGCCTACGCCTTCGACTGTATAGCTATCGTAGCTCTTCAAAACGTCTTTCTTGTTATTTGTTACGAAACGAAAACCCTCATATTAATTTAACTGACTCTCGCACAGCTGATAGTGTGGGGATTGTATCTTGCGTTTTGCACATATCTTAAGGGGGCCCTTTAGTAGTGAGTTGTGCTAAGCCATGCTTGCCCTCTGCTTCCGGGTAGTAGTCAATCATATTCAATTTTCGTCTGCCTCCAAGACGCAAGCATTCCGCTGTACCCATTATAAGAGCTCGACGTGTTTAAGAATGGGAGCTCGCTGTGTGCATTCGACGAAAGCCGAATCGGCACTCTATTTCTCAGTCCGGCCTCGATATGTTGCAGTTCTTTCGGCCATGTCTTTCAATCATGCTCCGGCCTCGCTTGAAGCAAGCCTAAGTATTACACGGTCCCTGAGCTTCAAAGACATCGGTCAAGATGTTCTCCGAGCCGACCAGCGTTACGTTGTCTGTGAATGCTGTGCATGATCTGTGCAGTGTTGCACAATATTAGCCTTGTTAGGGTGGTGATGTCCGTCAGCGCCTTGGAGTCGGACATACATAATGGCGCCCGGGATGTCCACTCCCTCTAGGTATGGAATCATGGGAGGCTCTGAGATATCTTTTCACTCTATTCCAGGCTCCAAGTCTTATCTAGGAATATCTACTGTTATCGAGTATGGATTCAGTGCCAAGGAATTGCCAGAATGCATTCTCAATGCGGCGCTTATCAATGTCCATTACCTCCTTGATCTCATGATATTCGTGTTCATCAACGACAAAGCCACCGTCAACGCTTCAGCTTGTAGTGTAGGGCTTCTCTTCAGAATGATATGGCAGCCTTGGCTGGTGACTGGGAGATGCGGTGCGGGGTTTCTAGCATCTGAATCATGCCGATATGGATTACCCGTTTCCAAGTTGTGGTTAATGCTATAGTCAAGAAATGGTAAACCCTTGAGGCGTGTTCAATTCTCTCACTTAATGGGGGTGCCCAAGGTGGATGGAATCGGGATCTTATATGGGGCTGCCCGCTCTGAGCCTCCCGCCTTGTTCTGCAATGTGGCAAAGTGATCGCTGCTTCTATAGCTGTTGCACCTGGTCGCTCCAATGACCTTCGTGGTTCTACTCGTTCGGGTATTTTTGTTGATGTCGCTATGGTCTTTCTTGCCGTTGCTGTTTCAGTGACGGTTGCTGTCGCTTTGACATTTGCCTTTGTTTCCTTGGAGACTCTGGTATATGCTGGCCGATCACCTCGGGCGAAAAGAAGACCCTTATTTAGTCAGTCAGTAACCTCGATCAGCAGAATTGAATAAATAGTCAACCCCTGCGATTATTACTCGACTCTTTGAAGTGGCGTCATCTACTTCATATGGCATACGGCTAAAGATTTCTTATTTCAAAGTAAGGCGTCTGAATAAATCTTGCCCCATAGGGCTGCAAACCAGCACCAAGCGATCTTCTTGAGGTTGCCAACGACTCTCTCTCTCTCTCTCTCTTAGACACCCTAGCGTGGGCTGTGTGAACCGGACGTCTCAGCAGTACTCATATACAAGGACTTGTCGTCGACCTGCAACCACTGTCTCCTATCTTGACTCTTGCGTCTTCTGGGTAGAGATGAGAGACAAGGAATCACAGGATGCAAGACTCATCCTCTTCCAAGCAAATTGTATAGACCGTTTCAAGACCCTCGGCCCACTTAGCATTGTTCAAAAGGTTGATTCGGCCACGAAGAAGCTTGAGGCGTCAGCAGCGGATTTCAATTCATTCATCCCTAGACTATTGGAAGCCTAAAGTTGTAGTAGAAAGCTGAGAAGCCACAAAGAACTGATAGACTTCTTCGAGACGCCTGTCAATATAGACTGGTGATGAGATCCTATCCAAGCGGAGGCAGGCATACGTTTCTTGATCACAGCCACCCCTTATTCAGTTACCAATAGCGACCTACGAAATCAGTTCTGTGAGATCTCCAAGCAGGAGGCCATGTATAATGAGCAAAAGCCAGCTTTATATCCTCCTCTAAGCATAAGAAGCTGGTCCTATGCCTTGTCAATGTAGAGGTGTCGTCATCTGACAATAGTCAGGCCGAGAAGGGGAAGGAGGATCAGGAAGATGCTCTTACTTTTGTGGTCCCGCATGCCCCGGCGTGGTAGTGAGTTGTAACAAAATAGCGGCTCCGGGCCTCCGACAAAACCAAGACCTCGATCAGCCTTCAAGGCCCTGAAACTATCGACCTGTTGGTACACGCGTCAACAGGGCAGCTTTGTGGCTAGTGGGAAGTCCAATAATTGTATATTCACTGTGTGATGGGCGATTTGGAAGGAGAAGCTTGCCGAGCAGAGCTCCCGATTCCTTCGTTGGGTGTATGTAGGTGAAAGAGAAGTCGGCAGGGCCCTTGACGTGGGCCCATCCCGCCATCGATATCCTCCTTTTCTCCTCAGTATCATTCCAAAACAACCCCCGTCACTGCATCGAGATGATTGATAGGGGTATATACTAAGAGTTTCACGATGAACATCTCTGGTTGCGTACCCATCATTGGTGCCGGTGATCTCCTTCACGTGAACCTCAGCTTCAGAATAGACGTCGAGAAACTAGCGAGCACCCGCCACTCGTTTCGCAGTCAGGCGGATGGTTTTACATCATGCTCAAACCGCATATTCGTCACCGACTGAAAAATAGGTCAGTTCACTGGTTGCCGCATACAATCTAACGTCCGCACGTTCTAGTCCAAATGCCTGCCATGAACTTGAACTGTCTCATCAGCAATTCCATACAACCAAAGGCCGTGAACCATCTAGGATGAGCACTGCATGAACCGAGCAAAGAACTCTGAACCAAGGTCGGACTTTGATTCCCTGGATTGAACAGAATAGCTAGCATTGGACTTAGTTCAAACGTCTTTGGTTATCGGTCATTGGAGATTATCGTTAATAAGAGCGAAAATATCCCCTTTTCAACTACTGGAGTAGCGTTCTATCGATGGGTAACATCACTTCTCATAATGGCGGAATGGCTTCAACCATCTGTAACCTTACTGTCGCCGTGACTGCGGTTATGTAATTATACAGTGGTTGCGCTGAGAATCAAATTCTCTCGCACCCGCCCTTAGTGCGAGTCTGGTTCCTATTCTTACTCCTGCTTGGCAGCAGATCTTCATTACAATGATTACATATCTCGATGCCTACATTTTAATAGCATTACATGCGTCCAATGAGCTTGTTCGGTGGCTGCTGTTGGTTTTCTCTTCACACAGTCGCGACTGCAGAGGTAGAGTGCTATCGATTAGCTGACGCCGGGTTACGGCAGGCTTGCTGATAGTATCATCCCATGACCAAGGAGATTTCAGGCAATCAGTGGGACCGTCCACAGCGACGCTCCAAAGTTCCAAAATAAAAGAGCTGACTCGCGCGTTCGGGCAGTGGCCGTGACCTATCCGATGCGATATGGCCTCAGAAGGTTGAGATAATGAACTCCCAGCTCTGGCCTTGTGACAAGCTCAAGCTAGCATGGCGAAAATGTCACATACGACCACACCCATTGGAAAACTCGGGATCCCGTCCGCTCTCCCATAGATAAGCCAATGAGGGCCGGATTAGTAGTTGGGTCGGTGACGACCAGCGAATACCTGGTGTTGTATGTTTTTGGTTTTGCTCCTTTATCGTGACCCACACCTTAGTCTTTTGCGCACTCCTGCATGGGCCTCTCCCTTTTTTGCTTCTTCAGGGCAGTAGCATTGACTCGGAGCTCTCTCCACGGCGTCGTAAAGCTTTGCTCTAGTCTTTGCAAAGTGTTCATGACGACGTGACGTGAGATATGATGTAGTTGGTCACTCGACTCTGGGACTTTTACTCTAATAATTAGGCCGTCGTGAATAGAAGCCAAACAGTCACGTACACGATGCTGCTTTCATCAGGCACTTACTGCTAGCGCTGTCGACAAACCAGTCAACTAGAGTACATTGTGAACGGCTTCAGCCTTGCGCTGGTGATACTGTTACTAGCTTGAACACTCTTGTGAGAGCGGCGCGAGATGAATGTTACACATTGTAGGTGTCACTGACACACCCTCATCGGGAGAATTCCGGCTCTGGCTTAACGAAGGGCTTTAAAAAGCTCAGCAAAAGCAACAAAACCGAAATCTTTCAAGCCAAGGGGACAGAACTGAACAATATGACAAACTCCAGGAGCGGTGCGAGGCTGCTGTCACAATCCTACTTTGAAAGGCAGACCAGGCCAGGTGTAGCATTTTCTGGACGTGGCCAGATAGATTGCCCCAGGCTGCGTTTCAGATATGCTACCAATCCTTCTTGTCGTTTATCGAAGCGTGCAGCTACCACATGATGATGGCTTACCCCCACTTGGAGTTCATGAGCTCATCTGCCTTGAGTAAGCTCACCAGTGATTCCAAATATTCATGCTTCTCCATCGCATTTCGCCTTGCTTACATCTTCTGTCAACATAACTCGGGCAGGATCAGAGCTTTCTGTGGAACTCATTCAAGCAAGAATAAGCAAGACCAAGTGATTCCGGGGGACTCATAGATCCTCGAAAGCTGTTCTCCTTATTGAGAGGTAGGTTTGAACGGAAAGGAAGCGATTGTAATGTAGAAGTCCTTCAGCGTCAACGAGTCTACTGACTCCTTCAGAGTCATGAAGTCGAGTATTGTATCAAAGTAAATAAGGCACAATGAATGTATCAAGTAACCTCATTCAACACTGACGACATACAAGCATTCGCTCATAAGAGCCGGCCAAAGCATCATACTCGCAGGACATCATGACCAACGCCTAGAAGACACGCGGAAACGCTGATGCGACTTGAAGTTCATCATCATGTTCCTGAGGCTACGGATCTCTTCTTCGTCATGTAAATCACTCATGATGATCGATGTTGATTCCATGCATTTATCGAGTTGCGGGCGGCCGCTCATGCGCTCAAAACCATAAGACAAACGCTTCTTTTCGTTGCAAAAGGCTTTGACCGCCAGCATGGTGATTCTGTCTTGGCCAATCAAGATGCTTTGATCCGTGTCAGATATGGATTTATGCGATCGCGGGAACTGATTTTATCCAAGGGCACAGTCGGTGAGGGCGGGTTCGCGGACGATCCGGAAAAGATCACCGAGCAGATTCAACGGAACAAATGGTCGATGAGCATTGTAGAAGGTGATAAGGAACAGGGAGCCCACATCTTAATGCGTCTCTCAAAGAGACATGGCACAACGAAGGTTGGCTAAAGAGGTAATCACACATACACAGAGGCTTTTCTGCAAGCCTTTTTTCCATAAGAATAGTGGAGAAATCATCTCCCAGAGTTTATTGTTAACTTCTGGGTTGTGCGTTCTCGTGTTAGTGGAAGCTGAGGCGTATCAGTGGCCTCGTGCGCTGTAAATATCTCAATACGCCCCTGTTGTATGACTTGGCCAACTCTAGGCATTATTCAAATATAATAGAGAGCGACGGTTTAATGTTTGAAAGCTGAAAGTGTGATTGTATGAATCACGAGGCCGACCGCCGAAAGCCATCGCATTTTACAGCATGTCATCTTTTCCTTTAATCAGCATTTATTTTTCAATAAATGTGGTAAATTTCGTCATGATACGTCACAATAGACTCAGTGCTACATGCTCCAGAAAAAGGCGGATGAAACGTACCTAAACGGCCACTCTTTGCCTCAATAAGTGCCACAATACATGTCCGATATCAGTCTTGAAAGCCCTGAGTCTCTTATGGAGTAGCGAGTGCTTAGAATTCTATCTCGAGCGTAATAATAAAGCCAGTGGAGCTGTTGATTTGCCTTCAGTTGGTCGTCGTGGTTCTCTGCTTCCGCATCACGAGAGGGATTCAGTGCCGTATGGGGTGATAAGTAGTTGATTTGCTGGAATTTCCAGTATTTCACAGGCAGATCTTCTGGAATAATGAGAGTGGGAAGGATCTTGATATTCCGGGTCATTTGAGCCCTAAAAATGGCTCATTACCTGTTAACTCAAACTTGGTGGCCTTCAGGTTAAATGATGGTAGGTCTATGCTGAATTCAAAGAATTATGAACATAGATTTGCTTGCCCATGAAACATCGCCGAGCCAAACGAGTTCCCTCCTACCAAAGAACGAGAATGCAAATCAGATGTATCTCGTCACGGTGGCTCCGTTCAATACGATACAGTTGGGGTTTTCCTCGGCCGAAATGGATATTCCTGCAATTTTGATTGCTAGAACAGCTGAGACCCTCCAATTGACCATAAACCTGCGACTTACAGCACCAATGGCAATACTAATATCCTTATAGTCAGAGCGGGCAGATCTATGAAGAATGCTGATCGTCTTTTTCTTGCACTCGAGGTTATCAAGATCATTAGGGAGTCTGAAAGCCTAGGTCTGAAGTTGAAGATCCTCGAAATGACGAGGGGCACTTGCCAGCGCGTCAGCTTCGAATCTTGACTGCAGTCGAGGGATCAAATCATCTGGGGAAGTGGCTGACACCAAGACTTCCGGTTTCCTGTCCTTGCCATTCTGTCAAAGGATCTTGACGCTGAAGATGTGAAGCATATCCGCCACCTCTCCATTATTGATGGACGTTACTGGGCTTTTCTGACGTGTTATGAACGGGTTGTAGAGGTGGGCGAAGGCGCTGAGGATTGTTCAATTACTTATCAGGCCTTGGGTGTGTAGGCAGCTAACTAAGTTGTTGGATCGATCTGTAAGAAAGGTATTCTTGTCTGTGGTTAGGAAGACCTTGTCAGCTATCTCGATCTTCACGGAGATGGGAAACATGGAGACATCCAATAGCTCCATGAGCTCTGTTGCCGATACTCCAAGTATTACAACTTACTGCAAGCATAAGGAAGCATATGAGTTGATGGAGAACTTATTCATCACCGTCGGACGTACCTGGCTCTATCACTTTCACCATCGAGCAAAATCCAACCAGGTGAAGAGAATCGAAGATTGCGCAAGTTCATGTTCTTTGCGCCAAACCTTTCGTGAAGTTGCTTCCTTGCTATCTCAAAGGGTCTCACTTATGGCGCCAGGATTCCTTTTTGTCATCAAGTTGCTCGGAAACTTAGTCACGAAGTGTCAAGGCCGCGCGAGAAAGCATGCGGTACAAATACTAATGGAAGGCTATCTCAGGGGCACCATGAAAGGATCTAAAACTCATGCTCAGAATAGAGCTAATGGACTGGAAGAGGAAGTGTTGATTACTTGTCGCAGTCACTGAGAACCGTGTCTCACTTGTCGAAGGCCTTTTATGAACGAGGAATGACCATAATTCCCTGCATGTCGAGATGTAAGCAAACTTTTGGGAAGCAGTTGCATCTAAGTGAAGCCCATCAGCGTGGCATATGTTCACCACGTTCTCAGCCTCATGCGCCGTAGGTGTCGCGTCTCCACACTCTATCAGCGTCAAGATATCTTGATATAGTATACTCGAGTACTTTTGAACCCGGATCAGAATTGCAAATAGAGAGTAGCTGAACCGGGAACGTGGCTTCTGAACAGTCTCCTATTTCTCTTCCAGCGGGAATAAGCTGTCCGACTGACTGCCAACAAACTTCGGTCTAGCAACTTGAAGCATTCAGCGCGTCCAACTCGGCATCCGAACTGCAAGGTTCCTTGTCACAAGCCGACAGGACTGTCGCGTTCACATAATTCAATCTCGACCAGTGTGTAGAAGTACTACATGCTGCTATCTGAGTTCCGTGGAAGAATAAGCTCATACTGATGTAGTCTCGGACCACATCGTCACTGTCCTTCGTCATCAGCTAACATGATCTAATTCGATATGAGGCTTCATTGCGAATTCCCAACGCTCACTATCACAAACTTCATCATCAATCGTAAAGTTCATATGAATCCAGGCTCACAGTTCTGCAGATATCAGCCAAAAGTGGCACAGCTCAAAGACAGAAAGAAAACCAGACCGCACGATCCAATATTTTCACGAGATCATTCACCAAGTAGAGAAGTCTGGTGCTTTCATTAATTTCTCGAGTCTAATCCATGGCTACCAATACTGCCAGGTTCTCCTCCGAAAGACTGCATTATTGCACACCTTAAACATCAAAACGGTCCACCAAAACAAAACTACTCTGTTTCAACTTTGGGGAATATGTAAGCCTATGCGATCTAGAAGCTGATACTAGCGGCCGCCACTGTCAATAAAGTCAAGTTTCAGTTACTGTTCAAAAGAAGAATGCTCCGTAACACGGGAGGGCTTTTCTTCTGGGCCCATTAAAAGGTTGACACCGAGAGATGAGGTTGATCTAGATGATGGAGGATCAAGCATGATGATACAAGCATCTCATTGCAACATTGCAAGAAGGTGATTGAATCGACTAGCTATCTATACAATAGACTAGCTGCACAAGTGACTTCATACGTTACTCTGATTCCTTATAGCTTGGGTTGACTCATGGGGCTCTCGTAGCCGCCACTGTGATTATGAATGCAAAATTGAACGTGAGAGCAAGGAAGACACAAACGTGATGTACCGCCTACATGAGATCGCTAGCCACATCCTCGATCATGTCCGTGGCGGGGAACACTGTTCGTGACAGTCAGCTCTAGATGCAAGAACGGTGGAGGATGACAAGAATTCAGACAAGTTAGTGTGAGTCTGTCATGAGAAGAAACGCTTCTCGTTCCCAAGATCATCAGGGAGTGTATGTAAACGCCATGGATCAATGAATACAGACCGAGCAAACGGCTTGTAGCATATCAGTCTGAGAGCAGAAAGACGACAATCAGACAGATGACGAGGAAAACCCTAGGAAGACCAACCTCAAGATCGAGGACTAATGAAACCTGGAAACACTTTCGGTCGGGTAAAATTTGAAAAAGAAAACAAATGAACTCTCATGAGGATGGTTAAGAGTAACGCTTTGAGTTTAACGTGAGCCGTCTGCGGCGTTGCCAGGCTCAAACCTTCCAAGAAAACACCCTGCTTGCTGCTGACCTTGACCACAAGCGCTTTGCAGAATCATGAGCATGCTATAGTAATCACAGATATCTAGTGGATAAGAATATCGGAATGTTTCAATGATAAGTAATTGTGACAGAATTGAATTATGAAAGACACATGGGAACACGACCCTGTGAGCTCTATCTTCGAGTCAGAGTTTATCTATGAAGAGGTACACACTTTCCATACCAATCAGACGATGATAGCGACAAGCAGGATTTCCATTGGCAACACGATGAGCCGCTTGAGTCGTAGAATGTCATACTCGATCGGAAAAAGGGGGCCTCGTCAGGTTGATACGAAGGCGCACTTGCTGCATGGCTCTGTGAGAGCGTTTCCGGCGACAACATGAGTAAATAAGAGATAATTGAGTCGCATGGTAACATAGAAAAGAAGAGGTTTGACATGCTGAGATGAAGGAGTGCGTAAGGATAGGCCCACTGGGCTTGAGTAAGGAGACTGCGGAAAACACGAGTGTTTCTTTAAGTCATGGAAGCATCTTGCACAGCTTTCAAGCGTGAGGGCGCGCCTACTCATGTATTGATCGATACGAGCCATCTTAAAACACGTTGGAAGGCAGTCTGGATCATAGCGGAAGTGTGACTATATGCTAAGAAGGCCAGAATGATTGACGAGGTCACCGAGGGGTCCTTGGGAGACCACGAGGATGGAATGGGCTCAAAGAACACGTGTTCTCGTCGTAATCATCTTCTCGATCTTCTTCATCCCCCGTTTTGATCCTCCACACTATGGCCTAGATGACGACCAGGGCACACATGGACTCAGCCTCAATATACTTCGTCATGTACATGCTCTGGGACGGAGTGAACGAACGAATCAGCATCTACATGCTTGGACCATCTCGTACAGGGGCTTGGCTGTCTTAAACCAGCTACAAGAGCAGTGGCTCTCTCGAGAGCATCTGTCCAAGACCACATTATAGCCCATGCAATCTCTTCCGCCTTCGAAACAAGACGAAGTCGTGCCTTGTCCGCAAGCGATCGTTCAGGACGACCCTCCTTTAGTTCAAGTAATTTTACATACGAGAGTGCCATGGTTGCGGTGCAGAGACTCCGGCTACGGACATGCAAATGGCCAAACGCGCCAGAGAGTCCTCTACTCGGGTGGGGGCTTGATCAAGGTCTCTGTTGGCATACACGTCAGCAGAGCAAGCTCTTTCGGCCGATACGAAGTCCAACGATCGTATTGAACTGCGAGTGTGGTATGGAAGAAGGAAGTTGGAGGGCAAACCCACGACTCCGCCATGGGGCGTAAGTGGGTGTGGAAGAGCTGTTTGCAGCGGCTCGACCACCATCCGAATCCTCTTTTCTGCCATCAATATTCCAGCAGTTTTAGCGCGTCCGCCTCGATTAGCGTGTTTTGACATCAAGCATCTTGACACGATTAATCACAGTGTACGAATGACTTGTGGGTCGTTGGGGTTGGGCCTCGACCATGCCGGCATGTGAACATGGGCACGCGACCTTGTTGCGCGGGCAAATCGTGAACAACATTGCCAATTACAGATGGATCAACGAATGGTCCCTGCCATGTCCAAGTTCATATCGAGATCTTTGACAGCGTCCGCAGTGTTGGATTCGTAGCCGCGTCGTCGCCACTAACAAGTGCAGACGAGAGCTATCAAAAGATTTGGCTGGCATTGGGACAATCCGTTCGCTGACGCATCGTCCTTGCTCTGAGGTCCCGAAGCCTGTTTCGACATGTGGAAGACGATGATTGTCAGGCCGTGAATCGCATTAAGCCATCCACGTTGTGAACTTGCGTGCTCTCTCGACCAGTTGAAGCTAGAGGATGGCGACACTCGTTTTGGCCTTAATGGAGATCCCACGCCCCGCACTGATGGGGACGACGAAAGGTTGTGATGAGGGGATGGCGAAGGTCCTGTGCATTGAGGTCGGAAGTATGTGGAGCAGTGACTACTTCACACCCATGATCAATCAATTGCGCCTGGTCAATGCAAACGAGAATATGCAATCATCAGCCCGACACGAACTATCAAGGATGAGCAGCTGAAGCCTGTCAAGGATCGGCAGTCAGCCTGAGCTTCCACAAATGAGCAGATGGAATGCATTGCGGATCCCCAGTTGTGATAATCGCGACCTTGAAATACGGGCAATCAGCGCACGAAATTCGCAGTGCACCTCACTTGCTGGCATGAGCCGAAAGTCGGGACTTGCTTCGACCCAAAGATCTTGCCGCTCAACTCATTTCCGTGCGGGAGACAATCACACGTGAACTACGCGAGTCCCTCTGGGTTGGGTTCCATTTTTGGCACGGATATTCAACGGATTTGTGAACCGTCCATCTTAGAGAAGGCGACGTCGTGGGAGAGATCATACGTGAAGGAGTCACGGGCGCTCGGTATTCAGAAACCAGGATGGAATCTCACATTTCGAACTTTCCATAAGGTACCTAGACAACGGGATGGGGATACAAAATATCAAACATCCCGCACTACGTCTTTATTCCTACAACTGCCGCTGTCCCTGTTGTTGCGTCCCCAGTTCAATTCTTGTGTATTCCCCCAAGAATAAACCTACTCACAGTGCCTTGGAGAAGAATAATGATGAGAATGATATGGGCCCTGTTGGGAGTGTGTAGCTATTTGTCTCTTGCTTCCGGTCGCGCGCGTACGTTCCGTTATACGGAGCGTGCCTCTTTGATGCCCGACACCAGCCACACCCAACGGAGGGATCGTGGGCCCTGTTCACTTCCTCCTCCTTCCACCTCCATACGCAGTAATAAACACCACTTGATTGACTCTTCGTGCCACCCGTGCGGCTGCACTGCTGACGTGCGTACCAACAAAAAGAAAACAGTTGCGGGAGGAATGGGCTGCTCGTCTTGGAACCCGAACTGCTTCAGGTCGACTTCTGATGCATTTGTATGCGGCTTGCGGTACTTGCGCTCGTACTGGCACTCCTTGGCAACACGAGCGCAAGTACCGCAACTTCTTTCGTCGCGTTGAACAATAAACAATGAAATAAAATAATGAAAACAAATAAAAAAAACAAGGAAGCAACGAAACAGAAAAACAGAAAAACAACAAAGCAATAAAATAATAAAACAATAAACAAACAATAACCAAACAAACTCCTCCCATCTGGCACCGTGTCCGCCACCAATCACCACCAGACTGTCCTCCGTGATCCATCTACCATTGGAGACTTCCCAGGGCAACCTTCTGTTCGGATCTTGATTGAGGCTGTTGTGGTTCTACATTCCCTTGAAATGCATTGCGTTCGAAATCATGCCTTTCTGCGGGCTCGTTGTTCGCTCGCCCTGGAATTCGAACTGCTTGAGGTCAACTTCGGATGAAGTTGTGTGCGACTTGCGGTATTTGCGCTCGTCTTGGCACTCCTTGGCGACACGCTCGAATTGCGCGACTTGACCAGGAGACATAACGTTGTCGCCAACGTATTGTCTCAGGAGCAGGAGTTGAGAAATGGCATTGGAGAGCTGATCGGCGATCTTGTCGGGATGACCCTCACCGGCAGACTCGGGGAATCTTGGCAGTGACCTGAACTTCTTGCCTCACAGTCCGTTCCCATGAAGCACGAAGTGGTGCTACTCCTTCGCTTTGAAGAAGGTAATCCGTCGGTGCAGACGCGTGCTGTTGGATTCTGGTCAGTCGTCAGAAGAGATGGATCTGGAAGACGGTTTGGACCCGGGCAGACGGACCCTTCCACCTACTTCCGCTGAGAAATCGCAGGCTCTGCCCACGAACTTCCTCCTTCCACTACGTGCAAGAGACCAATAGAGAACTATTGACCTCGTCGCGACCAAAAGGTCTGCCCTGTTGACGTGAACACCAACATAGTCCGTCGGTGCAGACGCTGCATTTGCTCGGGGTTCGTGCTGGCTAAGAAAAGATCCTCAACAGGATCATCTGAAGGGTTCAATTCGACGGCAACCCAAGGGCTGTTTCGGAAGTTAGCATGTGTACTCATTAAACGACTTGATCCCTTCGCTTTGACCTACTTTTCGAGCGTAGTGATGGACTAAAGGGTGGTCCGTTGTATGGGTTGCTGAATGAGCTGAGGCTCCTCGGCTGTGACAAGGGATTGGATGTTGAGTGCGACGAGGCTGAGTGATGCGTAGTCATTATCGAAGTTGTCGGTGTCCTGTGAGCTTCCAGCGTCGTCAATGCCGTAGCTTGATCTCTTGGCCTTGGCCTGTTGTCACCCTGATATTTTGCATGGTATACTCCGCCCCAAGAGAGATGTAGAAGAGGTATTGGTGCTAGAAGTGTTGGACTCTGGGCAGCGGTTAGAAAAGGTCTGGTGGATGTGGAAGGCGAATTGGGCCATACAAACAGGTCTTCCACCTTCAGACGCAGCAATAAACACCACTGTACTGACCCTTTGTGCTAACCGTACGGTTACCTTGCTGACGTGCGTACCGAAAAGAAGAGAGGAGATTCGGTGGGATGATGTATGGAATGGTGTGGGGGCTGAACGGCTATTCGGAGGCGTGCTTGTTAGTGGAGAGATGGAGGGGCGAGGGAAACGGGGGAGAGAATAAAAACTGACCAGACTTGCTACAGGTAACCAATGATCAAGAGACCTGACTATTGGGTTCTGGGCAGTCGTCAGAAAAGATGAGTCTGGAAGGGGGTCTGAGACACACGAATGACCTTTCACTTACATACGTAGCAATAAGCTTGCAGCGATGGGCTCTCTCTTTCTCTCTCGGGATTTGGTGTCACCAGAGTGATTGGAGCGGTCGTAGAGGTTTGTTGGTGTTGGCCCATTGTGCTAACCGTACGGTCGCCCTGCTGATGTGCAAAGGAAGTGAAGAAATCCAGTGTGGTGACGTGATGGATGCCGTGGGTGTCGAAGGGCTGGCCACACGCGTGGTTGTTGGTGGATGGATTGAGGGATCTACACCTAAGGAAACGGGGAAAGAGAACGAAAAGTGAATGGAGTTGGTGAAGGAAACAATGACCAAGAGATCTTGCCTTTCCTACCTACCTACCTCAGGAACCGACCTAATCGAGACATGAGGTAGGTATAACTGCAAGAAAGCGGGAGGAAGGTATCCGGCATGTTGTGTTGGACTGGAGGACGGTGACTCCACTGGCACCTGCTTCCTACCTTACCTTAATGTGTGTAAGGTAGCTTGCGACCGTTCTAAGGGTGAGGAACCATGGAAGGTAGCTGCGGTTTACTCCTCGGAAGGTAGAACTTCCCACACACGAACGGGTGGCATTGTGTTCCCGATAGTCCCTTCACTGGCGCCTGCCACCTTAGAATACTTTGACTGCAAGAAAGTGGAACGAATGGAAGGCACCCGACCCGCGCACCGGGCTGTCACCTGCCACCTACCTACCTTACCTCGCAATCGATCTTGAGGACACCACCTTCCTTGAGCTGCAATTTGACAGGTACTCGGAAGACGCACCATTCTATGCGCAGGAGGAATGAGTGGCTTCGTACGTAAGTTCCTTGACTGGCACCTGCCACCTCAAGACTGTCCCTTCTTAGGGTGGGGAAGGGGGGAAGGGGGGGGGGCAGCTTTCTCTCGGGCAATTTGGTATCGTGGGAGTGATGAGAGCATTTGTAGAGATTTGTCGATAAATGTTTCTTCTTTCCTATCACGTATTTCTACAGCCTCTTGCTGATTGCTTGTGAGTAATTGCTTGTCTTCTCATGCGTCCGGCCGCGTGCGGAATCTTGTTGTTGCGGTCTGTGGAAAGGGACTGGTGGCTCTTCAGAGAAGTCACCTTCCTGCACTTTCCGGCCCCTCAACTCGACTAGGACCTGCCACTTCTTCGTCCACTTTGGGCTGCCCAACCGCGCCCTCAACTTCTGCCTCCTACCCGCTACCTTATCTAGGCAACCTTGGACCTTCTTTATTCAGCATGCCTCGCTCCACTCCCCAACTGGCAAGACCGGGGTTGCCTATCTCAATTTGTGGAGGTGCGTCAGGTCGTTGTTCCCCAAAGCTACACCCCACGTCCGACCCTGAGCTTCCACTTAACCCACACAGCCCCAGACTTTCCCAGTCGCGTTGAGACAGACCATGACCAGGACCACACAGCATCATACCCAGCCGATCTCTTTCCAGATGCAACAGCCCAGAGTCTGTAGCCTCAGCACAATGGGGAATGCACTGCCCCAGCGTGCATTTTCCCGGAGCCACCTGGCCTTACCTAACGTACTGATTGGCACGCCAGCGCAGAGACACTCGTGACTCCACTGATTACTGACTTAATGCATCTGAGCAGTGCAATTGCCGACGCAGAATGTAAGCCCCTTGACTAAGGTATTGCCGCCATCACCGGTCTAGTAGGCCTCCAGGATGCCGTGATCAAGAGGGCAGAAGTCTTCTCGGAACCTGGCGTTGAGATTGTTCATCACTTGGGCTTGGGTGACGGACAATCGGATGCTTCCTCTGAGTCCTGGACCAGAGGAAACCTGGAAAGGCATGGACACGGTCGGATGAACAGAATGCAACTGCGGGAACGGGGAGTTGGCAAGGCGAGCAGCACGGCGCTGAGAACTCGCATTGGAACCACATCTCTTGGGCGATTCGTTGTGAATTAGACCCACCGCGTATCAGGGATGTTACTTGGCGGGCAGGATGATCAGCAAGTATGGAAAGGCGAAAATCATCATTCATGATCAGACAGTCTTGACGCAAGACATGATCTGGTAGCTGTGGTATCCCAGACGGTCTTCTTCGGGATCTGAGGACGATCCAGCAGCTCGACAGGAGTGCTACCCAAGCAATTCATTGTCTGTCTAGGCTCTAGGTCAATTGTGACAGCGAGGGAAATTGAATCGGAAACATCATGTGGCATTACTTCCGTCATTTGGGGTGAATGGAATGAATGGCGGTCGAGGTTGGCCAACAGTGGAGTGGGTCTTCGTCCATCTTTGGGTCTGAACGGCGAGTGCCTTACCCACTGAGGCTCGGCCCGGGGCAGGAAGAGAATTTGGTCGGTCCGGATTGTGAAGGAGTGAGAAACTGGTACTAGAGTCGAATAAGCTTCCAGGGGAAACACGGGAAATGGAAAACACCAATGACGAAAAAATAAAAGGAAAAGACACATTGGTACACACGCCAGCAGCCAACTGTGCGTTTGACATGAAGCGTCAATAAGGTGGTGTTCATTGCTGCGCACGGAGGACCTTGTGGAGTTGGAAGGAGCATAGGAGTACGTGTGGCTGACCTGACGTCCCCGGCCCGTGTGGGTGGGGTGTGACCTGATCAGAGGTGGAAGGGCCGTTTTGTGTGGGCCCGACCGCCTTCCAGATCCACCAGACCTTTTCTGCCAATTGCTTAGAATCCAACAGAGAAAGGAAAAAGGAAAAGGAAAAGAAAACGCCTTGAATTGAATGAACGCCCATACTCGGCCCGCCACACCCACCCCAGCCACTACCCGCCACGCTTACATAATGCAGGCGCATTCCCATCGCACCAGTCGCAATTTCACAGCGATGCCAATTGCCCACGACTGGGAAATGCCTAACAGACTGACCGGGGCGTGGGCTTTTCGCCATCTGATATAGGTCACTAGTTTTCGGGACAACAGCAATGAGACGAGAACAGCATATAAGAGTGCCGGTCGGTGAGTGATGGCGTGTGTGGTTGTGGCAGTTCCAAGACGACTGTGGCTGGAGCAGTGGGGCAATGGGGAAGCTTCAGCGCCAACGTCCAGATGCGATCCAATGCTCTCACCAACAGCAGAATATATTGCAGCACCTCTTGCGGACGCCAGATTGGGGCATTATCTTCTCTTACAATTTTGTCACGTCATTTGTGCGTCGTCAATTCCAGCAGCAGATTGTTTCCATCATGTCCGTGACGTAACTGCAGCTTCTGGCCCTTGCGTCACCGATAGCACCGCCGAGCCGCACCAAACCACCGCTCCTCGCCTACAACATCGTGCCAGTGTAACCCACCTCTGTCTATTTTTCAAATCGCCTCTGCGAGCTCTCTATTTTCCGTAAGCTGGACGATACTGCGCAAGGAGAGCACCGTCACCAGGAAGACTCCGATCTTTGCACTTGTCGATTATGCTATGAAGGGGATGATTGAGTAGGTGGGAGGCTTTAATCAATCCATCTTCCAGGCAGGTTATCCTGAAAAGCCGGTCCAGGAAGGCCGCTGACGTGCTGATGACAGGAATTGACAGAGCCTCCACGACCCCCCCTCAACACAAGCCGAACCCGCTGTTTGTTGGACTATTTACTGCCTCACACCTTATCATTCGAAGCCCATGCTCGTGCTGCTTTGCACGCAAATACAGAACTCACTAGAACTTGCAAGTCTGGCTGACATGCCTACACAGCGAGACCTGGTCATTTTCTGTTTCTTTTATATATGCTACAATAGTTAATGTAGATTCATCTGCTAGCGAGAGTGGGTACCGAAGCCCATCGATACCTGTATTACCCCTCCGTTACATCGACACCATCTTCAAGTCCCAGACAGTGCTCCGAGAAGCCGACGCAGTCTCCTAGTCAAAGAACCATCGCCTACTTTGCCAAGCTCCATCACAGGAACACCAGTACAACCTTAGTGAGAGTAAGATACCTATTGTGTCGTGGAGAGAAGGTTTTCGTAGGAGACGATCACAGAGACTCGGCGCTGGCGCAAACAAGACCTCTTGAGCTGTTGCATTGGAGATCAAAGATTAGAGAACAGGGTTCAGGTTGTCCATGCTTCTAGACACGACCTACGAGTCGCTGGAGTCTGTCGACTTCGGAGATGGAGAGCGTCGGATCACTAAGGCTGGAGGCAAACAAGGATGAGGTAGGAGGTTGAGGCAAATGGCTGGTTTGGGCCCGTGTAGACGGACCCTTCTATCTACCTTTACCCACAGAGACACCTTGGGTTCTGTTCATCAACTTCCTCCCTCCCCTTCGTGTAATAGGCTAATACACAGCTGTTGACATCGCTGCGACCGAAAACTGTGCCCTCCCGACTTGTATGCTATTGCAGAGGGAGGGAAGAACATGCTAGAAAACAGGGGATATATTCCAATACCCAAGTTACCAAAGTGACTATTAAATGCAGAGCGCTGCTACAAATGCCGTTACCTGTTGAGAGGGTTTTCTGGCCATTTTGCGAGCCTTATCGGACTGGTTTCGCCGATATCTGACAGTTGGATTTGGTCAGGGATGGACAGGGCTTTCCATCGGAAACACTGTTGGCTCGAAAGGCGCCTTGACACAGAGTCTGAGCTGAAGTTTCAAGTCCTTTATGTCTTTCTTTCGTCAAGCGCTGGCTTTGCTTGGGGTTTTCAGCTATCCTATGAACGGATGTAAGCTTCCAAGAGGTAGGTGGTGTTTTCACAAATGCACAGAAGTCATTGTAGCTTCTTCATCAGCAGTGGGATCAGCATTAGAACACTTGACAGCTAGAGAAACGGGCCCATAGCGTATGGTTGTTGATGCAGAGCAACAATGGGCCTGACACTGGAGGTAGAGGGAATTTGACTTCCGGCTTCGAGCTTGAGAAACTTCTCAGGAATGCTTCTGCAGAACAACACCAACTCTTACTCAAGTAGCTATGTAAAGTGTCGAGCAGGTAAATTCCCTTTGGATGTATTAAGTCGCGCTGGCTAGCCGTGTAACCCAAAACTTCGAGTTACATGTATCAAAGATCTCGTTGTCCCTGTATCCCTCATAGTCGATGATATGCGAAAGGCTCCACCCCCCGCCGGCCCTGGTAAACGACAGACCTTGTGAGACATGAGCAAAAAACCCTAATTAGTTTCATATACGAATATAATCTTGTGGTTGACGCTTTTATGTGATGAAAGTCGCCAGGCTCTGGTCATATACCACCAGAACCACCAGAGTCTGGATACTACATACGCCAGGGATTGACATCATGATATGCACATTTTGTGGTTGATTTCCACAGGCTGGATGGTCTCAGAGACATTGTTTCCTTTTTTAGACAGGTCCCTGTCATTCTACTCATTGTGACCGCAACGCTAGGAAAGTCGGTTTATCCCAAACCATGCGCGTTGCTTCTCACTTTCCACTCCTGGTTTGAATGTCCTTCTCCAACAATGACGTTGGAAATTGAGGAACAGCTAACAACAAGACGAATCACCAGCAAAACAAGTGGCTCCTGATGAAACTAAAGATCATCAAACCAACTTGCAGGGCGGACCGAGGTACAAACAGCATGAGAGGTAATGAGCAACACAGGCATCTTTGTCTGATCATATCACGTAATCAGCATATAGAACAACACATGGAAATCGGGCCCTCAAATGTGGTCTAATCGGTCTATGGAAAAGGGAAAAGGAATGCTCTCGTGGGAGCCCCTTTTGTATGCCCTGCCCCTGCTTCCATCACCTGGTCAACCCCTGACCGGCCCCTGGCTGGCCCCTGACCTCTTCATATCACGTGGCGGATCTCGCATCTATCTATTGAGTGATTCCACAACGATATATGGTGTCGGTTGAGTCAGAAAACGAGTCATATAGAGTTACAGAACGGGCAATGATGTTCCTGTGCATGATCGCATTTCACTCACCATAAGAGCTAACATCTATCCTATCATTGTATGTTCATGTCTAGGAAAGGAGCTGATAGTAGATCTTCCAGCACTATGTTCTCTCAGCGGCAAGTTGACGGTCTCTGAGGAGCAGCCCAGCAACAGGGATAGCTTGGCACTTGCACTGCAAGAGTCTTTGGTGACAATGCCGAACGCAGTAGAGATAGTTCCGCTGTAGTCGCCGATGATGTCATCGCCTAGACTATCAGGGGAGATGCGTCCCAACTCCCATGGCAATGATGATACTTGCACTCCATCAGGCTGAGTATCTCAAGTGCGTCCCATGATTACATACATGAGCATGAGCATCGCATCATACTCTCACATCCGAGCTCTCGTACACAGATTCCCTAGCTAGGTCTAAATTCGAATCATGACATCTCTGTAAACGATACTTCAAACTCCGTGGAGCTTTGGAATTGGCGGTTATGGTCACTCATGTCTACTAAAACTGTGCGGAGAAAGGTTGTTCAATCTCTCGTAAGAGGCAGGAGGAGCTGCTTGGGCAAGTCTGCTAAACATTCACAGCTACTCAATCTTAATCTCGACAAAGATCATAGCCAAAGAGGAATTAAGCAGTATTCTTTCTGCCCCTGCCTTACTTGTTCACAAGATGCTCCAGTCAGGCTGATCAGTATTCATCTACCAGCTCAGGGCTGTAGTCCAAACTACCATGATCACACAGCTTTAGGCCGTGGCATGATGAAGAGCCATTACTGATCAGATGGCATGACCAGAACCTCTCAGTCAAGCGATGCCTGGCATGAACGGAGGGGTCCGGTCAAACACGAAGTCTCTATACCCGCTGTCTTGAACTGTGCCATCAGGGTGGAGTGCCACGTCACTTTCAACTGTATATCAATCTGAATGGAAACGTCAGATTGATTTGCCTGATTATCCATCGGGATTACCGTAAATCTTCTAGCATTTCACTTGCTTGCTTCCTAGTGCAAGGCTCCGATGAGTGGAAACATCATAAAAATCACAGAGATTAAGTTGAATAGAGTCTATCCAAGTGTTGTCACTTACAGTAGCTGCGGTGTTCTAGTGGATGGCAACGACGCCTTTCTAACAATGAACTATTTTCCAAGCAGTCGCTCCACTGAGCTGAAGGATCAAAAGAGGCGAAGACGAAGAGCTGGAATCCCTCCCACCAGGTCTCAAGAAACCAATTCTGAATCAAGCGGTTCGTCAGTACAAGTTTATAACCAGGAGCCAGGTCGCGTTGATACAATGGGACCTACGGCGGGATGTATCCGTGCCCCTAAGTCCATCGATCTTGCTCGAATGCATCGTTGTCTTCCTGGATTCGTCTGTGGTTGCATTTGGAATCGCCCTCTGCATTGTGGTTTCTGCTTTAGTATGTGTAGGATTGCTGATATGTTTGGGTATCCCCGACCAAAAGGTCCATCTTTGTTGAGTTTCCTTTAATGAGACTTGAGACCACCCGCAATGTTCGATCTCTTGATCCCGCGTCCGTGAATGAATTATCTATGTAAGTGAAAAGTTGTTATGAAGTCAATTTGGGCAAGGGAGCCGCCTTGTTCGATACAAGTCTAGCTAACCGAGCATCCACCCCCAAAGCTGAAGACCTGATGGTTTTATTCACTGTCACCCCCATCCTGGTGGAATGAAGAAAGAGACACCACAAAGACTATATGTTATGCCTAATTATTGCGCAAGAGAAAGAAATGAACAACATGAGAGACGGTGCAAACCGATCTCCAACAGGGTATATTCAGTGGAATTGAAGAGCCGTGCGAGATTACCCTTCTCCGTTGTTGTGACATCCCCAGAGTCTCGTAGGAGATGGCCGATGGTCAAGGTTCGTACTAGCTGAAGCGTTTGACCAGGTGTGTATGAAGGAAGACCCAAGTTTGCTGATACCGGGTGACCCTTTTGCGGGAGATAATTGTCCAAAAGTACTGGGAATGCCGACACAGTGCAGATGCCACCAAGCTCAGTATAATCATGGTATGTGGAAGCTCTCGGGGCACCGATGGCTTCAACGACTATGACCAGGCCACCGCTCCATTGAATCCGATCTCGAGCATCTGTTGCGGCTCCTCTTCCAGTCACGCAGGCATTCGGTCTTGCGACTGATCTGCCCGACGTTCCCATCTCTCTCCGCACCTAGACTCTTAGAGACACCTGCACCTCACGAGGCCGTGTCTTGTTACAGTCGCGTCCAATCAGTCTGGGGGAGTAAAAGGAGGCCAGGATGCTCTTGTAGGATCTGTCTTGGATATACCTGGACTGGTATTATGCTGCAATTCGTGTCTCAGAGCTGCGGAAAACTTGACCCGTCTGTACGACAGACTCAAAAAGATCGGGAATAGTGGTAACATCAGGGCCCCTGGGCATAGATAACATATTTGACGTAATACTCGGTCTTAGTCTTCTCGGTGTCTTTCAAGACCCCTTAATCTTTCACAACGTTAGCATTTAGGCATTGGTGGTGGCTGGACTTTGCTGGCTTATCAGGATAATGATGACACTTAGAGACGTCTTGATGAATACGCACGTTCCCAAGACACTTCATCCTAGAGCCGGCATCAGCTCAAAATATCTCTTATTCTATTAAGTCAGCCTACCCACTTTCTGGCACCCCCCTGTTTCTGGCACCCACAAAAACGCGAAAATCCACCACAACCCAATACCTACCCCTAACCTCCTTTTATCATAACATTTTTAATTCGCGTCTAAATAAGCTTATCTTTTATATATACTTTCTTCTATATCTAATACCTTAATATACCGAAAATTAGCTTCGTTATGCTCTTAAGGATATTATAAACGGTAAGAGTTAAAAAAGAGCTTTATTAGAGTATAGGATATTACGATTAACCCTCTAACTTCGTTTATAAAGTAGTTAGACTAAGAAACTAGCTTTTATTAACTTATAGAGGCTATCCCCTAACTAAGAGACTAAGCTAGTATAATAGGTTCGTATTTAGGCTTCGCTAGGCCTCGTACTAACGTATTAATAAGTAAAAGAATTTATAGAGCGAGTTCTAATTACCACTAGGGATACTAAACTACTAAAAAAAGGCTAGATTATTACCTTTATTAAAAAGAACCTTATTATTAAAGTTTAGAAAAGTCGTTCTATTAATTCTAAACGTATTAATAGGGTATTTATTAAGGTTATTAAGAACTAATTTAAGTTCCTTATTATCCCTAAGATTAAGGATATTAAACTAATTAATAAGTTTAATATAGATAAGATTAGTATCCTCGAGGGTTAGGGAGCTAATAAATTAGTACTAAGTATAGCTAAGATAATATCTATTTATAAGAAATAACCTAGGTTAAGGGTATAAGTATTTATTATTAAGTATATCTTAGCCCTAAGTAAGGTACTTAGTCCTCTTATTATTTTTAAGGAGAAAATAGTTTAATAATAATAGTTTTTATTATATTTAGATCTATATAATAGGTAAGAGTTTATAATAATAGATAATAGCTAGACTATAAACTTAATTACTATTAAGTAGTTACAAAAGGTATTTATCCCCTAAACTATACCTAAGACTAAGGGGGAGGCTCGACTACTAATTATAAATAGGTATAGGAGTTATATAACAATAGACTTTATATAGAATTACTATATTAATAATATTTATTTACTATTTTTATTATTATACTCCTCCTATATCCTCTAACTACTTAACTAGTCTATCTTTAGCCTAGTTAAGTTAGCTTATTAGAAAGAGCTCGGTTACTTATCTAAATAGAACGACTTTACTATTATAAATAAAAAAAACTTCTTAGACTATTACTAAAAAGCTCGGCTTACTAGCCTATTAGTTTTAAATATTAAAAGTAGTTAGAAGTAGACTAGTTTATACCCTATAGCTCTAGTTAAGCCCCTAATAAACCTAATAATACTACCTAAGCCTCTTACTAAGCCCATAATACTTAAACTAACTAGTTAGGGTAAAAAGCGATATTATAATAATTAATAAACTACCCTAGTTAAGCTATAGGATTTTACTACTTTTATAATAGCCTAGTTAACTCTTAGGAAGCTAGTAGATCTTAGTAGTTAACTATACTTATATACTTAACTCAATAATAATACTAATACTTAACGGTTACTATTTAAGAAAGTAAAAAAAGGCTTTATAGAGCAAGCTTAGTAATTAATAACTATTTAGTAATAACTAGCCCTTTTGCGGGCTTAAGTTATTAATATTATAATAAGGAAAAAAAGGGTTATTTAAGTTAATCTTAATACGAAGTTCGCGAATATTAAGGATATTTACTAAGCTTAAATCGAAGCGAGAAAAAAAGAGGTTATTACGGCTAAATCTAGCGAGTCTGGTTGCCCTAGTGAGGCTAGTAATTATATTATAGTGGGTGAGGTTGAGGATTAATAGTTAATAGTAATGAGGAGGTTAGGTTATGATCCTATCGTTTTTGTAGGTGCCAGAAACAGGGGGGTGCCAGAAAGTGGGTAGGCTGACTTATCTCGTGATGCTCCGTTTTGTCCAAGCGTATCATGATTGAACCGTGTCTTCCAGCGGAGCATGAGAAAAGTTTTCAACTTCTGAATTCCCGACAACCGCCCCTGTTACTTATGTGACGGAACGAAGCTCATATAGGACAACTGAAACGCAACTAAAAGCAATGCTAATGATGAATTACTGTCAGTTCACTGCCCGGATTGCCGTTGACTGTTAGTAGCGACGCTCAGCCTTTCTCGGCTTGTACCAGCATTTCCATTTCCTGTTCCATCCCAGATCTCCAAAGGGGAGAATCATACAGGAGCTTGAGTTCCTTGAGCCCGTAGTCTGATATGTCAGGTAGCTTTTGTCACATGCATGAATCTTGGATGTAATTATCTGCCGTAATGGTCATCTTGGTTGTTTGCATACCCTCAACGATGCCAGCCTCGTTCTCTGCGTCTTGGTTGTCAGAACGAATACACCAACTATCTCCCCTTTGCCTCAGTTATTTCTGTTGCCAACGTAACCATCATTTATTGCCTTTCTCAGATACACAAATACCAACGGGGATCCCTTCGCTATGAAATCGTTAATGGCACGCTAGCACTGAGATACCGGCCGAGCACTTTCACGGCTGGCCACATCGGTGGCAGGCTAGTGTAAAAAGGGAGGGGAAGATTTTGATCTTGTGAAATGGAATCAGAGTACTATGTTTTCCACATGGATGACTAGGATAACTAAGACGATCCAGAAACAAGACTGGGAAGGCCATCTTTAATGTTCGTGGTCGGGATCGCATTTTTACTCTCGACGTGGTCTGAGGTGGATACCATGATGTGGAAATCATCGTTCTGTGTTCTTGGGAACTGATTGCGGACTGTCAGATCCCTTCCAGATACGGGTAAGATAAGGAGAATAGAAGGGGTCTGAGCAGCAAAGGAGCAGCTCTAACACCTAGCGTAGGGAGTACACATCTAGGCAGGGGCAGATTACAGTAATTCGTCTCCTCGACCCTAACAGCAGTTGGACTCTATGAGATTCTTCTTTGTGCCGTACGCCTATTGACACCGACTGGGGGGGAAGAGAAGAAATTGTTCTCGATAAAGCTCCGATGTCTGCATAGAGACTTAGGTCTCAGACAGATATAGAGAGAATAACCCGTTCGCTGCAGTTTTGGGCGATCTGAATACTGAATGGGGCTCAGCAGCAATGCCGCTCGCACAAGATTAAGATCTCTGGTACCATGGTGGTACCTGAAGCCCACCAACCTCTGCGACGTTATTTTTTGCAGTATCATCTTAAAGAATGATCAATGCTTACCACAAGGCTAGGGCGCAACTGTAGGGGTCACAGAGTTAAACTCAGGATCAGGTACTCCAGATCTTCACTAGATCTTCAATGATGCAGAACGATGTAAGAGCAAATACTGATCCTCTAGCAGTCGCGTGACTAAACTATCTCGGGTCGCCATCTTGAAGGCTGACTATTCAGACCATGGGCTTTTGCCTACATTCAGATCTCTTGTGAGGCCCAAAGTAATGCATCACCGATGAGACTACTCAGTCCTTCGTTAAGCAGTACGATCGGTAAGACAACCCTTATTAATGACGCTCCAGGTCTCCGGGTCGACTGACCTCAAGGAGCACATTGGCACGAATTCAGAGACCCGATGAAATGTCCACCATGACACGAACACAGGCTATCACGTCTATGTCAAGAGAGAATCCTCGTGGCTCTTTTGCAAAACCAATGAACCTCCCTCACTACTCCAACCTCCTCCACTAGCCTATGAGGCTATAAAATCAAACCAAAACCACCGGACGTGAGTGGGCCAAGGCCGTCAATCAGCCTGCAGTTTGTTTCATCACCCTATGGGGCACTTTGGACAATGTAACCGTACCATCAAGCGACAGCAGCATTAGGCCTCACTGCACTTCTGTAGTGGCCAGTAAGTGTATTACAGCTGAGATCTGGTAGATGACCTCCATGGTGGGGGTCGACCCAAACAGCAGTTTGGTTCATTCTTCTGTCTGTTTGTCGAGCCTCCTCACGATGGCAGTACTCTGGTGACCTTGTCGAATAGTCCCGGAAACGTTGGATCGACACCGAGTACTGGTCATGGCTACAAAGGGCCATTCTTACTCAAGCAAGCATGTCCAAGAACGTACCCTATTTGCTAATTTCTTTCTGAAAACCTTGATGGGAAAAGCTAGTCGATTCTGTGAAACAAGCTCATTTATCTTGAGGTTAATAGCACTCTTACGGAATCAGAACACATGACCACTGCTGAGACTCTCATTCGCAAAGACGTCTTGTAGCGCAACTAATCAGACAACAAAAAGTGCTTTGTTCATGGCTTTCCAGGGCGGAGGTGGTTCTCCTGTCTAATCCAGCGCCGCAACCTCGCAGGTATACCCTTGGCCACGCTCCAACCCCAACACCACTTTTCGTTGTTGCTGCTGCTGCCGCCGCCGTGGACGCAGCCAGTATTGGCCGCACATATATACGCGCTCTCGGGCAACTGTTTTGTTGCATGATGTCCCTTTTTGAGGTAAAATACGACGTCTAGTGTGCGCGACAAAGCCGAATTTGCCGACGGCTCACGGTAGAGCTCACTCTTGTGAGCCTCGCGAACAACGAGAAACCCAGCCTTCGGCTCAAGGCAGACACAATACACAGTCAAAACTGAATTCACGACATTCTTTATCTTGTCACAAAGTATTTCAGAAAGAGACAGCAATAAATGTTCTATTACAAACGGCAGAAAAGGGGGATTTCGAAGATGGTCGGGCCGGGACAAACGGTTCTCCCACCTAATTACACGCAACGGAGGAAGCATAAGCTCTGCCTGCCAACTTTCTCTTCCCGTATACATACGCAGTTCAATATATGAGTGTTTGGTTTCCCAACTGTCGGGAGGCTTTGCCCTGCTGACGTGTATACCAACAACAGCAACAGAGCAACATGTCGTCGTTGATCAACCATCACAGCAACGGTCCAAGCGTCAGCCGCAGAACGACACATATCAATGAGTCTCTAATTGCCCTTCATTTAAATGCTTGGAGACATTGAAGGTATTAATTGCTCTGTGAGGTCAATTAGAGCTGGTCTCATATTCCCGGGCGTGTTCACTTCGTGTTGTTTCGGATTTCGAAGAACCGGGAGTTGAGAGTAGCGTCTAGACGAAAGGTTCAACACTGTTTCTAGATTTTTGAATCTTGATCGCGAGTTCTGTGGAGTTATGCGGCACGGGATCAGATGTCCAGTGCAATCCTAGATGCTCATTTTTCTCGGTTTCACTCGTAGCAATTCAGGTTTTGTCCCTGTTCGTATCTTTTGGAGCTCACATGAATGAAGAACAACCGCCCTTTCTACACCCATTAATCCCTCTCCATGATCTCACTTTAAGCCGTGACCATTTGACAAATCGATTTGAGTCTATCCTCGGATGCAACACCCATCTTACTTCGGACATCAGCAAATAAGCACCATAAGCACCTTGAACGGACGTTCAGTCGTGTTGAAAGGATACTCCACGCCGCTTACAGCCACTTGAACAGCCGTGACCTTCGTAGACAATCACTTGCATTCAAAATGAATCTTCTGTCTACCAGTTCAGGATGCCAGATGTTTCCTACAACAGAAGGGTATCTCAGACCCTCGCCAACACCAAGCTCACACCTGGTTACGACGACGACAGCTTACAGTTTGACACTCAGGTTCACGGCTACCTTCAGGTATCTTACTGCAAATCTCTCGATTCCTGACGAGAAATTAGCAAACGAGGTGCTTCAAATTCACAGAAAGCACCGAGAATCTAGCCTGCTTAGGATTTTCAGGCCTTTGGCCAGCATCTATGATGCGAGAGAACCTGTGAGTTGAAACACCAAGAGGGCTGATGAGAAGCACAAGACTCAGCTCGGGGAACCACGTTCCCGTTGCTTTCTTTACTGACATAATACCTCGCGAAAGGATAGTCGTCTTTGGGATCACAATGGATTGGTCGAGATTGACCGAGCTCTATTGGGTGGCCAGTGGCTCAACAGATCGCGTCCAACTATCAGTAGGTGTCCTAGCCTTCGTCTCCAGTCTTCACCTCACCCGTCATCACTGGGATCAACGGGCCTTTCAGACCGGACATGAACACAGGTAGACCGTAATCGACGTAAAACCGCCCTAAGGGAATAATAATTTGAAACTTTGGTAACAGAGAGATGAGGCACAACGATGGAGATGGTGGAGGGCAATGTCAACGAAGCGCAAGGTCTATCCCTCATGATTGGTGGCCCGAGCTGATGAGTGTATTACGTGAATTAGCCAGAAGGGCCAGCTGGAAATCAGAATAACATACACTCGAGCTGTTTACTTGGACGGTGTCACCAAATCCATCCTTCAGTTGGCAACCAGTCCAGCGGAATTCGATATAGTACAAGGGGCGATAAGTTCCCCCGATGTTTCGCTTGGGCCTGCCAGTGAATCGACTATGTCCGATAACATCCAAGTGTCCTTCTCTCTTCGCCATTCCAGCCTTTTCCTTGGGTGGTTCATTAAGCCGGGCCTCAGCAGTCCATCAGGGGAAGCTTGCACAAATGATTCTCCTTCTTCACACAGAACTTTAAAAAAAGCGCAAGGTCACCAAGATCCAAGGCCTTCTTTTGGTTGTAATAGATCTTTGCTGCAGTATCCAGGTTCTCGGATCCAAGCGGAGCGATGCAGAGTCCAAGATTCATGCAATAGGCGCTGTAGAGGAAGTGTGATGCAATGGTACTGGGCTTGACTGTCCTGTATCACAGCTGTGGGTAGATTGCTGCACTGTGATTATCCATCAGGCCGAGAAACGCCCGAGGACTGTATGTTCGGCCAATGGCCGCTTTGACAAGAGATGAGCAGCTAGCGGAGGCCTACGTTAGAGAAGGATTTGCTTAACCATGTGCGCAACAACATTTCGAAAAAGGAACGGTGATTGTAGCCATTGCGAATTGCACGTAGCCACTGTTGGCTGTGAAATGCTAGAAGAAATAGACTCCCGACCCTCTCCTACCCAAATCGTCCTGGTGGGATCACCGGCGAGCGATCCTAGGGACGGGAGGTTGACTGGTCAATGGAACTATGTGCTTGGCATCCGTATTGTAGGCCGTGATGCACCGTATCGGACGGCCTTGAAAGCCATCCGGTATAGCACGGCAACGAAAAGTCGTCTGTGAGATGGTTTGGCTGGCATCTGCGACCATACCTAAACGAAAACAAGAGGTTGGGGTGTCTGCTCAAGTCGGGAAGTCAGTTAGATTGAAAATCACGCAGTGTCGACGTCAGGTGGGATAGAAGGAGGACTTACGACGTGGATCTCGTAGCACAGTTGCCACGCTTTGAGCTTCCATGCCCAAGTCAAACTTTGCGTCAGGTTCAACGTTTGTATTTCTGTCCTTCAGAACAAGAAATTCAAGTGCGGGGGGTGAAACTCGTTGAAAGTCGTGCTAATCCATCGGAGATATTAGCTTGAAAGCCTTACACGAGGATGGGGAGGATGAGGGGATGGGAACGTCCAAGTCGGGGTTGAACTCCTCGGCGATGGGCATGATGATTCCTTGGAAGGCGGCAGTGTACTCGCCATCACCCATTCCCTGAGCATGCCATCCGATTTTGCATTCTTTCCAATCCAGGTCCTGTACCACAGTGCTCGAGGCCTCTATCTGGTATTTCTGCATTCTCAGGTGGTATGGGGTGATTCTCTGATTATGCCATCCAATATTGATGTTCTTTCCCAGCCCAGGTCCTGTACCGCAGTGCTCGAGGCCTCCATCTGGTATTTCTGCATTCTCTGGCGGTCCGGGGTAGAACCGTCCGTTTGGTAGACGTGTAGGGAGATGTACAGAACATTTGGGTCACAAGAGGACGGGGAGGGCGGAAAGAATGGAGGGCTTGTACGAGGCGAGTCGCGGGGAGAAGAGACAGATTTCGAAAGAGTTGACTTGACGCCGGGTGACGCATGAGATGTTGCATCACGAGGCCTACTTTGAGCTCTTCGTGGGGATGCCTCGGTTTTTGGCCTAGTTGTGGTGCTCCTAGACTTGGGGTTTTCGGGAAGCACAAGGAAGGCGGGAATGGTACGGAGGACGGAGAGAATGAGGAGGATGGGAAGGATGAAGAGGACGATGGGGAGGACGAAGAGGACGGGAAGGACGAGAAGGACGGGAAGGACGAGAAGGAAGGGAAGAATGGAGAGGGTGGAGGGGATGGCGATTTAGTAAAATCTTCAAAGTGCATCCTCCAGAATCTCATAAGCTGGATGGCGCAGTGTACGTCGTGGCCAGGTGGCCTGACGATCAATAATCAAGAGCAATGCCGGAGGACTTTGCGATACTGTCTGAAGTGCGAGGTGTTAAGGAAGAGACAAGGAAGGAGAGGCTCCCAAGCCATTCGAGGCGGAAGTGGACTGCCTAGTCCAGAGACTATGGTGCTGTTGCCTACGATACTGGCCGGTGATGTTGCGAGCTGCAGAGGAGAAGAAAGTCGTGGAGTCGGGAAGTGGGGGAGTCGGAAAATTGGAGAGTTGGAGACGGGATGCTGAGGCTGATGAGGGGCGGCGGCGACGGTGACAGACCGGCATTCCATGTAGAGGCTGCGGGAGCTCAGTAGACCGCAGAGGTCTCCTGTGGCATAGGTTCGATTGGGTCGTTGCCATTGTCGCCAGCTAAGGAGTCGAAGGCGGAGTTGAAGGCTAGGTCGTCTGCCCGAGTTGCCCACACGTTGTTATCTGCCGCGCAGAGGGTATTGTCGTTTGGGGCGAACATGGTAATGGTTGGTGCTGTGATCATGCGAGGCTGCTGCTGGAGGGATCTGTTGGGTATGCTGCCAATGGATAAGCTAGGGAGGATTGGTCAATGACCACATTGTGATGGTGGGTGAGTTGAACGTACGAAAAAGTCTCGCCGCTCAACGACACCATTGTCTCGACGGTCATCGTCTCAGGGATTTGACGGTGTCCCATGAGACCCGTCTCCGGCAATAGTGTGCTCACCTGGTCGACCAGAGTATCGGACGGTGCTCCCTGGGATGCTTCGGAGTGAAGGCGTGAGTGCCGGACAAATGTTTGCAAACGATGGAAGCGCGTTATGCGATATGTCTTACCTCTCTACCACGAGTCACTCTTGCAGAAGTCCTGGCGCATTTTCAGCTCAACAGCATCAACGACGCCGCTTCGTCATGTCGCCGCCTTGTTCTCGTCCCATTGTCAGCATGAGACGAAGCACCAAGTAATAAGCGCGCCGTGGCGTATATCCGTCACCCACTTTGTTGCGCGGTGGCTCACGAGACTGTCAAAGTGGAGAGTGACAAAGGCCCAGACCGAATCATGCACGAAATTGCTGTAATCAGTTTAGAGACGGGGTATCAGCTTGTTGTGAAGGTGGAGGTGGTGGACTAAAGGTCGGCATCGGAGGAGAGGAATCGTCGATAGTGCGGGGAATACAGAATGATCGCACGAATGCGAACACACCAGCGGAAGTCGCGTTGCTCTTTGGGCTTCGAGACGTACTAGGCGATGAGGTCGCCAAGGGTTTGCTAAATACAATCAGAAATTTATCAGTGGTGGAACACGCCATATCATGTTACGAAAGAATGGCAACATACCGTCGAGCTATTGTTGCGGCACATGGTGGCCGAGAATCGATGATGAACCCAATTTACGCAATGAGTCAGTGATGTAGTGAGAAGAAGGTGGGAAGGCCGAAATCGTCGACGCGTATAGAGGACAGGAGGTCCTAGTTCTAATTGTATGTTAGGGTAACATGGCATGCACACGGTGTCCTCAGCCAGTGCTCACAGCCGGAGGCGCCGTGTAAAGCGTCTGATTTCTCACCATCTCGTCGCCGCGCCTTTACGTGCTTCTAGACAAAAGCTGAGTGGTCGGACCCATGTCTCCTTGCCGTCGGGAGAGTGCGCGCAGACGAAATTCAGGGTACGGGATGTCGTTGATGGAAGACTCCCCAACTGAGCTCTGGCCTCAAAAGCGTATTAGGAGGTGTGCGCGTGGAGAATGATCTGACAAACTGTCGTTTTTGTTACCGTAACTTGATGCTTCTGCTTTGCTGCTATAGCCCACGACGGTGTTCTCGTTCGACTAGGACAAGAGGGCTCCAGCAGGCTGAGAGTCGTTGATGTTTGTCAAGGGCGCGCTCTCTGTGTGGGCAGAGCCATTGACGAGAGGCTGGGCCTTCTCCGTCTCCGACTGCCGAAACACGACGAAAGGGAAGACTTTACCGCTGAATGTTGATTGGCGGCGATGATAATCATAATGATGACAATGGTGGTGGTGGAGACGTCGCAAGATCGTGCAAACCAACACAAAAGGCCATGGTGCATGAAAAACCCGGCCGACAAATACGTCTTTGGGCTGTTCAATCTTCTCCTGGATTAGAGTGACTCGGTCTGGAGTGGGTATCGACAGTTGAATCGGGTACCGCTTCGGACTGAGAACCATGTACTGCTTTGCCCTGCGAGTTTGGTGGACGAGCAATCATGTACTGCTCCAAGGAGACTGTTGGTTTCCCTATCGCAGGGTAATTGGTCCGAACCGTGGGTTGACGAAGAGGTCAATTGAACTATATCATCTTCTGCGTGAGGTGGAAATGGGAGGTTCCGACAGTAGGTTGGGCAGGCCGTGATTATCGTAAGTATGGTCTGTAAGTGGCCCTTGCGCGGGCCCGCGGCCTCGAGGTCGAATTAGACTTCCAATTCGATAGAGACTGCTTGTGATCGAGAGTCCATACGAGCAGACATGGACTGGCTCTGGGTGAATGGAGCCTGGCTGCTAGCCCGAGGAGATTGCTGAGACCCTTCGTACAAGTTCGGTATTCTATGCTGTTCATTCGCATCCCGGCTGGCCTTGGAATATGCGCAGCCGCTTGGGCTTGCCCGCGGATGCTCGGAAGTGGCGAATTAGTTCGCGAGGAGTTGCGACACGCGGCTGTGGAATCCCGGTAGTGGAGTGACTGTCATCCGAGGGAGTAGGTGCCCAGCGAGTGCCCGCGGCGTTGGCATCCAATGTCGCAAGACGCTTTGGAGATCGCTTTGCCACCACAGTCTCGCCACCGGTCGTTCACGATCTTTTAGCTCCAGGAGGAGGAGGTTGAGCGTTAGGCCGTTCTTGGCAGTGACGGCGGTGTGGCAGCGAAGATGTTGGTGCGAGGACCTGTGGGCCAATGTTAGCTTTTGTCTCTTGGAGCGGCGCAATGCCGGAACATGCCTTTTGGGATCTGTCCATGCCCAGAACACAAGAGAGGAGAAGGAATCACGAGTGAGGTGGTCGTTGGCGGCGATATTGGCTGTCATGCTGTTGCTGTTGAGAGCTGGTGCAAACCGAGGCAGGAAGCCATGGTGCAGGGACAGATGCGGAAACACCTGATGGAGAAGGAACTGCGTCTGCGTCTGGTTGTGGGCAGAGGTGGCGACTTGCCCAATTCATGAAGAGCAGGTGTGATGGGAGATGGAACTTTCAAAATAGCAATCAGGGAGTGTGCAAATTCCGTACCTACCTTACGCAGTGTTCAGGTGTCTGTCTACCGATGGAAGGCAATGGAAGGTAAGGTAGGTACCATGGTACCACTGGAAGGCGTCCCCTGTTTCGCGCCTTCCATGTCATCGAGACGGAAAGTCTCCATCGATGTTGCTCTTGTCCGAGACCGAGACTCCAATCGGGTCTGACTCTTGAGAGGTTGAAATAAGATACGCGCTAAGTGAAGAAGGCGTGGGGGTCAGGTTGAATGAATGAGGTGATGAGTGCCACAGTGTGGGGGAACTTGAAAGACAACCCCGCCAAACTCCAAATTCAACCGTGGCCGTGGTAAGTTTTGGAGTGAGTCGGCCAAATCCAACCGTGCGCCCGGCAGCTTTTGGAGTCGGCAGTCGACGCCCCACCCACGCCAGGTCAACTGCATAAAGTAAGGCACCTTCAGGTAGATTGTTTTGCGGCTCGTCTAACATGCCCGACAACCTTGATGGTGCCGAGGGCGCTCCAGCCTGAAAAGTTGTGCTACCTTGCATGATTGGTCGTTGGTTTCTCGAAGTGCAAAGTGCGCTCTGCGCATGGTCCGATGCAGCTCTACTGATTACCCAATCACATTATCCCACAGTCACGAGTCGCCCTGTCCTCCCTCTCATATTGCGCTCAAGTATTCTCGAATCAATCTTAGCGACGGCCAAGACTTTCAACCGCGACAACAGGGTGGTTTCTTTGATGATCATTGGGCACGTTTGAGACTCCCCTCTTACCGAGTATCAAGTATTCTTTCTCTGTAATTCGTCATCGCCTGTCTCTGTTGAGGCCTGGTCTCAGGTGATTGCTGCAACGGTGGAAAGGCGGGAGCCACTTGCCGTGTGCGTACCGACTGGTACTTGAGCACGTGCTGGGGCATGTACCGTTCCGGGAGTCTCTGTCACCTTCCATTTGGTCCACACTGAATGTGGGTAAGGTGAGTCGCCAACCTTTCCAGAACGTCGCGGCTTCCGTGTTCTGCCATGGACTGACTTGCTTCCGGCGTGACAGGACTAATGTACGTCACGGAATACCTATCTTACGTAAGGTAGTACTGACATGACTGGTTCCCGGTCTGTTACAGGCGTGCCGACTCCAGTGGGCAACTTACACGCCGACTTTCAAGGTCACCTCACCTAAACTCGACGAGTACCTACTGACTGAGGACTCCACCTGGAAGGAAATCCTCTCCCTCAATCAAAGTCCTTCTGTCCGGGGCAGCTTACAACGGAGATTTTCTCATCCTCCAACTACCGAACTGCCAACGAACCATCTCAGGACATTCAATTGCAGCAAGTCTACAGCCACAGTCTTTCCTTTCCCTGCCCTCTTGTCACGCGCATTCAATTACTCCGTAGAAACCTGTTGCCTTCCATTTGCATCTCCCTGTTGAACAACCCCACCGACCTGACTCACCTCATACTTCAGAAGGTGCAGTGTGTTCTAAACCCGAGGCGTCGACCTCAGGTCCATTGACAGCCAAGCGTCACCTCACTTTTTGAGCATGTCTTATCTGTCCTTGCTTGAGGCGTTGCATGAAGCATTGCATGAGGTGCTTGCTGAAGTGAGTGCTTTGCCTTCCGGGCAGGCGGGACATGTCATCATGGTGGAAAGATGGAGAGAATCTTCCCTGATGGCGATGCGAGACAACTGTGCCAACCCATCAGACCACAAGATCCTTCTTTACGTGCCTTATCAGATTCATTCACCCAGCGCCCAACAAGATGGTCATTTGTTCATCTCCGAATTTGGCCTGCTTTCTCTGCTTTCTTCTTCTTGCCAACTGACCAGGTAGCCTTTCTGACTTCACGGAGGGACTGCAGCTACTGTTGGAACCATTGACGGCAGAGAAGGGAGTTCGGTAGTTGATCGAGCTCTTGCAAACGGCCCTTCCACCCATTTGCACCCGACACAGAAATCGTGGGCTCTGTTGACCAATATCCTCCCGCCATATACATTCGCAATTCGACATCACGATTACTGAGCTTTGTACCGGCTGAAAGTCTTCCCCTGCTGACGTGTACACCAACATCTACCATCTGTTGTTGAATCTGTCCCTGCCGCTCCAGGGCGATGGTCAAGTTCGCTGATGCGGTAATTCCCGGTCTCTCAAGGTCCGATTCCGCGTAGAAATCGTGGTCTCCTTCACCGGCTCAACTTCGACGACCCTGGTTGGCATATCACCTTCACCTCTTCGTTCTACCCTTCCGTCTGTTTATAAACCATTCGCCTGTCTATACGCGGCTGCTCTTGTGCCTATGCAACAACGAGCAAACGCCGATGCCTTCCCAGCGTGAAGGTCCTGGCCTTTCCTTGGTAACTCAGTAGTCGATGGCCTTGAGATGACATGTTTGCTCCCAGATTCGTGGGCAACTGGGTCATGAACACAATCCTTTTCTCCATTGACATGACCATCGTGTCGTCACTGCTCACCTCAAGCGTGAAGCACAGAGTGGCCATGCAAACGAGTCGTTTGAGATGAGGAGTCCGTCCACGAGTAAGAGGGAGCCTTGGAGACGGGGGCGGAGGAGGAGTAGGCCATGCCGCGACAGCCTTCCCAAGAAAATTACAGCACGTACAGGACAGAAGCTATTTTTTCTCGGTTTTAATCTACATGTGGGCCGACTTTACCTGCCGGCAGCCCATTCCGAACGCTTCTACTAGCCTCAGGTTCATTCTCGGTGACGCAGAGGATGTCGTCACTTAAACAAGTTTGCCATTTAGGTACACTTTTCTGCTTCACTCTACGTAGCTTCGAGGTGACTTTGCTCAATAACAAGGATTTCATGATGGCTTCAATGATCCATGTCCTCACCAAGTTCCACCTGACCTTTGTCTACGTAATCACCAAGGTCCAGACTCGCTTATATCCTCTATATTCAGGGCGGGCTTTGTGCCCATTTCCCGCTTCCAATAACCGTCTTCTACGATCCTCGTTGATGCCCCTGTTGCGATCATACGACAAAGCTCTACTTCACCTCAAATACGAGTTGGCAAATGCTCTCAGCCCTATCCAAGCACATGACCTGGCCATACGGCCTGTTGCCTTCCTACGTACGGGCAGTTCCTCCCCTGGTTGACGTGCCGCTTCCACTAACTAAGTGAGAGTCAGGACGTGATCTGGGAAAAGCGAGATATTTCTGGCAGCCTTCTGAAGTGGAAGCGATAGACTCGGTCGCCTCCAGCGCCGATTCCATGCCAGCGGCCAAGTAGGCCGTACCCATCAACTGCTAGGTGACGTCAGAGGATGTCTGCGTACACCTCGTACATGGAAAAAACGACGGCATAGTCTGAATCAGGGTCTGAAGACACGTTGACGGAGCCATGTCGGGAGCTGAGGGAAGAGCCGAGGGTCGTTGGAGAGCGCGTCGAGGGGTTGGAGGAGGACAGTGTTCGCTCTTTACTAGTTGGTTGGTTAGCTGTGTGATGACTATAAAGTAGTCACTTGCACCTCCCTGCTGCCTACTTGGCGAGAGGCACAGCGTGGTCTGGAGGTAATCCAGGCCTCCCTGGAAGCCACCCGAAGTAGAAGCGAGTGACTTGATTGCTTCCAATTTCGATTGTATGCCGCCATCCAAGTAGACCTCGCCTCTTAACTGCTAGATGGCGTCAAAGCATTTCTGCGTACTTTCCGCTTATGTCTCCCTCATATTCGCCTATGAATAGGTCAGAAATACAGAGCAAGAGAAAGACTGAGAAAGACTAAGACGGATGTACCAACGCCTTGGAGCCGTTTATAGTCAAAATATTGACCAATTTCCAACAAAGGCATTGCGCCTGTTGAGGCACATGCCACCTTCTCCGTTCCCGTGGCCTCTTGTGTCGCGGCCTCGTGGCCTCTTCCGCAGTCTCTCGAGCAGCGTTCGACTCCTGCAAACGGCTTGCATTCCTCCGCTTCTTCCCAACACTCACGACTTCAAGGTCGCCGTTCAATACGCCGACTACACCCAAAGACCCTGTTAACAAGCGGCCAAAGGTCTCAAGCATACGTACCGGACCTCGCGGAGATGAGAGTTGAAGATAAATACTTTGAGCTCGCGGGAGGGTTACGGAATGGAAGACGAGGAAACCCGGGAAGGTGGAGGAGGAGGAGTCTGGCTACAGCGGGTTCATCCGGGCGATGACGATAAGGTTTGAGCTCGCGGGAGGGTTACGAAATAGAGAACGAGGCAAGCCGGGCCCATAGTCTGATTACTATAAAGTACAGAGTTAACGGTCAGGTAAGGTGAGCAAGGTAGCGAAGTAAGCAAGGTGAGGTAGGAAAGGTATCCGTGGGTTGGGCCGTTGGTTTGGGATGAAGACGGAATGGCGGATTCTTTTGGTATGAAGTGGACTTCTGCCGCGGCCCTGGACACATTACGCGGCTTCGTTGAGTCGTTCTACCGTAAGTTCGAGGGCACCGAGCCGGGCATCGCGGCGCTGGAAAAGGGAGCAAAGAAGTCGGTCGAGAGCGCAGCGTACTTCTTGGGCAAAGCTAGCGTCGAGCAAATTTCGTGGTCAGTCTCTGAAGCAGACACACATTGTAGCGGTATGAGAAGACCCCTCAAAAGGTATCCAGATCTTTACGGGCAATAGCTAACTTGTAAGTTAAACTCACATCGTCCTCGAGACTGCGCATCTCCAGAAAGGACTCCATGGTTGTGTGATGGTGTGGCGATGGAGTTGTGGTCGTCCCACCAATTTGGTACTCGAGAGATGACGGCATGGAAAATAGCCTCAGCTGTCCGGTCCCATACACTGTCGCCGTCTCCGTTTTCGCCCTCGGGATGATTTATCCGATGCTGTCGCGGTCGCTGGTCGACGGCGCAGGCCATGGAGAGAAGTGTTTCAATCAGGGCAGACGGGATTGCGGACACCTTTTGTGTGAAAATGCCGACGAACCGTTGCGGCATTTGCGACAATCGTGCGTTGGCATTCTCGAGAAGGTGCATGACTCGGTGACATGGTGCGGGCTCAATGGCTTATGCCCATGCCCACGTCGGTAAGGCAGAGCGCAGAGAGTTCGCGCTGGATGGCGTCGAGGAGCGTATGGTTTTTAGCCGGTCGAGGAGCCGAACGAAAGTTGCATAGGGCTGAACAATAGTGGCAAGGTCAGGAAGGGTTATTACTGCTGCGCTTGCTTTTGTGACGGTGTTGTACGGTCTGAAGTATCGTATGGAAATGAGGAACTTGAACCCGAAGGCGGGGCAGAAATTATGACAAGAATGAGAGCAGTGAGAAGAACACAGCGAGAAGCGGAGGCTCCCGAAGACGTAACGAAAGACGCAACAACGATAGCGTCGCAGGTGGCCATGGCGAGAGAGTTATGATGGCGGCTGGTATCGGTGTCGGCGTCGGAAAGGTTGCCACTGCCCTCTGAATCAATCCCATCATCATCGTCGTCATGATTGCCGAGGAGGACATTGTTGACATCGCTGAAAAAAGACGTAGACGACGGTGAAGGCGTCAGGACGAGTGGAAGCAGAGAGACAGAAGCTGGCGGCCAATTGGTGGTGATAATACGAGGGGGGGGATGAACTGGGTAGTATGGGCAATAGGAGTGTCGTCGTTGGTGTCCTTATTTGCATCCCCGTTGGTATCCCTGTTGCTATCCTCGTTGCTGTCCTCGTTTCTGTTCTCGCTGCTGTTCTCGCTGCTGTTCTCGTTCTTCTTCTTGTGTGTGGCCTCTGCTATGGCCTGGACTGATTGCGGGGTTCTTGGTTGTTCTTCAGAAGGCTGTCAATGCTGTCGTGAGAGAACGGGAGGCTGTTGAACTAGCTGAGGATCAAGTCTGGCATCAAGTTGATGACGCATACTCGTCCATGAGGGATGCATCAGAACGAGCGAAGATGTGACAAGCAACGCTCGGATCTAGAAACGACAACGACACGAGAATCGGAATACGCTGTTGGGCGCTCCATGAGGCAGCCCCTTTGGACGAGGATGAATGGTGGTGATATTTGACACGTGTTGTCAACAGCAACGAAACGTGTGCCAATGAGCAACGGAGGACGTAATTGAGTGTACCAGGATATGCAGAGTGCAAAACGGCAGACGGGTCTATTCAGCAGGGAGAATCCAAACCGGAAGTCAACTGAAAGACGTACCTACTCAGAAGAGGTGGAAGTAGGAAGAAGGGGCCGAGGGCACGATTCGTCTCGAGGTCCTGCAGAAGTGGTACTTATGTAAGTGGAAGGGCCGTTTGTGTGGCCCACCTCAGACCGCCTTCCAGGCCCACCTTTTCTACCGACTACCCAAAAGTCGAACACCATGGAGTCTCTGGTATTGCCTCGCGGTCTTCCACTAGAGTCAAAGAGGCGTAGGAGGCACTAACCGTAAGACTGCCCGGGTTGGTTCATTTTCCAGTAGGCACTTACCAGGTACAAGGGCACACTCCACCTTGGGCGGGTTAGTCGCCCGGCCCCCAAACCTTCAATTAGCGCGTACCTTATTTCAACCTCGCAAGAGTCGGGTGCGATTGCAGTGCCCAGGAAAAGGTAATGTCGAGGTTCTGCCAGGGTCCAAGGCGGCAGCCCCAGGACCACCCATCACGCGCCAAACTTGAAAATGTCCCATTCTGACGCCCCGGACTGACTCCTGGCGTTACCGCAGTATCGCATCTCCGTTATGTATGTACATACTCAAGATGGACGCATGACAAGTGTGCGCACTTGACATGCATTGATCCAAGAGAAACCGAGCAGGACCACATGAGGCAACGTTAGATGGCAAGTCGGGCATCGGTATTGACATCAGTGAAGTTGGCGGCCTGTTCTTTGGCCTTCTCAGCTCGGTCGAGCAACGTTCCGGACGAAGAGTGTCCGGCCGGCTACGCGTTGGCTTCTCTCCACCAGCTTTCTTGTCGACCATGCACTGCACTAGGCCAGTCAAGGTGTTCGAAAGGGCGACAGTGACGGCGATGATGGACTGTTGACATTGCTCGGTATGAATGCAGGAGACAAGACCCGGGTGACTTGGGTGGCTTGGGCCATGATCGAGAGACGGTGCTCCCTTTCAATCGAGTGACGCACAGCCGAAACACGATGTTTCCCTCCTCACGTGTACCCAGGACGCGGCAACTCATTAAAAACTTGCTTCTTCGAGCTTGAATCGGGTTACTTCCCGATTTCAAACTCCGAGATAAGACCACTTTAACCATAAGGTATCCATCCCTCACACATTGAACGCTGATACTGACCGGAGGCAAACAGAGATCGCCCACTCTTCCCGACGCACAATCAAAGACATGAATTTTCACAAGTTATCATCTCCACAAGCCGCCGCGACTCACCATCCAGAAGCCACGCTCCCGTACACAAGACTCCCAGCAATTGATGCCGATTTGCCCCCTTTCCCATCAGAGGTGGTGAGGCCTCCATCTCTTCCTCGGAGATGCCCGGTTCCCTTGCTGCCGTCCAGTTCAATGCCCTGTTCAAAAGTTGTAGCTCCTCTAAGCACTGGTGTTGTAATATCTCGGTCTACTTCGACGCTATCCCGCCTCGCCTTGCATATCATGACATTGCCAGACTGTATCACTGGTCCCAGGATTCGAGAATTTCTCGCTGCACCCAGATCTCAACCGAACCACAAGATCATTCCTCGCATTGGGCCACTTGCCGATTCGTGTGCAGTGTACGGCGTGCTCTCGAGAACCGATGAGCCACCTGAAGTTCACAAGATTGGCCGCCGCGCTCGGTATCAGCTCACGTTTCTTCACCAATGACCAACCGACTAGCCGAAGCACCCACAACGCTTTAGAGCGAGAAACAGGCTCACCTTCTACAATCACCGGCAGTCACGGCGGCCGGACCATTGAATGCTGAGACTTTGGTAGTATAATGATAAACACCTACGATGCCGAGTTCTCCGGCCTGATAGCCGCCGTGTCCTTGTCATTGCCCACAGTATTCGGCCGCCCAAACTACCCTCCACCGCCATTCCTTTCCGCATTCCTTGCTTATTGGCATCGTCATCGCTGTGACTGTCATCATTGTCTTCCGCGTCGTCATCGTCCTCGCTATTCTCTTCGTCGATATCATGATCTTCTTCGTGATGTTTGTTCTCGCTGCTAACCCTCTCGCCATTTGACGAAGAACCCTTTGACACAGTCTTGGCGTAACCTGTGCCAGATTTGACACCACTCCATGACCGCTTCAAGCCCCACATCATGTACATAACCTCATCAAAAGTGATCTTCCACACCCAAGCCCCCCTCCCCGAGCTTCCGATCCCTAAGGCTCTGTAGCATCATCCACTCGCAGCCTCATGCTTCGATCAAACTCCGCACTCCAACGCTTCACATTCAGACAAATACGGCACAGGTCACTCTTGAACTCCTCAATGACCCTCATGTCGAGGGAGGAGTTCGAGCGTGGTAAAGGAAGGCGACATGAGGCTGCGCTGCTTTTCTACAGCGTAATCGCTGCGTGCTGGAGCGGAGCAGTCGCGCTGTGCTGCCCATAGGCCGGAGATGAGGAGAAAAGAGGGTTTGTTGTATGTGGGGCTGAGAAGTCCTCAATCAGGGATGCTATGCCTTGGGAATGCCACCCCCGATGCCTGCTTTGTCGCCCTGACGGTTGCCTTTGTGTCAGCAGGTCATTTGTATGAAGATGATCCAAAGAAGGGAGGTACCAAAGACGGACGTCGGGCATATTGACATACCTTACGATGTTTACAGACGACATCGAGCAAACTAAGCGGCGGGCCGCGAGACCACAGAACGAGCATACGAGATGGATGTAGTCATCCGAGTTGTTGGGGTAGTCGTCGTTCAGCACGTGAGTAATGTTGCGAACATCTTGAGCGACGGGTTAGCAGATGATTGCGGATTGGTTGTGATGAAACTACCTTTCGTGGGCTGGTTAGCTGGAACTGATCCGTCGAGACATGAGATGAAGAGGAGGTGATCACCTTAAGGCCCAGACAGGTACCGCGATAACTCGTTGGAATCGCTTCCATCCATGGAATAAGTGACCTTGCGAATCTGTGAGCGAAGCTTAGAGACTGCAGCACTCATTCCACCGAGAAGTCCAAGAGCCATGTTCTTGGCAGGAGCGGCGGTCCTATCTCCCTCCCAGAGCTTCATCTTGTAAAACGTCATTTGGCGTAGAATGAGCTCTCCCCAGCTCAAGGCGCCGAAGTCCAGCCACGTCGGAGAGATTGCCTGGTTCTGTGTAATGATGTAAAAAGAAGCTTCCGACCGTAGGATGGAGGGCCGCTTGGGATCGAATTGGACCTCCAATCCGACACTTTGAGACGGAAGGGCATTTCCAAGACTCCTTCCCTGCTGGCTTGTTGAATGATGTCATAGGCCACAGCTGGCGCCTTTCGGAGGCAAGCTCTGATGCGTTACCTCTTTGGAAGGTGCCCAGGGGGCATTACATGCCCGTAAAATTGCAGGTTGAAGGAAATACCTATCCTGATTAAGGGTGGGTAGTAACTGGAAGCGCAGTCGGAAGCGCAATTAAGAGTAGGCAGTTGCCCAGAGGGTGCCTGGTGCCAGTTCAAGTGGGTACAATTTACGCGGGCCTACCGTAGGTTCCTGCCATTGAATTTGCTCGCTTCCAACGGCAATTGCCCACTGCCAATGGAACTGCACTTTCCCATTGCCATTCATTTTCTATCTAGCAGAAATTGCCAGGGTAGGGTACCAAGTGGGTACGGCACCTGCGCACTACGGTGTTTAATTGCCCTTCTCATTGTGGCGTGTTATCCTTGTGTACCTTAATCACCTGATGATTTGAAGTCACCCTGAAGCCACCTATCTTACTTACCCTCTATCGTAGGGAAGGACCGCCTAGGCATGCACATGACCAGTGAAATTCAATGGGTCAAAGGACAGAAGTGAGGCTTGCTCTCAAAGTCTGAGTGACACAGCCATTCGCCATCCACGTGATGACGACCCCTGACCATTTCCACCCGCTTCCCTGGCCTTCTCTCGCTCCCCTCGAGCCACCCCGGTCCGCAACTGTTGCGGCTCCTGCTGCGAGACATGGCTCGAATCAACAGTTCCGCTCTTGGGGCTAGATCCGCTGCAGGTAATTACACGAGAACGGAACCAATCACGGACTCGGTGGCTGTCTGCGTTGTAATTACTAATCGCCATTACCACCACCTTTGATTCAAGTGCCTGCCCCCTCAGGACACCTTGGTCCGCCATAAGACGCCGGTTGAATGAGAAATGTGTCTCTTCTCGTCCAACGGAACCTCTTGCAAGCCTTCATGCCACAAAGTGCCAGCTGACGGTTGCGTGTCCGAGAGAAGGCCCAGACACTTCATGGTACAAGGGCTTGCGTGCCATAACGTGTGCCCAAGGTGAAAGTCTTTTTATACGCACAACGACGGGTGTCTTTCGCAGGACATGCAGGTAAGCTGGTGGATGGACTGGTTAATGCACTGGTGGATAGACTGTACGGGAGCATTTTGACAACATGGTTCATCAGGAGTGATACGAGCACGCCGGCACGGACAGACTGAGATGGTGCCACCTTCTTACATCAGTCCTGGCATTTCTGGTTCGGATCGCTGTTGTGGCCTTTCTAGTTATCTTTCTGGTTCTACTCAGTGAGAACTGCAACGCATGGCTCACTCGCAGGCTCCTGCTGTTCCTTCTGCCTCTCCTGCCTCTCCTGCCTCTCCTGCCTCTCCTGCTCCACCTGATCCTACTCTTTTCGTCGATATTAACGAGCAGCACGTTCGGCGCTGAGAGCTGCGAGGCGATTCGGCCTTCCCATGCCGCGCGGGCGAGAACATGGCGCCAGGTGCCGATTTTGGTGTTGGTATACACAGCAAAGGTTGGCATGAAGGGTAGTAAAATTTATTGCTGCGGATGAAGGCGGAAGGAGGAGGAAATGGGAGAAGGATTCCTCCAGAGGTGATATCTCAGCGGAGAGGCCGTTTGCATGGTCCAGACTGCCCTCCAGATCCACCTTTTCTGCCGACTGCCCAGAAGCCAACAGTTGGCTTGGAAGCTGTCTGGGTTGAGGGTCTGTTGGGGCGGAAGTCGGAAGTCGGAGTAGAGGGCGGGTAAATGGGCTCTGCGCAGGCAAGGGCGTTAGTATGCAATTGAGCTCAAGGCCTGGGAGACGAGGTAATGAGAGGAGGGGAGGGAGAAAGAGAGTGAGACACGGACTTGCAGAGGTTTTGGTCGCGTTTGACGAGAAGGTCGGCAAGCTCTCCCATCTTGGCCGGGTGACGTCGGAACTTTCGGTTGGTGCAAGACTCAATAATTGTAGCACTGAACTGCGTATGTGTGCCCGAGGAGGACGTCGTGAGCAGAGCCCATACTTTCTCCACTGGGTGTAGGTGTGCGAAAAAGTGAAGGGCACAGTACCCAGGCTGTCGATCAGAAGAAGAAGCAGAAAGAGGAGAAGACTCTACAGATAGCCGATACCAAAGACAAGGGCAGCAAACTTGCTGGCCCTGCGGACAAAGTTGCCCGCTCTTCCCCCGCACAGAGCAGCAGCAGCAACAGCACGAGAAGTCTCGTCGCGTCATAAAGCCTCGTCCTCAGCACGCGAGCTCCCTCGAGAGGGTGGACGATGATGAGTATGACGACTGCTGGGACCCCTACTTTGTTTGCAATGGCCCGACCACGTCCCGAATCCCCTCTTCTGCCGTCAATATTCCAACACCGGAGTTTGTTGAGAGCTTCCACGATCGGTTCGGTTGAATTTGCGTCTCGTACTGCTTCTGCTGGTTCTGCTGGTTCTGCTGCTCGTGCTGCTCGTGCTGCTTACCACACTTCGTCTCAACTTCTTTTGCCGCCTGCTGGCCGTCGTTGCGTTTTCCACTGGCGGCGGTCTTTGCAGACTGTTTCACAACATATCCCTGAGCATGGCAGACTGATTGTCAGTATGTCAATCGATTTGGGTGGAAGTGCAACAGAGAAACCCACAACAGTAACTTTCTCCTACGGAAAGCTCGCCCCCGTCATTATCGACCTGCCCGGTGGCCATTGCTATTCTCTCTCGGCCTCGTCTGCTTTGGCTTGAGTTTGATGCCCAGCACCGTAGAATTGGCTCGCGGCTTCGTCGGCAATGTGCTTAGAAGTTTGATTTAGATAGATTCGTCTCTGCCTATGAAGCGCAGAGGCTAGTACACACACAGATAACAGTTAGTCAGAGTGTCTTTGCAGCGAGCTCTAGCACGTCAGACTTACATGTGCAGCACTGACGATATCCTATCTCTTCAAAGGTCGAGAGATCGCGATGATGAAGGCCTCAACGAGCTTGAAGTCGAAGTCGAACGAGCTTTGTCAGAATCGCTCGTAGTACTCCCACTTTCCAACTTCGGTGACGGTGGCAGTGACAGCGGCAGCTTGCTGGATGAAGGAGCCGGAGGGATGGTCGTAGAAATGCAGCTCACGGCTCTCGATACTTATGCCACCTACAGCTCTCGGTAGCATAAGTATCGAGAGCCTCTGGGGCCTCCGCTGACTTTGGGGCCCCAGTGTGCTGTACAAAAGCAGCGCAGCGATTGAACGTCTCGCATCTTACAGATCATGGCAATGTATGTGCTTGGAACGATTGCGATGCTCAGCAGGGCAAAGCCTTTCGGTCGGTACGAAGTCGAACCTTCGTATTCGCCTGCGAATATGGTATGGAAGGAAGTTGGTGGGCAGAACCCCGGATTCCTTCCTTACTGCAAGTAGGTGGAAGGATGTCGACGACGCGGAAGGCACAAACGGCCATGCCGTTGCCGAAGAGATCCATTGAAGAGACAATCGTCGTCAAAGAAAAGTCCAGCCCACTGAAGACGCTCCTCACCGAAGATGGCACTCGCCGGAACACAGAACTCCAACCCGCAATTTATATTGAAGGTAGAAAGAGGGACGCGGAAAGTGCTCTGGCGGTTGCGAATTGCCCTTTCTCCCACTTGCGAGTGCGATTTTCCAACTTGGAGCAAAAGCCGACAATTGCTACCTTGACATCCTCGTCATGAACCGAGAGCAGACCAAACTGCGGTCGATTGGTACCACAAGGTATATGCTCTACTCTGACCTTTTTTACGTTAATAGCTAACCCCACGACTAGAACTGTCCGTCAAAGACATCGGCTCGCTACACGGAACCTACCATGACTCTCTAGGGCTACCTCTGCGTACTGCAAAAGAGATTACAGCGGGCGACATTCTCAAGTTCGGCATCGACATTCAGCTAATCAGCGACCTCTTTCCGCCTTGCACGATCCATATGCACTGGACCTGACGGGGGAATTCTGGGCTCGCCCTGTTGACAGGTATACCAACACATGGATTGTCAGAGCTCTTCCGGTTGGAGGTTAGTTGGAGGAATTGAAGGTTCTAAGCAATAGAGGAACAGCTCGGATGTGTCAGGTATACAACGCAGGGCGTACGTATCTAGGAGGAGGAAGACTCCAGTAATCCATCCTTTCGACTCAAACAGCAGTTGACCTCTGTGATCTTCTTCCCTGTGTCTTGCACCTGGTGACATAGATATAGCGACCGCCTGAAATCTTCAGGGACCAGTATCTAGCCCGTGGCTCACGATCCGGCTTTTGTTGTAGCGATGTTTGCCTTGAGGAACACGCCAGTCGAACATAAGCGGATGGTAACAATAGGACTGGCGATGAAGAGCAATAAAGAAGCGCATGCGGCGGCTTGTGATTCTTGGAAGCATTTGGTAATCTCATGGTCTGTCATGATATCTTAAAGAGGGTTTAACCTACCACCTCCGGCTAAGCTCTCGATGGCTGTTGGGCTCTTGGGCCAGGATTTTCGTGCAGCTTCGTCCAACTTTCCGTTTACATTTTCTCTCTTCGGTAAGCACACAGAAATCCATCAACTTCGGCCAAGGGCATAACTCGGGACCCCATTTGCCCAGCGCTCGTGAGCGTCGACAGAGTGAACGGCATCACTACCGAGTCAATCGTGGTACCTGGCTTTCCTCGGCCTCTCGAATCTCGAAATCCAACATCCTTCTCCGAACCTCTGGCCCCATCTCGAACAAACCTCTGAGTCATGATTTCCGCCTTGACCATCATCACCATTTCTCGTTTTCTGGGCAGTCGGCAGACAAGGTAGGCTTGGAAGGCGGTCAGGACTACACAAGCGACCCTTCCACTTACCTACCTCCCGTAGCGGAGTCGTGGACCCTGCCCAACTCATTCTCCTTCTGCTTGCATCGGCGTCGAGTAAGAAGACAAAAAAGGGAACCAGCGGCTTCAGAGAGACTCGAAACACGCGGGTCCCTATGGGTCTCTGGTTCACAGCACCATAGGACAACGACAGTACCAAAAAGGCTTCGATGGGAAACGGAGGCTCCAGGCTACAGTGCCAATTGAACTATTGCCACACTTCGTTCCAACCGTATGTTTGCCCTGCTGACATGTGCACCAACAGCAATCATCATCTTCATCTTGACTAACTTCATTCCGAAGCAGCCCACCGGGACTCGAGAGCCCGTGGTATCATCAGGCACCTGCACAAATGAGGGGACCCGCGAGCGTACTCACATTTGTAAGCAATGCTGTCATTGCTTTGAAGCCAAATGTATGACAATCTAGCCATTAAACAGCCTCCGGTCCTGTCGTACGAATCTACATCGCACACAATCGACTCCCGACTACACGCCCGCTACGAACCCTTCGACCCTCTACGAAAACCTCCCCCTCATACACTATGCCTCGCCCGTAGCTGCTTCCTGTTCTTCTCGCAACATACATCTTGCTGGAGAGGGCAATCTTGTCAACTATACTCTATCGAGACCTGCAAAGTACCCCGATGTCGCTGCTGTCAACACGCGAGCGACGAACATCTCCCTCAATGCAGATACGCGGACTCTACACGATCACGTCCTTGTGTCTGACCTAAGAGGTGCCAACGACAAGATGATAATGTGAGCACTCATTGCGCTCGGATATGGCCTTCACAAGTTCAGATCTCGCGAGACAGTCAGTCCTAGACCCAACCAAGGTGGGCCGAGATTCCCAGCCGTCCGCATCTACCAAGAAGAAGATGAAGCAGCGAGAAGGATAGAATTGACAACAACAGCTACAACAACAGCTATCCAATAGCTCCGGGTCCAGAGTTACTGGGAGTGCCTCACGAGGCGCGCCTGGGAAGCGAAAAGAGGAGACGGAGACGAACACACCACGTAGTTCCAGTGAGCCAATAAGCGCAGCAGCCGTGACGAGTCGTGATGGTTGGGCTGAGGCGGGATTTCACTGGAAACAGGTATGCAGCATCTTTCGGTTTCCAATTTCTTTCCTCAACGCTTTTTTCCAGAATTTGATTCCGCCATTCCTTGCCGCAAGTTCCCGACCCTTGTCCTCCACATGCTCATTGTTGTCGGCGTCTTTCTTTGCATCGCCGTCTTTGTCTATGTGAGAACTTGCAGCTTTCTCCTCAACAACCCACCCTCATCCTCCTTTCCACAAATGCTGACCATGATGGCCTTCACCAGGTTGTGAAAAGACACGGTCTTTCGCTCGTCCGGATGGTGTTTAGATCTAAATAAGATTAGTCTTTGCTGCCGCATTTCCGGTACGCCGAGTCTCCCACGCGATGGCGAAGCCCTACCACGACGGGGTACCTGGGCCACACACACAAATGGCACGGGTCGCAAACCTTTGGGACCTTCTCCGTACTTATCATCACCAATCTCGAATCCTCACTTTACGAAGCAATCAACCACTTGATCAACATTCAACGTCACGAGAACGACATGTCCAAGATTTTCGAGTCCGTTCCGCGGCTGCCGGCCGTGTGCGCTCGTGGTGGACCCTCTTCAATGGTCCCAAAGTCGCAGTGGAAGACCGCATGCACCACCTAGATGTCGTCTTCTTGTAGTCTTGGATTCTCAAGAAGCCAAGCATCGGTGAAGAGGGACAGATACCATGGGGACTGGCTTCGACGAGTCGACAGGAATGTGGAACAAGCAAAAGCTTCCTGGTGTCATCAGGACAAAGCTTTCCGGCGTGACCACGACTGGAAACACGACGAGGAGACACTTCGCTGGCCACTTCGGGGGGCAAGGATCGTCGTGACTCAAATGGTGGGATATGCAGTGCTCTTCTTTCTTTTCCAGGTTGATAGTTGCAGAAAACCGGCCCCAGCAGGATTAGGCTTCCTAGGGAACTTACACAACGTGGTATACTCTCGGACTACACACGCGCAGCTTGATATTATGATTTTGATGCAAAACCCCCATGCAACTCGGGACGTCAAAGCTGCCTCACGCAGTTGAGCTGGCCGCGAAATTTGACCGCAAAGGTTGAGTGCAAAAGTTGAAGCGCAGGGGTTCGGAAATTTGATGGCGACGCAGAGATTTCCGGATAAAGGGCCAAAGTAATGGCGGAATAATATGCCTAGGGGAAAGGAAGCCGCCATTGATTTTGGAGATGGTAAATTCGATTGTATGAGGGCTCTGTCTTTGTTGCACTCGAATCGAGACTTTCGTGTAGCAAAATTGAACGTGAAATCAACGCCATGAAGGCGACATGCGATTGGAGTGGCAAAAAGACCAAATTCGAAAAGACGTCGTGTATGGAGTTTGCAGACCCCCTGGTACAAAACTCCCGAGCAGAAGAGGACGATGAAGGAAGCCCTTGAGGTTTAGGTAAACAACTGAAGGAGCTGTGGTGAGAATTGCATGCCCCGTGACGGAGACGGAAAAGAAACAGCTGCTCACTTTTGATGGAGAAATTGCGGCGCAAGCTCGCTCTTGTGGCCAAGCTAGCCGAACATCCGTTCGAGTGACAGAGGGCAAGTCCAAGACAGGAGACCGTCGATAAGGATGGAGATTAATGAAAGAAGCAAGTGGTTCAAATTGCAGCTTGCTCGTGAATTCGGCAAGACGGCGGCGAACGGGAAGTTCTTGTAAGGAAAGTTATGCCTTACCTAGGTATTGAGAATCACTCAAAATCTACTTTCCTCATCACTCGTGTCTAATCGGAGGTGAAGTCAGGAAGGTGAGTTAAGACACCTTAGCATGGTGTGTCGTGACGCGGCGAGCTCTGAGCACTCCATTGTCGCGTCCATCTGCTGGAAGCAAGCCGCGCAACATCATGTTCAAGTACAATGTCTTTTTTATGCCATGTATCACTATTTGGAGCGCACATGGAAAAGCCGATAGCGTAAGAATGCAACAGATCTGCAAACAACACGAAAGATATCATTGTAGAATTAATGCACTGACAGGTGCTATACACCCGGTCAAGCTTGTCACCATGACATCAAGGTTTAATCACACTATCATGCTGGACATTGCTAATGGCGAGGAGACGTTGCCGGTCCCAAAAAGTTTTTTTACCCCCCAGTGGGGGCACCCGTTGTCCGTGTTCTTCTTTTGTTACACTAAAAAGCCTTCTCTGTCATCAACCCCGCACCAGAATGCCCACACATGGTCGATCACGAAGCGCACCACCTCCCGAACCTGCTCTGGCATTAAGTAGTCGATTGTGTTCAAAGAATTATCTATAAAACCGCACACCCAATCAAGCGTCGGACTGCCGGTCAGGCTTTCCTCATTGTCCATGGCTGTCTCCACCAACAATGAAGGCGGAGGTTCGAGATCGTAAGAGGAGCTCGGCGCATAGCGCTGGTTGGATGTCCTGTCGGATTCTTCGTCGGACAAGCTGTCTCTGTAGGGGGAATTGACGGGAACTCGTCGCTGGTAGGATGCGGCCTGACGAAGAATCGCACTTTCGTCGTCATCTTGTTCTGGAACGGGCACAATGTTGGACATTGTCGGATTGAATTGGATGTCATCGCCGTTGCCTGACTGCTAGTCTGAAGCGGCTTCGTCATCTCTGGCTATTTTCTGATGTTAGAAATGGTGCTCAAGCAGGAGGAGTGCTGTGTCAGCAACGCGGAGCGACTTACCATTCATGGCTTCCAATTCGGCGTCCCAATGAAGGCGCGCATAGTGACGATCCAGGTGTTGAGAGCGATAGTGGGCAAACATTTTTGTGCTGTGTTTAGATTAGCAAATTGGGAGTGATTGTAGCATCGAGTAGAAGTGGCTTACGCTTGAGGTGAAAGAATTTGGTTGTGGGACACGCGGTCGCGGAGCGCGCAGTCGAATGATTTGAGTTTGATAACGAGGTTCAACAATTGGGGTGACTTCTGATGTGAGTGGTCATGTGTGTGTGTGTGTGTGTGTGAGGTGATTGTGTGATAGAGAAAGGTGGGAGAGAGAAAGAGAGGTGTGAGGTGTGAGGTGTGTAGAAGAGGAATCGAGAGACGTAGGCCAGGACCCGATGCAAGGGCCGGACGGGAAGGAGCTCGGACCACAGCTTACTTGGACCTCCGACCTCAGGTCGACTTGGGCGGGCGGGCGGTAGGTACCTACTACGGCTCGCACATCAGGCAGCCACAACCACCACTAACCCGCCCGAACTACCACCTCAGGTGCCTACCTACCTCTAGCTGGGAAGCTTCAACAGAACCTGGACGGACCTGAGGTACGTGGAGGTAGGCACTGCGCCCGATGTGATTCACGTAATCCTGCCCACCCGCATCCGCAGAGCAAATTGCACCGCCAGTGACCTGACCAAATCGTCCGAGTTCATATTGAGACAAAGCCTGACAGTTTACCTAGCCACACTGCCAAAACTTACTTAGCCATACTGCCCCTCCAGTTCTCTGACGCCACCCCCACCATGCGCCAATATCTCTGGCGAGGCTGATGGCTGCAATCATTGCCGTCATACTGTTTCCACCTAGGTAATGAGTCTAGTGCTTCCAGTCCAGGTACCCCTAGCAAGGAACAAGTCCGTAAGTGCTGTCAGCCTCGCCGCTCCTTCCCTCTCTTTGGATGGGGTAACATAAATGTTGCTATTCGGCTCAACGACCGCCTTGACTTTGATCCAAATAGATCCAAATACGATCTCTCTCTCCGAGCGAGTGTAACGAACGGAGCACATCATCGAAGGGGTTGGGTAGAAAGAGTCAATGAATCATCCATGTCTTCCTCGTCGAGCTCCGTATTGCATCGCCCGTCGCCAGCGAGAGAATATACTGGCCTAAATACAGTATGGCAGAGGATGGTTAGGAAGAGCCAAGGAGTAACAGTGTCTTCCTCGCCGAGCTCCTTTTACGTCCGGCGCAAGTACAGGCCTCACAAGGCCACTGTGGCGCAGGTTCCGATGTTGATCGACCTTGTGCTATCAAGGCTGGCGACACAAAAGTAGGCCGGGATCAGGAGGATCCCAGAGCCAATCGTTCATATCCCGAAATAGTTTCGTAGAAAGCATCGAGTTGGGCTAATGAGGCGAAAATCGTAGAGTCGACCAGCGTCGTAGCCCTCGCTGATATGGGTGAGTCAGTGATGGAAGGAGAGGTCGGAGCAACAAAGGAGCTACTCGGATCAATTTACAGCGCAACAAAGAGACCCATCTCTTTGACCCTAAACAGCAGTTGGCCTCTGCCATCTCCCTCCCTGTGTCGTACGCCTATTCACAACCAGAATAGTGATGTTCGCCTGCCGTGGGATTCCTGGCATATCATCGAACAAATACTCCGGTCTGCCACCCTGACGGTTCTCAATGCGATCCATCCATGTGTGTGCTTGAGCAAATTGATCGTGCGTTGTGTGTCTGATGGAAGGTCGTGAGGAGATCGTGGGTACGCGGCCGTGTAGATAGCTGAACGTGAGATCAGAGACGCAAAGACGCCGTAAGGATTCGAATGTTGTGGGCTGATTTCCCGCAAATGAAGGGGGCCTGCGTCTAGGGCGGGAGGATTTTGGTTGAGGCGAGAACGCCGCCGTCTAGCTGGCTAAGATGCCGGTGTATGAGTTGCTGAAAGACGTCCTTCGCGAACGACTCGGATAAAGGACTCAGAGGAAGGCCATGACGATTGTAATGTAATTGTGGGAAGTCGTGGCGAGCTCTGGGTTGATGGATTACCTGGTGATAATTGAAGACGACATCAACCCTCAGCTCAAAGTGGTACACATGGTCATGGTAGACCTCAGCGTCTGGACCGACGAGCATGAGTACTCGCTCCTGTACCACAACTTCCTCCACAAGAAGCCTGTCGGCAGCATCGACGTGAAGCAGCTGAAGTATCCCAACGTCGACCAGATCACCTTCATCTTCCGTGATCTTGAGAACGAATGGAAGGATGGTCTGCCATTCTCGATGGCAGTAAGACAAGAAGGACCAAGCAGGTCATCAGTAAGGCAGAAGAGGAAGGCAACTTTGTGACGCAGCAATTTAGTCGCAGCGGCTGGAATTGCACTAATTGACCAGTGGAAGGAGCGATCGAATATTTCGGGGGAAGGTACATCCGTTGATTTCTATGTGAGCAGGAAGGTATAGACGGCTTACCAGGCGTTAAGGTTGAAAGTGGAGAAGTGCTCACTTGACGCTAGCTCCCTACCGCCCGAGCCCAGGTCAAAGAGGGCAGGGGAGATTTGAGTTCGTGGGCCGGGGAAGTTCTCATTGCAAGGGGGGCTTATTCGTCCAGGTGTGGAAGGGGGTGGTCGAAGGGATAGTAAAGGTTCAGGTCAGTGGTGACTTGTCCAGCTGTTCATCACTCGATTGCGGTCGTTTCCGCGCTTACTGCAAGTCAAAGCGGGCGGGTGAAAGGTGGTTCCATGACCCTGAGAAGCTCTCATGGGAAAGGGTGCTTTTTTTCAGCCAGGAGTGGAGGGGAGCCGCGGAATGAATGGTCAAGGTTCACGTCAAAGTTGGTTGGACGTACCCAGCTACCCTATTGTTTCCTTCAAGAATCCGCCGAAAGTTGCGCTCGCCGCCGAAAGGATGACCAGACCTCATCAAACCTTGGACTGCAGGAACAATGGCTGCAATCTGATGGCACGGGATCCAGTGGACCTGAATGACGGGAGCATGGAAAGTTCGGGAATTCCAAAAACCCGGGCCAATTTCGGAATCGAGCTACTCCTACTCACAGAGGGCAAGATCTAGGGACCGCAGGAAGGACCATTGCAACAGCCAAATTGCCAGTTGCTGAAAGTGGAAGCAGCAATCCCGTATTCGAACGCCAATCTCTTGCATCTACGCAGGGCTTGCTGCGGAATGATCGCAATTGACAGCCTGCCTTCACTCTGGTTGACGACTTACGATCCACCCCGACACAGAACATGCTAGAATATTGACGTCAGAAAAGGGTTATTGAAAGGTGGGTGAACCGCTGTAAACGGTCCTTCCGCCTGCCTTACCTAAGGTACTTGCAACCAACGGAGGAACCCTGGGCTCTGCTCACCAACTTCGATCTTTCATGCCATATTCGCAGTCGAATACGATTGTTGGACTCCGTACCGGCCGAAAGGATTTGCCCTGCTGACGTGGATATCAACAGAATACCATTATCACTCACCATGCCGCCCGCACCCATGATCCGCGGCGGCCCATGGGCTTCGAGCTCCAGCGGCAACAAGCGCGGCACCGCTTCAAAGGTGCATCAAGGCGGCAAAGGCAAGACTGTGTCATATACACAATGCGGACACCACACCGAAACCCTCGTGGACCCCAAGTCGCGCAAGGCAAAGGCAGCAGGCATCCAGGACTGAACGCATCTACTCTTTTACAACCTCTCGCGTCTATTCAACTTGAGAGATAGAGATGCAAGATGTTGGTCAAGGAGAGCCGAAGCCGTAAGATTCAACAAAACCTCGAAACGACAATTGGGTCTGTGACCCTCGTGACCTCAGACTACTTTTACGTCCGGCGCAAGTATAGGTCTCACAAGGCCATTACTTTTGGCCGCCAAACTCACCTTGGCGTGGCTGCCCCTCCAGAATTTCTACGGCACTCCACCGACTCACTGAACACTTCGGCATGCGAGTTGACACGCCTACTATCCTAACTGCCTTCTCGCCTCGAAATCCAAAGGTGCAGCCAAAATCGAAGTTCTCGTCTACGAGCCTTCTACTTCAAATCCAGCAATCATTGTCCAGCCCTGTCCAACGTTGGCTCCGCCGACTTCACCGTTTCTAAAGGCAACCGTCGTCGTCATCGCGGCCATCAGGGCACTTGCAACCACCCTCAATAGCCGCCGCATCAGTGAAGACCACTCAGCATGAGGATATAGTTGCAGACGCCGTGCTTCATGGTTCGCAGGATTGCGACTAGGCTGCCGTTCACCTTCGCCCTTCAAGACTTCAGCGCCTGGACCGATCAGCAGGAGCACCCGCTTCTGTAGCACAACCCATTTCATTAGGAGACCGTCACCAGCATTGACAGCAGCCCACGTACCCCATATTCGAGCACAGTAGGTAAGTTCCATTCTTACTTTCTATCTTTCAAGTATTCTGACTCGAATACGGCTTTGCAGGAAAATGACCGTGTCCTTAAACCGGATGTGGTTAGCCACCAGCAGAGATCGATTCATACTACGGCGATATCCCGGCGCAGAGGTCTCGAAGCCAAGCGGCGGCGATCAGGACACGCAGCATTCCTGCACGAGGATAAACTTTTCATCGTTGGAGAGATGAAGGACCACGAGAACGAACTTGGGCTCTTCAACCTAGCCAGAATTCCATTTGGAACCTGAAAACCAGCAGTCAGATTGCAATCGAGCAATGAAACAACGGCCACCAAGATGGCATGTAGCCGATGGACCCGTCCTGCATGATCAATCTCAATCATCGCCTGGATATTCCCGCTTTCTCTCTGTAGACCCCACAGAATCGTCCGCCGATCCACTTGAGGAAACATCTGCTGTATCCTCTCTACCGCCGCCTCACGCGTGCGTAGTACCGCTGCAGCGCTGTTTTGCGGGGCTGGTAGCGGGGACGGCAAGAAGAACAGGAACCGTATCACGAACGCCGTCACCAGTAGTATCTTCACCAGATACGGCAGCGAGATCTGCTCGTTCGCCATAGCTGCTGTTTCGGTATCTGTGTCGTGCCGGACTGGTCGGTGGAAGTTGAGTGGTCACTAAGATGGCAGGTTTGGGCCTTGAACACAGCCAGGATCACGCTTGGGCTTTTGGACACCAGCCATCAGAGTGCAGTCAAGCGATGAGCGGGTGGTCGCCAGGATTGCATGTGGTCACCAAGACAGCAATCTCAAGCTGGTATAGACAGAGGAGAACATGGGCAAGCTAAGAAGCAATCGAGGAGGATGGAAGTAGACTTGTAAGATCTATTGTTATTGATGAGGCCGTTGGAGACAGCAGGGTTTCGGCAACTCAAGTATAGACTAATATCACAATGCGACCATTACGGAACGCTTTCCCCCTGCCGATGTGGTGTCATTGACGACGAGAAAGCATCATCACAAAGGCTAGCGGTTGGCCGCGGCATGGTGCTACACGGGTGCAATGCCACATATTCCATTCTTCCAGTCCAGAGTCCCTGTCACTGGCAGCACTTCAGTGACCCCGTGAAAGAAGATGAGCAGTGGGGGACAAAGACGGTGGACAATGACGTATCGGAGACAAATATCGCTCATGGCCGCGGCCTCGTCATAAGTATCAGGGTATCAGGGCATCACTACCATGGCCGCCGCATACAGAGCGCTTCTCGGTCTGTTTGAAGAATTGAGGTCTCGTACGCCCGATGCCAGCTGAACGCACCACCACCGTTGAGGCCATCAGGATCACCGAGCTGTCGACTGCTTTTGTTGGCGCCAAGGGGAAAAGTCGTGGTATCAATACCGATGCACTGGCCCGGACTGCTTGGGTCATCTCTGGAACTTGTCCGTCCCAGACGCGTCAACGAGCCGAGAATGCAGGTGCATCCCAGCGAAACTCAGATTAGCGGTGCTGCGGGCATCTAAAAATGGCCGAATTAAGATCTTGCACCCTTTGGTTTGGGTCTCATCCCTTAGGATATTATTGGGACGGCCAGAAATATAATAGCGCCAGTTTGCCAGGTGTCGGCCCTTCAACATGGGTAAAAGGGACGTCGCTAACAGTGAAGTGGTCTGAGGACGCTGACTCAGTCGCACACATGAAGTGTGGCACAGACCCCTCTTAGTATGGTCTACTCCATATTAGCATAATCATGTTGCAAGATGCAACAGGATCATGTACTTATCCGTAGGCCACACATGGCCCAAGCGCTCAGTCCCACTTACAAGCATCGGCCACAACAGAACGCTGCCCACCCGCTCCAACCCACCCTACCTTGGTAAGGTATCTTGTCTCTTATCGCTTATCTCTCACTGACAACATTCCATTGGCGATGCCCTCAGTTAACGACTTGCACGCCATCATCTCATCGCATGCCCTCCAATAGCTACCGCATATCATCACCACTCTTCTACACTAGACCGCTCATTACCCCCTCTTGATTGCAAGTGGTCATCTTGGTTAAGTCGTTGGCCCACGTTGCCAATGTGCCAGACTTACCTCAGTTGCGTCTCGCCGCAATTGACGACTTTCTCCAGGCTTGCATAGATACCTAAACAATCAATTGCGCTCGTCAACGTTTGCGGTCTCGGAAATCTTCAGCTACGCCAACTCAACTGCGACCTGACATGCAGGAGTTTCTTTGAGTGCCGCTGTTTTGATTGCGTGCCACTGCTAACGCTTGGGACGGGCGCTTACGTAATCCACCGCGCGGAGTCGCAAAACACCTACTTACGCCCAATCAATTGCGACCGCAAAAGTTGTCACCTTGCGACCGTGAGAAATTGTCGATTGCGCCCAGTCAATTGCGACCGTAGGGAATCTTCAGGTGCAGGTTCAAATTCGTCAATTGCGACCGCAGAAGTCGTCAATTGCGCCCGGTCTTGCGGCGGAGTTGCGAGTTGACGAGGCGCGATTACGTGAGTGCACTTACCAGCGAGTGACAGTGGCACACAGTCAAAACTATCGGGCTCATTTCTTTTCTGACAATCGCGGAAAACGGCTGCCCGACATCTGCTGAGTACTTCTGCACATGCTAAGCTCCTTTGATCTGGACGCTGGGCTGGGTTGCTTGGTCGCACGTCCCCTCCACCTGCATCCGCTCGGCTGTCAATGTTGCCATGACGCGGTACTCACTGCTTCGCGCCACTGGCAATGAGATCAGGTCAGAGCAACAGGCTCCCAACCTTTGCCGTTCATTGACGACGCGCCTCCATCCTCATTGCAGTTTAATGTTTCACCTTCTCATTCCTCAGCCTTGTCATCCCCAAGCGCCACCGTCAGCCTTGTCCACCTCACCTGTGGTCGTCATTACACATTCACAGCAGACCTTGCCAGTCTCGGTGCCATCGCATCCTAACTCATATCGTGCGCGCAAAATCTATGGACTTCAATTCAAGTCCATATACACTCAACCCCTTATGCTTTTACGGAACCATGTTAAACTTCACATGATTCGGCCCTGGCGATTGGAATCTCGGTACATGCCTCCTGATCTCCTTCCTCGGCTGCAAAGACCGGCCTACCTCGCCACCCTTTTTCCGCCGATAATACAACCTCGCTGTCGGGGTTGATGTTTCACTCGATGGCCACCTGCCACGCCCCTTGAACTCACATACCGCCGTATCTAACTTTCGATATCACTCATCAAGTCGACGAAGGTGGTAAACTTGAACATAGTTGGGCGAAGTGACAAGATCCCAATGCCTCGGGCGCATGTAGGAAACACAAGATAGATTGCCATGCTTCATTCATCACGACCAGGAGGCTCACGGGTTCTAGCAACCCGCCGGAATGTTTCGAGACTCGCCCGCGTTCAGCCCAGTCTCTCAGCATGAGTATGCCAGCAATGCTAAATCCTTTGGCACAACACACAGACTATTCTTATGACTTACAAAGAATTCATCACTTCAATAACAAGGTACTCGAAGTACGGGTTCTCCGACACCAAGACCGCCTCTTGAGACATCACCAGCGGCACAGCCCAACTCTCTTAGTCACCAACAGCATGAGGAAGCGACGCAAAACAAGAAGAGAGGAAACAACCCGCTTGAGATCAAGCTTGGAGTCAAATGTCTCGATGACTGCTGCGCGACCTCCATTCGCTCTCCCTGCATAGCCTTCTCATCCAATACGCTACATTGTGCCTTTCTCCTTTCTGCCATCACATGTTTCAGCAACAGGGTTCTCCTGACAGAGAACTATGCATCGGGTTTCAACCTTTGCCATGGGTAATGTTGACGGATCAAGTGGGAATGAGCTAACCTTATGGCCTTGCGGTGTCCATCACTAAAGTTGAGATATTCACCTGCATTGTCCGGATCATGGTGGGTAAAAGCCAGCCGCGGGATTCGTTCTTTCAACCCTTAGCACCGAATTCCACATGAAAACGAGATGATTGTGTCTGCTGTTGCCAGTATAAAGGCCCTCCCTGCTGCTCAGCCCGTCTGAGTGCTTGCCTTTCAGGACCAGATAACAGGACACAGTGCAGAATCCGTGCATGACATGTCCGTCACTCCTCTTATGTTCGCTCCTTCCAGCGCATGCTTCTTTGCTGACTGGCTTCAATCATGTAAGAGATAGGAGCTTCCCAGAAGAGAAGAGAATAGGGGTTCCAGAGAGGCAGAGGCTTTTTTGAAGACATCACAGACCTGGATCGAATGCTCCTCGAGGCTTTTTGTTCGTCAAACTGCAATAATATATTGCCCGTCGAGAGACGTAACAGACCTTTCAAGATTACGCAACTTTATGAAGTGCCCAACATTATCTTACATTCCATGTTGGCGCGGCTTCTATGACCTTGGGCCATTTGATGAGAACTTGAGCCAGTGATGGGGCATGAGACGACTGGTGCACGCACCCAGAGAGGTGAGTAGGTAAGTCGTTCGGATCATTCTTGATGTCCCGTTTCAGGGTATGTCGTCTGGCCCGCTCATCATCACGTAGTAGTCATGTTCCAACAACGCCGTATATATGGCTGGAAAACTTGAGACGCGCAAGTGTAAATTATAATCTTCCAGTTGTCCGTGCAAGGCCCCCGACTGTGCAAGGTCTTGTGTTTCCTCCGATCCTGATTTCATGAATGGAAAAGACTCTCGGTTACACCGATGCTTTCCGTCACATCAGGGCCACTTTAACTTAGAGATTTTCCAGAACGAGTGTCAATGGGCGTACGAAATAGGGAGAAAGCTCACACGCCGACTGCTGTTAGGGTCGAAGAGATGAACTACTAAAATCTGCCCCCTACCTAGACGTGTACTCCCTGCACTATATTTACATCTAAGATGCTCCTTTGTTGCTGAAACCTCTCTCAATACCCCATGCTAACCCCTATCCAGGAGGGCTCTGACAGCGAGCGCGCCAGCGATGACGTAGGTGACATGTCCAAACACCCCTTCTCACGATGCTTTTACAAGAAGATCCTTATGATGATGAAGAACAATGGTGGCATGTTCACATTACACAAGCTTCTCGTCATATTCCAAAAAGCCCATCCCTATTGACGCCGGTTAAGGAAAGCGACGCGAACTTGCCGTCGCCTCCGTTCATAGGAGCTCAACTCAAATAGAATCAGAGAAAAGCCAAGAAGTTCTCAGATTATCCTTAATCTGAGAGAGGACTAGGTAATTCACAAGTGTCGTGAAGCGCGCTTTCAGACACTCAAAATGGACCAAGGCTTTCAAGGTCGCGTCATATATCGTGGGCTTTTCTTTCCAGACCGAAGCCCCCTGCAACCTATCCACCTTGAGGAAAGGTGAGGAATTATGCAAAGAATGTTGCCAATGACATGATGTGAGTTAAGCACTGCCAGACCCTTGACCTGAACAGCAGAGTATCAACACCTTTCGGCCCGCGTCTATCGAGAAACTTGAGTGCTCGATGTAGGTAGTAATATTTAATGTCTTCTGTGACTTGGCTTCACGCGGCCTTCTCGTGCTGTCAAACCTATTCCGTGTGTCTCATTTTATACATAGTGCATTCAAGCCGGCTGGGTCCTAACATCACTCGGGTAAGCCACGCATTAGATGACTCATGATACGTGAGACTTTGGCGGCTGAGGGTCTTTTGAACAGAGCGGAAATTTCATGACGACAATCCCTAGCTCACGTCAAGCAGGCTCCCCCGTTATCCGACTCTTAATGCAGTCAAAGGATCTCCCTCCTGCAACAAACCTTATGGAACGAGATGACCTAGGACACAATGAATAACGGAGTAGATCTATTGATGATCGATCCCGGGCGAGAGAAATAGAACATTTCAGAGATACTCAGCTTGCCTACTTCACAATATTATCATCCTCCATCCACCAAGCCGCGCTTAAGTTATCACCATAGATAACAGCTATGACCAATTCATGCGGTTTTCAAGACTAGGTATGGGGCTGTGAAGCAACACTCTGGAAAAATACCATGCCGCAAGTGATGAAACTCTTGGTCCTGGCTGAGAGACTGCTTTGATGTCCACGCATCCCGTAGTGAGGCCTCTTTGGTCGCGAGACCCACGTCCAGAAGTTTGATTTGACCCTCGAGAAACAAGATTCACCAGACAAATTGAAAGATGGACGCCAATGACGTTTGAAACGTGTGTTTTACCCGTCATGGTAAAGGACTTGTCACCGTCGTCTTCTGTTTCGACAGGGACCACGCAACGGTAAGGGCGCCATGAGATCTGGCGCTCCGAGAAGCGTTCCTCATCAGCCAGAGCAAATTTCGTCAACATATTTGTCAGCAACCGCCTTGTAGGTTTTCCAGTCAATGGTGCTACCTTTTTTCGAAGACCAATGAGGAAGTCCAATCTTGAGTTTTGTTCCTATATACCAAAGAGGTCACCCTAACCAGTGCACGAGACGGGTAGTAGATTTTGATGGACTTGCCGGACCCTAGTAGGGCCGTGTTGTCTTTGGCTCCCATGAGCTGACCGCAAATCAGAGACAAGCGGTCGCTGTAAAGCGTCGGCGAGAAATTGGGTAGTATAATGGCACCTAAATTAATGTAGGCACAGAATACCATTTCTGTAGACCTCGAGCGTAAGAATGTCCACGCGGTCACCAAGCCCGGAACCAGCGTGTCTTTATGTTGCAAGATCGAGAAAGTTCCAGACTTAAACAACTCATTAGCAACCTACTTTAATCCTCAAAAGAGCCGAGACGACATCATGCTCTGTGTGTTGAGAACTGAGGGGATCAGGAACGATATAAGCATTATGAGTGCAAAGGCGATAGCGCTCCCTGTACCCAGGATCATCAAAGACATAATGGCCGAAGAACTAGCAGCCTCGGGACTGATCACTCACGTTGCTCCCCTGCCCATCTTGAGCAACAGATACACGGCACCGCACGCCGACTTGACGGAGCCAGAAAAGATGACGGGTTCGACCATCGGAGACTCAAGGCGCTATAGCAAATGTCAAAGCCTCTCGGACGGATTTTGGGGATAGGTAGAGTCTCCAGGCTAGAAAGGCTCCGGCATTAAGGACATCGATGTGAACCTGACCGCAGCGATCAGCTTTACGGCCAAAGTGACGGTTTTCTGACTTTCACAGCTCAAGATTACACTCAAATAACGTCTGTATGGTCTTTGTTACAAAGCTGTTGGATACGATACGGCGTAGTATATCGTGTTGTTTGGCATCAGGCTGCAAATCATCAAAACCCACGTAAGCAGTCATCCCTGAATTGCTCTTGGTGTCACAATAAGAAGCCAGAAAGCTAGGGCGGGCGTTAGGACCAGAAGAACCCTTCTCCTTCTTCGAGGGAAGAGGGAAAGACAAACTCCGAATTTAACCTGTGCCATCAGGCTGGGCTACAGTCTGACTTTGCTTCGAGTGGCCCCGACGGTCTGGTTACTACACGATGATACAGACGTCTTGATTAATCGAATGTCGAGAAACCATGCGACAGCAAAGTCAACTATAGTACGTGAAAGTCCAAATCAACTCCTTTCTGCAGGATATCTCGGAAAGACGAAAGGGGGTTTCCATTGCTCGATGTAAGGTACTCCCCATATTCTATGGAAACATGATACACGTTGGTCTGTCTGCGTTTGCTATGCTGATCCTGTTCCATGAGTGCGCCCTCCCGGCGAAATGATTAGTCCCCGAGTCGAGGCTGCCGACGTAAGGCAATCAAAAGGGCACTGGCGAGGCCCGTGGGTGCATTGAGGACTTGAGGCAGCGAGGAGCGCCTCTGAGGAAACTATCCCTTGCTGATAGACATAGCAGAGCGGACGGTATCTAAAGGAGCATCGGGCAGCGTGGTCCTACCGATTAAAAGAGGAGTAGGTAGAGAGAGCGAACTGAAGCGGCAAAAGGTCGGTGTTTGCCGGAGAGAAAGAAATTGGCAGTGCTTGCCTTGTCAGGGCTATGGACAGGAGCAAGATCGTTTCTGCCGCAGCTGCAGCCGCTTTATGAGGACCCAGCCATCCAAGGCGATGATTCCGAAGCCTTTGCGAGAGTGCTGTTGCTTCGTGAGCAAGATGACAAGATCTTTGATAGTGCGATCTCGATATCATACCTAATACTTCCAGATATTTACACCCGATATGCAAATCAACGGATCACTGATTCATATTAGAGCAGGTGACGACTTTCACCATGCTTGTTCGAGCCGAACCAGTCGCCTGAGTTACTCCACCAAAAGGACCTATGGCTAACCGCCGTATTCGCATGTCAACTGATTGATTGATTGATCCCAGTTCGTCTTCCGAGGGCCGATTGGGGTTCTGAAGAAGGGAGTGGCGAGTCCATGTTGTGTTGAATGGATCCAGCGTCCTCAGTCGACCATGAGACCGTCAAGAACCACCTTTGAGCTAGAAAGTCTTGGGACTTTTGATTCGGAGAAGAGATATACACATTTAGAGGTCCAAAGGTGTCATCTTCGGGCGTGGGCTCACCAAACCCTGGAGATGAACAGATATGACGAGCAGGGCGCGACGGGCTCCTGCGTCGCCATCCAAAAAAGAAAAAACCACAGAATGGAAGAATGCGCATGAGAAGATGGTTTAGGCATAGATGCCAGATCGGGATGTGGGGGAAACAGACGAGCTGTGGCGATGACCCTTTCATCGATGGGGCCCCCTTAATTGACGACACCCTCAGAGAGAAGAACGGCTATGCCAGCACCACTCTGCATCCATGTTTGCCTTTGGCCTTCCAGCAAATTGAAAGTCCGGAACTGATTCCCAAGGCGACAAAAGGACCAGAAACACCACCAGAGTCGAGTTACACAAGAGCGGGCGCCAGTCTAGCTTGCAGTTGATGATTGATTGGCGGTGGTATCATGCCGGTGGGATGATGGGCTTGTGTCACGTTGCAAACATACCATTCAGGGATCTGGGTCGACATTAGCGTCATTCTGAGGCCTACGTTGATTTATTATTGGTGCAGGCTCTCTATAATTGGTCGCACAACGCAAGGATGCAAGTGTATTAAGCAGGCTACGGCGCAGGCTGAGGCGAATGGTGAACCCGCCACTCTCGTTCCCAGGCTCTCGGCCAGTTCTCCCCGGTATGTGAAAGATTGCGAATGCTGATACATCACGGCATACGGATTCATGAGCACGGAAATTTAGAGGATCAATCATTCTGTGGTCTGCTGAGGGCCAAGACAAGAACGTGCTGTACGTCTCTTAGACTTTGCAATCATGTGAAGAAGCCATGCCTTGCGAATTCTAACTGGAGTGTCAAAAGTTTTGCTGCTCACATTCTCTATGATACTGCCGGATTACTTGAATAGCCTTCTTTGCTTCTTCCATGATGTCTTGCAGCAGAAATGAAACAATTACGCGTGTGCAAGAACTACGAGTTGTTTGTTGCCTTATTGCTATTCTTACTATCACCCATGAGCTTCAACCCGAAGCGTCTTCCCGGACAGCAAGACGCAGCTCAAAGGTGAAGATCAATGATTTCATAGGTGTTGCTAAGTTGATATCCGATCCAATATCGATGGTAAGAGGGTTCAAACTATCTGACGCTTGCAGACATGCTTATAAGGCCGGGTTCCTGTTCACCCCAACTGTGATGAATCCAGGCCAATAAACATGTTGATCAATGAAGGCGGCTGAGAGGAAGACTGGTGTCTACTGGAACGAGCTTGCAACTAATCCATGACCTTCTAGTATAGCTTATGCCGCCAGATTTTGAACTTCAGCCACTGCGACGTCGTAGAATGAGCGGGGTGGGAGTGTTGCTTGCAACACGCTGGTTGGTCCACCCAGAGATGTCGTGTCTGTGATTATGTTGAGACTCAGACCAGTTTCCGTTCTGCTGTGTCAAAATGACTTTACTGGCCGTTAACCCTCAATGGCCAGCCTTACTCTTGCCCACCATCAATCCCGAGCTGGTGAGTCATAGGAAAGCATTTCTTAAAATAGGACTCGGTAAACGGTCAGAACCTGCAACGTGATAGGAGCCCGAACTCTCAACTGCACTTTTGATTCGCACCTGATTAGGTGACAGCCTGTGTATGGTCTTTCTCCTCATCTATGCAGGCTACTGGCTGTCAATACTTGGGTAGGATTGTCGTTAAGAGGGCAAGCCTGAAATCCATGTGCGGTTACTCGACTGAACTGCCTGGAGCCTTATTGCGACGCACATTTGAGGGGCCGGGGCCTATCGCCTCAAGCTTATATACCTCATATAAAACCTCCCAGAGCTCAGAGTCCCTCTGCACTTTCGTCCTCAGGGTCTTGTTTCGTCTTTATCAGTAGGAAGGCCATCCTCTTTCTTCTCCTGCATTTTCCTTTGCGTCTTTTTGAAGCAACGGCAGTGCGTTATCCAGAGCCTGAATCATCTCGCTGCTGTTCTTGCATCCATTATGACAGGCGAGCGACCAGTTCCCCAACGTCTGGTTGTCTGTGTAGATGGCATATGGTGCGATACAGACCAGTCCTTGCTATCCGCCAGCGAAAATCAAAACACGACGAACGTGTATCGTCTATTCGCCTCCGTCTACGGGGGAGAAATCACCGATGACAATGGGAAAAGGTACGCTGCTGCGAGAATGCATATATCAGTCTGAGTCTCCAATTTCATGTCTAATTATTTATTATGGGAAAGATTCCTCCAGCAGAAGCGTTACTTCAATGGGATCAGATCTCATGACCTCGGTTTAACGATGCCTAGTGCAATCGCATCCGGTATTTCGGATAATATCAGGGAAGTCTACCGAGACTGTTGTCGATTGACCGGGCCTGAAGATGAAGTATGGCTCTTTGGCTTCGGACGGGGCGGCTATGTTGTCCAGGCCGTGGCGGGGTTACTTTACCATGTAGGAGCTCTTGTATCAGCCGACAACAGTGACAGAGAGTTCAAAACCGACTACGAGAAAACTCTCAAAGGATATCGCAAAGGGCAAGGGAGAGCAGGCTTTGGAGATGGCCAGGTAAGCAGTCCGTCTTAACATTCTAACAGTAGAGCTGTTGATTACATTGCTCATGTCTCCTGTTGCTGATCGGTTTCCTGAACTCAAAAGACATCTCAAGCTACAACTCGGGCTGCACCAATAATCCAAATGGTTGGAATATTCGACATGGAAATGGACGTGATCAGCGACAAAAGCTTTGACATCTCTTTCAACAGCGTGATTCAGAACTTTCGCCATGCATTGGCTTTGAACGAACTTACGCTTGCAGAGCACGTATTCAATACCCCCCGATTCAATATGAACCAGGAACTGCAACGGAACGTGGCTGTGCAGGCCTGGTTTGTAGGTAGCCATAAAGACATCGGGGGATCCTCTGCAAGAGATGGGTTGTCGCTGTATCCACTTCAGTGGATGGTCAACGAAAGCAAGATGCTAGGTCTGAAGTTTGGATCTGCTGGGTTCGCCGGCGACCGGGCCAGTCTCATGGATCCTATCCTGCTCGAAATTCTTGAAGCTGAGGGCAAGCCTTGGAGTTGTACTACAGAGAACGGGATACTTTTCGAAATGGCGGATATCCAAATGTTGCATGAGAATGAAAGACACAACGTTCGACAAGGTCTAGCAAAGCCCAAGGGCGGTGTTCAGAAAGAGAGAATCCGGGCTCCCTTCGACAATGGCGGCGGACTGCAGAGCTATTCTTCAGGCATGTCTTCAATTATTGCCCCTCTCCTTTATTAGAACCACGCGTGATAGAACAGAAAGATGCTGACAGAGCCTCAAGGCACTACTATCCATCCATCCGTTTACCTACTTCTCGATAGGTACATTGGCATTGGCTTGGGCATGCAGAAGTTCCCCTTCTATGACCGCTTGGAAAACTGGAGGTATAGAATACTGGGACAGGATGCGGATCTTCCGAATCAAGGGTTCTGGAACGACGCGGCAATACAAGACTTCAGAGACTTTGGGCCTCTTCGCATTCTTGTTTGCGGCAATACTGGGGTCGGGAAATCATCGCTGATCAATAAGGTCTTTGGCGTGCCTGCTAGCGAAGAGGTGACCAAAAGCTCCAATGACGTTCGAGGTGAGCATAATGTCCAGGATGAACTCACTTGGCCTGGAAGGCCGGATCTCGTCATACATGATTCTAGGGGCTTCGAAGCTGCTGCTACCGCTGAGCTTCAAGCTGTGAGGGACTTTTTGAGGAACAAGCAGAAGAATACTGAGATTGACAAGCGTCTTCATGCTATTTGGTAATGTTATCATGCCTTCGCCTCCCGTTGTTGTGAATTCTAATTCAGCACCAGGTTTTGTCTCGAAGTCAACAATCCGCGCCCAGTGCAAGCAGCGACTCAGGAACTTTTCCGAATCATAGCTGAATATGCGAAAGATATTCCAGTCATTGTGATTGCCACGAAGAAGGATGACTTCGAAAAGATTCAATTCAGTGACAGAGTAAAGTCAGCGCTGGCCCAGGGCCAGGCGCCTGATTTTGAGAATCTGGCTCAATTTGCGCGCGACCAAGTCAATGGGCGGCTCCGGGATCTCGAGAAGCTGATCATGAATTTGGATGGCGGCCGCTTCGATCTTTGCGTTGCAGTGTCAAAAGGTATGTGTTCTAAAGAGTACCTACGCAGATAGGCCTCTGACACCTAAGCTCACATCAACAGACGATGATGAATCGATTCAAAGCCTGGTCTGTGATACCGCGGAATGCTTTTCTCATGAAAAAGTCAGACTCCTATACATTCGGGCTCAGGTTGCACGCCTTGACCTGAAGGTCGATCTAGCTTTGGAGAGCGTTATGGCCATCTATAAGAACGTCATACGCAGATCCACTTTGACGGCCGGCTTGCCCGCAGCAACCTTCATGAACCGAAAGTCAGGCGCAATCAAGCTATGTGAAGCTATTCTCTCCTGCTTCGGGATTCCAGGAGTCAATGGAAAGACTGCTTTTGATGTTTACGGGCGGAACATATTCGACAAAGAAGGCAACAGTATCGCGACAGCCGCAGCTGAAGCAATTGCCACCGTCTCCGTTATCACGACCGGAATCTTTGTAGGGATACCATTCTTCCTAATTTCCACCGGTTCCAATGTTCCTCTTGTTGTGCCAACCACAGCAAGACTTATGCTGATGCTGGCATGCGATCTGATCCTTATGTTTAGCAGAGGATTTCAGGAGGCATCAGGGAAATGCAACACTCAACCCCAGTTAGCAGACTTGGAGAAAGCCGCGGCTGCATATCAGACACACTCTCCGCGAGTCCATAAAAAGGTCAAGGCCCTTGTTCCAGGTGTCAACATGTGCTTCAGGATGGACCAAATCAAGCTTGGAATCAAGGAGATTCTGCAGGATTCGAGACAGTTCTTTGCTGGAGATGACGCAGCGCCTCCAGCCACGCCTAGGTCATCGTCGGACTCGTGGAACGAGCTTGCTAGTGTGCAAGATACAATCACGGAGGACATTACGACCATTGTGCAAACAGGTGAGGATATTGAAGGACAAGCGGATAGGAGTGATTCCTCATCTCTGTTTGATAAGCAAAATATGAGGACGGTCATGCGCGAGTTCAGGGAGGTGATGCGTAAGAAGAAAGACGTCAAGGATGAAACCAAATAAGGAGTCAAGGCAATGGCACATACGAGAAGGTAGTGTAGCTTATATTAAGTAGATCTGCTACCACTTGGTTCATCTTCTAAAGTGCTGCAAGCTGCTCATTCGTCTTTACTTCTCCCTTCTCGTGCCTTTGAATAACCCCTGATACCAAAGTTCTCATAGGAATTTGCATAATTGGTGCTGGCCCAGACTTTGCTAGAGATGTAACCGTCATCAACGCAACTTCCATACCCATAAATGATCCCGAGAACACATGCAACCTCCTCATGCCTACTCCGTAGTGAAGTGGCTCCAATCCATGTAGTCGAAGGCCGGACAACTAGTCGTGCGCTCGTGTTGACTGTGCCTGGTTAGGGGCAAGGTTTCACCGGGGGATTGAATCATTTGCTGGACGGCATGAAGAAGTACTTTGACTCAAACAATGATTTTAACGGATCTCATTTACGAGACACACAGCTAGTTGCGAGCATCCACAACTGCCTGGGTCGGGGCAAGCGATTTGTGGACTCCGCTATACGGGAAGTTTCAGGCCAATTCGGAGGCGCCAGTGACTGAGTACCCAATCACCTTCTTGCTCATATCTGTGCCGACTGACAAACGGTAGCGTCTTTGATCTCTCTAACTAAAACTTTTGACAGTATCGTTGCGATCCAGAGGACCGCTATGGCGTGGAGCTAAGGTAGAAAATACCGTTGTCGCTGGCGACATCCGACTTACCATGAAGACAATAGATAATCGGGTTTGGTACAACGCCTTAACGTCCCCCGCGAATGTGGTAAGAGAGAACAAGACCCCAACAAACAGCACTTCTCGAAATCTCATAAGCTCAGAAAAGAGGACAACCATATCTTAGGCTGGTTCAGGTCTTCCCGGCAAAAGGGCGACGTACCGCTAGTATCGCCGAGTCGACACGGGCAATGGCTTTACCTCTCTCGCATCCAAGTGCGATACATCGGGTGTAGGACTAACCGAGTACAGCCCAAAGCCGAACCTCTGCTTGACTCTCAATCCAGGAATATTCATCTGCTGCTGCGCGGATGTCTCCCACGCAGAGACGAAGCCGGAACCCCCACGGCTAACTGCTCACGGAATCTGTGCGACGCGGATCATCAAGAACGAAGATCCCTGCGACAACATTGCGCGGACCTTTGGCCTGACGATGCCCAAGATTGAGCCTTTTACCAAAGGGAAAGACATGTGTCTGGATCAAGTGCGGGCCCCGTGCAACACACGCAGCCGCCATAGTAGTGGAACGTGTGCGGTCCGATGATTTCCGGCACCGCTTGGTACAAATTGATGCTCATGAAGGACCTCATGCTCACGCAAGGCGCTCGTGCTGGGGTGACTGGGACCCTTGCCCAGGCGCAACCCTGCACTGCGACGTCCGCGTTCCCGTCGCCGGCGGGCTGGGCACCAAGTTGCCAGAGGCTGAGATCACCTAGATCTCTAACTGCGGAAACTCGATGAAGCAAATCTCTGGACCGCCAGCTTTATTCTTCTTTAGCGTTCTTTACGAGTTGTGGATCCTCGGCCGCGAGTGCCTCTAACTCAGAGCGGAAAACGCCAACACTGTAACAGCTCGTACAACCACATATATTGGCTCTTCGGAGCCATTGACTCAAAACGTGCAAGTCTGTCATCAATTATTCTTACAAGCAGTGGCAGGCCTTCTGTTGTCCGCCTATCTTCAAGCAAGTTGTGGCTTTTGGCGGCTGGGCCCAGTCGACCGAGCCTGCAACATACAACATGATCCGCTAGGTGATCATTATCAACCGGGAGACTTTTGCCACGGACGTGTCATTCCTATCGAAGATGAAGGCACCGACGGTATTGCTATTGATTTGGATTGTGCCGGCGTATGGTTCATGGCCCTGAAGGCCTTCTGCACGGGATTAGTAAGAAACTTTGCTCGTAGGCACCCGGCATAATCGTAACGGACGAACCTACCGGTTAACCAGGAGACAGTCTGGCCTTTCCCAGATTCTTCGCCTCTTGACAGGAGTGCTATAGTGATCGGTAACATCTCGTGTTCGTATTTCATCTCTCTGATCGAAGCAAATCGCGATGCATTGCTTACTCCACCACTTTTAAACCGTTTTGGACTTTTTCTTTTTTTTTTCCCCCACTCTCTCGGCTGAACCCAAGTTTGCTGCTTGATACTAATCACTCGCTCCATATCACAAGTACCTACGATCTTCACGGCTAGTGGAACTACAGGGACCCGAACGCCTTCGGCTCGTGCAGCTCTCGGTAAGTAAAGTACTCATTCTTCCAAAAGCTGACTGCTAATCCCCTGATGTAAGGTACTCTTTCACAATCGCGAGGGTTACATGTCTGGTAACGACGGGCTAGTCACGACTGTTAAACACATCGTTTTTCTGGGTTACTGCTATGGACAGGCAGAAGAGAGTAATTTACGGGGTTCGTGCAAACTAACAGGGTTGCCCAAACGCGTTTTAAGGGCGGGGCACTACTTACTTTTATTAAACACGTCGTTTTAGGAGGTGCACCTCCAATATTCCGAGCTCATCACTTCATTGCCATATACGAATGAAGTACCGTAGTAAATTATTGCACGAGACCAGAGGACTATGATGTTTCAGAATGTGCGCAAACCTAAGCTGAAGGTATATCTGCTTTCAAATTTGAGAATGACTTCGTACCAAGATTGAGGCTTCTCTGGTTCCTATTCCCCCTTCAAATATCCTCGCTTACTTCTGGATGGTTTGAAACCTTTTGGAAGCCCCAATGCTCAAGTTCGACTCGTCTCTCGAACATGAGTCCTTATTGTAAGCTTTGGTCTGAAACCACCGTTTCTCACCGATAGCCTGAGTCACGAAACATGCTGCTGAGAGGACTGATGTCGTCTTTACAACCGTCAGGTTGACCGTGGGAGTGGCTTAAATGGACGACAAGACATCCGAGCCTTTGAAGTCAGACTCAGGCTAAGAAATATCAACATGGCGTTTCTTTCGTCATTTCGTAAATGGCACTTGAAGCCAGGCAAGATCTGTCGTCTAGTGGATAATGATACTAGATAGCATCCAATCTTATCCATACATTAAAATCCAAAAGCTGGGATGTTTTCCCACGTTGACGTAGCAACCACCCTGACTGTTTTGGCCTGCGATGCTTCAAGTCCCGCCACGGGATTACCTCTCGTGGCTGAGAATCAGAATTCTGCCAGCATGTGCTCTGGCCATGTCCGGCTCCCCCTTATTTGCGTCGTTGGAAAAAAATGTGTCTTACGTACCAGAACGTTGGCCCACGTTGTCCGCAAAGTGGACTTCAGTCTAGACTAGTAATTCCCAGTGTGGCAGCTCATACCATCGAAGGCAGAAATGCATTCCTGTCAGATGCATCTTCTGCGGCTGACGGGACGGCCCCATGTGGAATGTGAGTGGCAACTAAATGAGTGCGGGAAGGGCTGCGGGAGGGGCTGGCTGAGCAGCTTTTAAGCCATGCTTCCAGTCACCGAATTGAGTGCCTTCGAGTTCTGATCATTCGCATTCTCCCTAGGTCAAGGAATGTATCCTCAGGTTTCAAGCGTGCAATGTGCGCATGCTTGTTCCACAGGGCCTCGCAATGGAGACCTTTTCTGTCCCGGATGCGATTAAATTTGGTGCTCGGGAGTCGATACTAAAGACTTACTATGATGCATGAAACTAGTTCAAAACTTCAGCCAGTCGAGGAGTTGGAGAATATGTATACACTGCGGCCCTTATTGGGACATTTTGAGCCCCCTTGATCCGTTGATAGTGAAGATTCCATGATCATATGAAACCATATCATAGTTTTGGAGCCTGGAATGACAGGAGAAATGTACACAGTGATACAAAGTCCTCAAGGAAGTTCAAGAAGGTTACTTGAACTTGGTCTACCAGCTGCAGCCTATCATGGGGGCTCTTGATCTGACGTAAGATAACGAGTCTGTTGAGTCCGGCAGTTGTTCATTAGAACTGAGCAGAGGGCTTGCTGTCTGGCCCTGTTTCGTCTTCCCCCTATTTTCTATGAGAACATCGCAGAAATCGTGGTAGGCAGTCCCGACCAATCACTTTCCCACAATTATTGCTACCCTTGTAATGCGGGAAGGTCATTGCGTAGCTCGTATCAAAAAGTCTAATCCCAAAATTTCCAGTTTACTCGTCAGCGGCTGGCCCAGCTAGCTAGGCAGGCATGCAAGTTGATACAAATCGTGGCGTATTGGTTGGAAAGGGTTTTCGGACTCTGGATTCAAGTCTCTTTTGACGCGCTGACATTCAATAAGGTAGATGAGACCATATGCGCCTAGTTCTATTTCTTCGCAATGCGAAAGTCCTAGTGTTCTTCTTCCCATACTTCATGTCGGCCTGCGCAAAGATGAATTAGGTGACTGGTGGTAAGTAGAAGATCTTGACCAGAGGATCTGTGAGACCACATACGCTGTTGAATGCAGAAGAATTCGGTTGAGAGATCTGTAGCGTCTCTTGAGTGGACCTCCATCACGCGTCCGGGAAACCAGCATTCCTGATGGATTCACGCCAAGACATGACCCCTGGTCGGCAACACATTGCTCCTTCCGCTCGCGGCCGCACCCTGAGCCTTTTGAAACTGGAATAGCGTTGTTCGTCATCTGGTATAATACTTCCTAGATCCACCTCAAAAGTGAAGTCCAAATTCATTCTCTAGATTGTGATGCTGTGCTGCACAACCTTCAGTGAGCAATGTAAGCTACATGTAAGAAGCCATGGTAACCGAGCATCGCTTTCGAACTCGCTTTCGTGCACATGAGTAACCTACCTTAACATATCAGAGCCAAGCGACAATGTCTCTGACGTTTCATGACTGCTAGCTCTGGGCGTGCGGCTGACTTTATTGGGTCACCTGTGGACCGACACATTCTTCGTGATTACCCTAGAAACAACTCTGTTTTTCGGACCTTATACATGCCAAGAATGATACACTCAGGTCTGGGTGCGAGACTTCTGCCCCAGGCAATCAATTCGGGAATACCAAAGTTTGCATTGTGACTTACTTTAACCAATCCAAAGAGAAGGGATGAGTCCAGGTCATCGAAACCCACCAAGGCGCCAATTGAAAAAAGAATGCCAAGAGCGACAGCCAAATTTATCAAGTTTATGGTTCGCCCTGAAATAAATACTGGATCGGAGCATTTCATGACGTATTAAACCATCTCTACGCTGTGCAGACACCAGTACATTAAGAGTATCATATATCATCCTTTATGTCAGTTCATTTCACAGGTTCAGACAAAGTCGTCGCAGTTACGGTTACTAATCTCATTATTCTCGCCGTTATTTTAATAGTCCCACAGCACCTACTTCAAAATCATTCTTGTACTGGAAAACACTTCCGGGCTTTGCATAGAAATAATGGACACTCATGAGGGCCATCCTCAGGCGGCGGTTTGGAATCTCTACCAATCTTCCTCTACCGGGGTCCAATCCTCGATTGTAACCAATCCATACGGGCCTGGAGGGAATGGCCTGGAAGAAGGTGTCTTTGCAAAGGATGATCGCCGTGCTGTTCCGCGCGAAGACTTTGCCGACGGTGGCAAGTTCCGATGTAAGTTGTGATATGGCTATCAGCAGCCTTCCAAATTTTCAGACATAGCCTGTAATCCCGACTGATGACTCCCAGCGGTTGTCAAAATCCTTGCTGCGTTCAGCAATGGTAACGGTGGAACAATTTGGATAATGGGCTCCGGCTGGCTCAAAAGTCCTGATACTGTTGTCACTGCAGGAAACGTCGTCTACGATTGGGTACACCGCTTTCAACGTGCAAAGGAGATCAAATGCTTCATGGGATATGCTGGTCATGCTTCGGTTAATGACGAGCAGTACGGCGTTCAGGCTCGTCTCGGTGAGCGCGTGGTCACTACCTTGGAGTGGGTTCAGTCGGGCCCACAAATCAGGACGCATGATGTTGCATTCATCAAGCTCGACCGTCCGTTCGAGGGTGATCTTAAGATGTTCCCCGTCCAAAGCCCGACTCCTGTTTCTGGCGACGTCAGGCTCGGCGTTGTAGGATATCCTGGAGACAAAGAGCTCCCCGGGTCAATGGGTAAAGATGGCGAAAGGGGTGCCTTGATGTATGAAGAGTTCGCTCGTACCAAGTACAATCTCCTAGACAGCACTCAGCATATGATCGAATACCGAGTCTCAACATATGGAGGTAAAGTACACCCATTATTTTAGCCTGTCGGGAGTTATTATTCTGACGGAATCTCGAATTCAGGCCAATCTGGAGGCCGAGTCCTCAAAATCGTCGAGGGCAAGTCGCTGTACGTTGTCATCGGCACTCATTGCTTTGGTTTTGGACCTGGCACGAGCAATTCTGGGACCACTATTGGAGGTCGGTACGGAGTCGACTACGACAATTTCATCGACCTCTTCGATTCTCCTTCGTTCCCTAATGAAGCGCATCATGGCATCGAGATTCTTAGTGCTGGCGAGATTACAAAGACGGCCGCCAGCGAGGCCAAGCTCACTCGGGGGACTGTCAAGATCGAGGACTCGCCAAAGTCAAATAGCCCAGAGGAAGCTCAGCTAGACACTGTTCAGAACGATCACTTGCCGAAGCGTCATGATATTGTCGCGACCGAAAGGTCTGACCTGCTTACGTGTATACCAACAGATATTTGGTCAGGCAACTCCTTTTTCCTTGTTCTGTTCATTTGCTTCTTTGTCTTGCCCCTCCTTCTTTTGGATCAACAGATGCCGACACGGGATTCTGCTTGCACAGAGGCGGCAACCAAAGCGGACCAGGTGATAGAACACGTCTGCGGCAAAGGCGAGTATCCAATCTGACCTCACGAATGGTGGCTCAGTTTCTGTGGCGGGACAGACCTCGATCCCGGTGATATCACGAGAACATACGACATCCTCAATACTTTGATCGACGACGTTTCAAATTTGAGAAACCAAAGCATGAAACGGGGGACAAAAGCCCTCGGCCGCCACCTCAAATCCAACTGTAACTAGTATTAAAGTGCACTTTTTGAAAGTCGGGCAGCGCGACGTTACGTTGGGAATTTTGCAAAAGATGAAGTAACATATGCAAGATACTGCACCCCACACTTTACTGTAAGACCTTAAGGGAGAATGGGTTCGACTCTCGAGACAAGATCACAAGTGAAACCATAGCTTGAGGTCAAAGAAGCAGGTTTGCTGATCCATACGATGCAAATGTACTGTGTGATCCCTCAAAGACATCTCTGGCCATCTGAAGACTGGACGAAATAGTATCATGGGACGGGATTATCCTCTAAGTCTGACCATACATCGTCAGCTTAGTCCTTAGTACGTACGTGCACTGTGGGTTTCGCGGAGACCTTTACCAAGGATTAACCTCGCGGTGGAGTACAGTCACTTTATTCGAACTCAAGCTTCCCCTTACTGTCTCCATCTTTCTCACACCAGTGTAGACGTACGGCCTTTCACGGTCTTCGATATAGCTTACCTCCGGGCTTTATCAACTGTTTCTCTAAGGTTGTGACAGTCCCATAAGAGACCTTCAGATTCATGCCCTCCCAAAGGCTATGCAAAAGGCATTCTGACCCAAGATAACAGCCTTGAGAGATATTGATCGCCCAATCATCGTCGCTGATCAAACCAGCGGAGATTCGAGCTCAGATTTAACAACTTCCAATGAGATGTACAGCGAATTTACGAGATACGGTAGAATGAAGACGAGCATACTTGATCCCGAATTCCTTTGTCCATGGCTGAACATGGGCTCGGGATCTGCCAGTAGAAGTTTATCTATCATTGCCGGGAAGCGCAACGTGATTATTCCAGTGTCAGGTCTTACATCCACTCAACTTATACCTCCAGTCCCCCGTAACTCTAAGCTTCCGAGAATCTTGAAAATACCTCCAGTTGCAAATTGCGCTGCCCTCAAGCTGTGAAATTGCTAAAGCGGCGGGAACACTGTCAAAGAGTCTCATAGAGCGCATCGACAAGTTTCAGAACATCTTCGGGATAATACACAAAAGGTATAGGCCCGATGCATTCTTCCACAGACTCCGGCCTTTCCTACAAGGTTGCCTGACCCCTTGAGGGTTCCCAAGAGGCATATTCTGCGACGAGGCATGTGGAAAAAAGGCGTGGCACGAGTTCAAGGTGGAACTGACGATGAAGGCTCTCGCTTCAGCCTCTGTCTTGGCGTCATTTCAGGGGTGCGGCATGCCCTAGTGCAACCTGAATCCGTAAATCACTCTTGTGAATATTCATCGAGGTGTTTCTTGGGCGGAGTGAAAGAGCTAAGCCTTGACTTCACCGTTAATATCTCGATCCCCTCCCCAGTCGTTCCAGTTTTCGAGGCCTCGCTACCTTGTCCGATGGTGACGAACGCCATACAAGATGGTGAGTAGCATACATATAAGCCAGGAGAAGCTTGAAGGGGTTGAGGAACAGACACTTGAGTGTCATTGCTCGCCCCATGCATCCCACCATCCGCACAGACTATTCCGCGAGTAGATGCGCCGGAGGAACCCCATAGAACGGGGGCTACATTGTCGGTGCCTGTTTCGAAATAGACCGGAGACGAGACAAGCCAAGGGGAAGAGGTCACGCCGTAAATGTTGACATAATATCGTAACCTCGGTCTTGATCTCCCCTGAGGCATCCATAGGCACTTGCCTATCTCGACTTGCCCGTCAAGACGCCCTGATACCTAACATGATCCGCTTCAAGCAAATGTTGAATACCGAAGGAGTGAACGTGCTAGAATGAAGAGGGAAATCCACCTGCACAGCATTTTGTTGTTCTCCCTCCGAGCTTTGGACGTATCAGTGGTTACTTGAAGCTGTCATATCAGAGGGAAACATCTGCTGAGGTCTGCTGTTTGGATGACAACACCAAGCGGATCGATCTGGGCATGGCTACGTTGATGAATACGAAGTGGGGGCGTGGCACGACACCGTCACGTCGTTGAAGAAGTGAAAGGAAGCCAGCAGACAACCTCCCAACTGAGGGTGTCTGTTGAGGCTGGAACGATGATGAAGTGCCGTGCGCCACTAAGCCTGACCGCTATTTGGCTCAAAATTGCCCATCGTACTTTCACCCTGGCTGTGCCGCAACAATCCGATATCCAGACTTCGGGTTCCAGAAGCTCACACGAGGCTCCTGGGTGGTTGCACTCTGGATAACGTTGAGCACTCTCCAGCCAGGGCTGTTGGCTGCTGGTATGCCTGTCACAGGGTAGCTGGTTCGAACCGTCCCGTTATTGGGTGATGAAGGGTCAAATCCTGTCTGTTGATTGATTCTGCGTGATGATGTAAAAGGGAAATTTCCAACCGTAGGTTGGAGGGTCAATTGGGGTCTGGTCGAGGGCTGAAATAGCCCCTTGCGCTGGCAGAATTGGACTTCCAATTAACAGGGCCTCGCTCTGCTCGTGGCGGTTGCGAATCCCAGCCGATGGGGGGCTACATTACACGACAGTCGGGCATACGATGGCAGGGGATTGCAAAAGGCGAAAGACGCCTGATCAAGTCGAAGGCAGATGGCAGCGGGGCCACCTCGGGGTTGAGAGATGTTCAGCGTGCGACGAGAACCCTGCGGATTCGAATGACCGTGGCTGTTTGAGAACGCTGTGAACGATCCTAGCCCGCAATCCAGACTAGAGAAAAAGAAGGGAGCCAACTCTGATCCTACCGTCCCTAATAATGGGTAGGTTGTTCACCGTTGCCAACTCAGTCAGCCACAGGCACGGTCATCCGAAAAGATTCCCGGCGGCATTTGGCGATTTACGTAAGCGGTATCGTCTTGCCGGAGCTGCTTTGGTACGGTATTGCGGTGTGCGGTGAGCGGTGTACGGTGTACGGTGTGTGGTGTGCGGTGTGTGGTGTATGGTGTATGGCGTATGGTAGGTATGTGACGGTAGATGCCAGAAAATGGGCTCTCCTTATGTAAGCCGGCCCATGTCCACAGCCTGAGTGTGAAATGCACGTTTGGGAGCTGGCAGGTTTTGGAGTAGGCCAAAATCGACCGTGCACCCGGCAGCTTTTGGAGGCAGCAGCTGGTGCCGGATGTCCTACAGGCCAGCATCGCACGACTGGCTCGTGCGCCTCTGTGGCGCGCTCGAGCCACCTTAGTAAGCGTGACAAGCTCACAATGGCCAAGCGGTCAAATCGCGCAGCGGAATTCTCTCAGACGCACTCTCAAGCAATGAGTCGACCCCCACCGCCCGGAAAGCGAAAATCTCTACAAGAACCATCGGCACAGCCAACATCTGTGGCGGTCATCTCCACCAACTGTGTGATTGATGTATATGTATTGATTCACGAGCTTCTATGGCGGTGAGAATTCCATGTTGCCTTGCGGTGAGCTTGCTGCGCTCGCTAAGGTATTGTGGCTGGAGAGCGCCACAGAGGTGCCGGGGCCCACCGCGTGTGGCGTATTTCACCCCCATTCATCCCCGCGTGTGCTCCCGCGCTTCGTTATCAAGTCACAGCATTCAAGCCCGGCCCATTTGATGAAAGCGATGGTTTGCCTGCCATTGAAGCGCGCGGCATGTTTATTACATACCACTGGTCTGACAATGCACATATGCACACTCTTCAACCATGTTCCGGATGTATTTCGCACAACCGCTTGCTCTCGGCTCCGTCACGTCTCCGCACTGGCCCTACCAAGTCTGCTTCAGCAGGAAAGGTCGTTTTCCAGGCCGCACCACGTGGAGATTGCGGAGTCCAGAATTTGCTGCCCCGTTACGAGCGGAATGCCCGTCGTTGTGGCGGAAGAAGAGCAATTATCGCCGTCAATCTGTACAAATACGTCGAAACTGAGATGGGCACGTAGCCTGAGGTTATCGCTGACAAGAGAAACTGCCGACTTACCGGCGGAGGACGAGATGCCCCCAAACCCAGAAAGATACTTGCATTTGGAGCGCTGCGCTACCGGGCCGGGAAAGAATGTCGTAGACTATTCCCCCGCCGCTGCCATGGGCACACATGTCGGCATGACGGTTGCGCCGTCTAAGATGCGAGCGCCTAAACCTTCACCAGTTATCATGGGGTGGGAAAACGCGGCGAGAGCCAAGGCTATGATTGACTCACTTCCGGCAGTACGTGGATCACTAGAGTGAGTTCGTCTAGATGGCCTCGTCCTCGCACCGAAGACGTGCTGTGGTCGCGCGCCTAAGGTTCTGACACCATTGCGTCTTAACGATGGGATGTATCATGGTCAGAGCGGGTACGGGAAGGGATATTGACGCAAACCCATCGAATCTCCGACAGGGGGTATCATCACGACAAGGTACTGATGGACAGGTGGTGTTGACAAGTCGTCAGCTGTCCAAACTATCGTGCATTGTTTCTTGGATGCATAGAGACCTCTTGCTTGCCAGGCCGGAAGATGTACGTCATGCTGAAAGTTTACCTAGCCTCCCCACGACACAACACTGACGGGGCCTATGCAGAGATCCCCTCGGTTGCCAGAAAGCACCATATGTCTCAGAAGGCAACAAGCGCAGGAGACACTCGCGTCCTTCGTGGAGTCCAATAACCAGTAAATTGCCAACTTTCTCCATCAGCTCTTTCATCATCGAATCCTCCGAAAGATCCGAAGAGATACTCGGTTTAGGAACTCCATCCTCCATATATCTAGTCAAGCAACTGGATGTTGGTTGTGGGTTCTCCGTTATCGCTCTCAATGTACGTGTCTCGACGTCTGATTGTGGCGGCGGCTGGAGGTCGTAAGTAGCGCTCCCGTCAGATCAGGTCATCGGAGGTGATTGTCGCAAGCACCATCGCCATAGGAGGGGTTGGGAAGAGGGTTGCGCCGAACGTCTTCGGAGCTCTGGAGCGCAGTCTTTGCACTTGATGCGGGTGACTGTTGAGGAATATGTGTCAGTGTCATGAAGTCAATCAAGCCAGCTGGGTAACTTACTGCCATTGGGCTTCTCGCAATCCTTGAAGAGATGACCCTCGTCGCAGTTGCGGCACTTGATCGAGGCTCAAGGCCTCCCCGAGAGACGTGCCCTCCTCGTCTCAGCAGCAGCACTTGACCTCGCGAGGCTCAGGGCACTCCTAAGAGACGTGACACTCCTAAGAGACATGGCACTCCCGAGAGACGTGCCATCCTGGCCGCGGTTGTGACAAGCACGACCGCCACCCCACCCTAGCTGCGAAGCCGACCTTTCCGGCCCACGGGCGCAGTAGCAGCGTCTTGTACATACTTAGGCCGTATTATGACGTCGATTGCGGCCGACTCCTAGTCTAATGTTAACTTAGGACCTGGAACTTTTCCGCCAACATTAGAAATGGTGCCTAGAAACCTTTCATCAGGGCCGGGAGTAACTCACTGCCCATTGCAAACAACTGGTTTGGAGCTTGCGCACCATGCTGGTGGTACTACAGCAGCTCTTTAGACCACATGTAGTGGCGGCAGCCGGTCCCGTCCAATTCCTCGCAACGCAATCTCGCGGCTCCTGCTCTCTCTTTGACTGATTAGAACGTTACTGTTCCGCTCAATGATCGCATTCGGTTTGATCGAGATGTACTGATGTAAGGACGCCGTTGCAGAGGTTGGGCAGGAAGAGTCAAGAATGATCGATATCGTGCCAGCTCTTCGAGTTTGGATTCGACTCGCTGTCGCCGCCTGCCGTACTGCCGGCTTCTTAGGCGTTTGGGCACATCTCGCAGCCATGAACAACTTCCGAGAAGGCATTTGGTTGACAAATCGAGGCGGTAATCATCTATTCAATGTTAGGTGCCCTGACTCTCGAGGAGATTGGGTCTCAACGCCAGTCTGGAAGACCTACTGTCCCCTGGGCTCACTACCCGAAGCCTCAGCAACGTAGGTGTTTGAGCCTGGCCGTTGTGACGACATGCTTCTTTGGCGAAGGTTTCAAGGGCTCAGCGACGCACTTGCCAGGAGACAAACCAGTCTGTGAAAGTCTCCTGATGCCGCGCTCGTTACTATTGACGTGAGATAGGCGACGGGCGGAAGGGGAGCGCCGGTTCGAGGAGTGGGAATTAGGAGGACAGGTGGGATTGAGTGAAGGCGGCGCCGCATTGACTTTGTGACATTTGTATTTGCATCGCACCTAAAAGTATACCGAGCCCGATCAACAAGATTCCCACAGATCCAATTGAGAGTCGATGTCTTGCCAAGGTTGGTTAACGAGAACCGCAGAGCTAAAAAGAAAAATGAAATCACACCGAGCGATGCCTAGCTGCTGTTGGATTCTCGACAGTTAGCGCAAAAGGTGGGTTTGGAAGGCGGTCTGGGTTACATGAACGGCTCTTCTACTTACAGACAGCCTCTGGAGGACCACCTCTGAAGCGATCGTGGACCTCACCCACTTCCTCCTACTTCCACCTCCACACAGAAGTAAACACCAATTGAAGCTGCGCTGCGGGTAGCGGGGCCCCAAACATCGCGTCATGAGTTTGAGGGGGACGTGGCGGAGCCGACGGGTATGTAGTCGGAGATCTCGAGCATCAGCGGGATGTCTTTGCCGTGTGGAGGCTGGTGCGGAGTGGTTGTGCTGAATGAATGTGGGATGAAAACGATCGCAAAAGTCGATTCGGTAGCACCGCATGGTCGTGGTGTGAATGGAATGTGGAACAAGGGAAGCTTGCCAACCGTACGGTTGCTCTGCTGACGTGTGTACAAACAGCTGCCGTTCAATTCCTGACCTCCCGTCGGCGAATCCGTCCGGGCCAGTTCCTCCGGTCCATTTTCCTAAACACAGTCAATGCCCACCTCCCATGTAAATAAGCGAATATCTCGGGAGGGTATCTGTGCGATGAGGTTGGTACCTTCTGATGTTCTGATGAAGGGAAGGCCGGGGCATCGTGTGGTAGCTCCTGTGTAGGGTATGGTAGCGAGGTACCGCTGCTGGAGAGACGATGGTCGGCACCACTTCGAGCCAGAGCAATCGAGAAAGAGGTAGACGATAATCATCAATAGATGAGGGAGTTCGGGGCAAGTGAGAACAACGCCATCAAACAAGCACAGTAATTGCGAGGAATGCCATCAGAAAATGCCGGGTCGATGGGGAGGAAGCCATGTTTACCAGAATGACGCAAGGTCAGGTAAGGTAGACTGAAGAAGAAGGAAGGCCGAGATGGTTGCGCGGAGACCTACCTAGTCTTCGAAGTGGGAAGTCACGCTGAGCTCTGGAAAGATCTCTCAGTAGGCAAGGTGAAGTGCATGGTCGAGACTGGCAACAGTGAAAGGACAGGAAAGAGCTTGTGGTTGGGAAGGCAGGAAAGAGTGACTTTGCGACCCAGCCGACCAGTCGCAGCAGTTGCCAGCAATCGACGAGTGGAAGGAACAACGCTCATTTAACAGCAACAATGCTGCTGTCAAGTCCCATGTTGACTAGCAGCATTGACAGCAGCTGCGATGAGTACCGCACCTGCCAAACACATGAGTGATCTGTACTGCCAGTCCAGTCTCTCTTATGGTCGGTCTGTCTGAAGTCCAGTACCTAAGGTATGTGTGGGTCAGGTTCCCGGTACAGTAAGAGGAAGGGAAGCTCCCGAGGTTTAGCCGGGGGGGGGGGGGTTCGCTGACTAACCTCACGTGACAACAGCAACGACAACATCAACAGCAGCATTGCTGTGTGTCAAATCCTGTGTCGACGGAGCTTTCACAGCTTTCATCAAGTATGGAATGGTCAATCACTTACGTGCGGATCATTTCACTTAGACCGACAATGTGTAGGCAGGCCAAGAAGACGACCCAGAGACCCACCTAGAAAGCCTTCACCGGAACGTTCTTACTTTGGTTCTGCCAGGTGGCGCTGTTATCTATGGATGTTCAGCTGAGGAATCGGGGGAAAGGAGACTATGGGATTGAACAATGAAGGGCATTAATTACATGTGCCTGTCGCGTAATTTTGTGTGGCAAAGCTTTGCCGGATGAAATTACACCGTGGAGATGTTTATTTGAGAAGACTCCTCCCAGAGTGTCCCTGCAGCTATGTGTAGTCGTACGTCTTCGCGTGTCCCAGTGCCTCGTTACATAGCGGGTCTTCCATCCATTGAGGTAGGCGGATAGATACGTGCGAGAAAACCAATGAATCAACTCAACCCGTTCTAGACCTGTGAGAGATGAATGGTCAGCCGAAAATCGGATTATTCAATCCAGGGCTTGCGGTTCCAGTCAGTACGTATCACGCCTCCCTGAAGTCCCACACCACAACCGATCATCTGCCAAACTTCTGCATTTTACGATCCAAAGGCTGCAGATGAATCATCCCCGGCATTAGCCTCGCCTTGGGAGCTACGACTCTTTAGCTTTGCCATAAGTTAAGCGAGTATGGCGTGGAAGCTGGCATAGGTCTCATTGCTTCCAACAAGTGCCCAAACAAGGCGGAACCGCTGACGGACAGCAAACCAGTGAACTTGATATCTTCCGGCAAGCACGCTCCACCAGAGTTGATCCTTTGATATATTTTTAAGTTTTGAAGGCATGCCTTGTACAGACAGCGCTCTGTCTCAAAGCGATGTGTTAAAATACGCGCCTATTGAGTGAAGATGTATCTGTTCATCCAGCCATTTTACTAGAATTTCCATGCCCTTTGAGCTTGGAAACGAAACACCTACTCTTTGACTGTGGAACGTTAAAACTGTGCTGTGTCTTCCCGAGTTCCGCGATGGGGAGCCTCAGACACGAACAAAGCTCACAGTCATCGGAACAGAACATGACAAATTAGCATCCACGTCAATCAGTGAAGCCTGTGTCATCTTTCACCGCGTCATAGGGACGCGCGAGCAGCCAATCCAACCGAGCACGTTACTCGGCTTATGACGCAAGGGCGGCAAGGAATTGTTAAGTTGAGCCAGGCTTAGTCATAGCTGCGAGAAAATGTATCGGTCCACACCCATTAGAGCTGTGCTATCAACTGACACATCGTTCAGATTTCATGGGAGAACAGTCAACTCTTGTTAGATCTTGCGGAACTCGGTAGGAGACTCGACATTATCCAGAACAAAACAAACAAAGAAAGAAAAGTGCCTCAACACACACGTTGACCAAACAGCCTCTAGTGTGTGCCAAATCCACTGTTGACCTACAGTTTTTCTTGTCGACAGGATGAAGCAACTTGCCATTCTTCCTGGCAGTCAAGAGTACAGGAAGACTCCGTATTTGACGCTGGGCTTCCTGATCGAAATTTCTATCTTGCGTCCCGACATAAGTTCTTTGGTCGACGTAAGACTGAACTCTTTTGAAATGGCACTTCTCCACGCGAATGCCGCATTATTTACGATCCAGTACTGAGGTGATGTTCTCTTCATGCAGACCAATGATGAGAAAATTCCAGTTCAACGATCAGTCATAGCGATATACCGTGTTTTGACTAATCAATCTCATCACATCCAACGAAATCAAGGGGAGCACGTCCAACACCTTGAAGAAAGCTTTGAAGAGCAGCAACATGCACTCGATGCTTCTTGCAAAATTCCGATCCGCTGAGTGTAGCAGACTGTCCTATACGCCAGCTGGAAGTCAAAAGATCCAGATTGGGCCTGGCGTTGACCTTGTATTACCTGGAACAATCTGTGAGACATGCAGTATGTTTGGTATAGTATCGCGGCTTCTTCGAAAACGGATGCAGCAAGAATCACCTTGCTCGAGTCAAAGGTCGGTCATCATGCTACCATCTGCGAACAGGATTGCTTCACTGCTCTGAGTCTGCCACAAAGGCGCTGCAGGTTCGCAGCTGTTTTCGAGGTTTTGTGACACACCAAGTAAGTTTCGTTCGATATAACTATTCTGCTGAACCGTTAGATAGACGATTGAGGAACTAAGCAAGCCCATGATCGTGGGTTCGGGTGGAATGGCATTCCTCGAAGCTTGAAAACCTGAAGAGTGGAAGTTCAGGTCGACTATAAGCCAGGGCAGACGCAAAGACTAGCTCCTCGACCATTAATCAGGCCTCGAATGCCGAACCTACCTATGGTTGCAATCTCACTCCTACGTCGTTACGCAGAATCAATTCATAGACAGTAATTGACCCTTCGTCACCCACAGAGCCTATCGGCTCGAACCAACTACATCCATGTCTACACAAACCTTTGGCGGCGAGACCAGGATTTCAGGCCTTTCGATTACATCAACCGCTGCCGGCCGATGGAGATATCCGCGAGGAAGCAACAATTGACCCTTCCACCACGGAAGTGGACGCCTTCATCGTCGGCGACCCCAACTCAAGATCCCGATCGGATCTCCCCGTCTACAAGAGCTCCCCACTGGCCCCCAAGGATTACCAATTGAGTAAGATGTCGGCGGCAACCAAGTAAGGAAGCAGGAGGCTGCCGCAAGATACCCGCGTAGGTGTACGATTCAAAGAGGGACTTCAGAGGAGGCACCTCATCGCGGACAAGAGAGATGCGCCTTCACTGCGCCTTCACTGCGGCCCTCTCTGCCTTCAAAAATGCGCCTTGCTGTCGTCAGCATCACTTCCTGCTGCCCTAGAGTTAGGACTCCAGACCTGCAAAGCGAAAAGACTTCTTCTTACAGCCCTCGCGTGGCAGCAGATCACCGATCAGCAGTAATTCGTTTGATGTAGGCATATACCTCAAGGGTACCTACTTCAGGAGAGATGCCGCATCACCGAGCCGTTGTTAGGCTATCCGCAATCTGCTCTAGCACAGCACTAGAAGACGTGAAAGACAGCGGAAGAAGAAGGCTAGGATGGCGGCAGCACCATAGAAAGGCTCATCGACGAGAGCTGCCGCCCAGCAACAACAACAGCCGATGAGCGGCTCGACTCCAAGCCCAACAAGATTCAACACGCCAGCTACCTCTAGGAAGAGCATTACCAAGAGTATGGCTGCAAGTGAGTCAGTAAGGATAGCAACGGCCAGGGTGCCCATACCTCTCAAAGAGGTAGGCATTAAAGCTTCATACTCGAGCAATTGTGCATTTAATCCGACGGATACGACAGATTGCTAGCAAGTCGATGCCGCCCTGATTTCTTTCACAGAAATCTACGCTAGATAGGAATTCCAAAGTCAGTCCCTGATATACTAGATGACCGACGACCTCAGCCACTTGTGGACGTAGGGATGGATGTGCTGGGTTCTTCGTGCCAGCAAAGGCGTCGAAGCATCGGGAACCAACGCCGTGTCGCGGCATGTGGTCCTCCACAACCAGCCCTCCTTCTTGACGAGCACGATGCGGGCTTTTGTGAGCCCGAAGGTTCTCCTTCCGCCATAGAGTATCGACGGCTCGCATTGACCAGAAGTGAGCAGAGGGGATGTGATAGTGAAGAAATTAAAGATGAGTGAAGCTTGGTCTTAGTTGAGATAATGGTCCGAGGCTGCGTGATGAAAGTAACAGTATCTGCAGAGTTTGCATGACAAGGCAAATCAGTTCGGTGTTGCCGCAATATTCTGGGACTATAAAACCTTGACGCTCCTATGGTCTTGGTGTTTTGAGGGATTGGTGAAGTCAGGGGTCGTCACTGCTCGCGAGAGAGCAGTCTACGGATTAGTTGTGGATGGGAACTTCATGACCTTACCTTGGCTGTGGCCAGAGTGATCATGTTATGTGGAAATCTCTAATGTCTTCGCGTTGGGATCAGGGAGGCATTTGATCTTCGTGAGCTGGACCTGCTTTTCGCGAGGCAGGAGCTGGAATGATGTTCTTTTGGAGGAGCTGCGAAGCGTTTGCGTTGAGGGCGGATCAACGTCCATGTCGGAGAACCTAGTTTGCCTCTGGAGAAGTGTCTATTGGAGCCAGGATGATATGGATATCCAAAATTGCTTTGCCCGATGTCGCAATGACCAGAATATCAGAATGACTCTCAGATTAACGGCAGATATATCCACTTGGAGATCTAAGTGGGTGAGGACTCGCTCCGCCGGCCTTCAGATTTCATCAGTCTCACACCTTCAGCTGAAGTGGTCTATTGTAGATACAGAATATAGAGGTCCCAAGACCGTCATCGGCTAGTCCAAAGCCAGTAAGGAACCAATCTGAATCTCCAGTTCTGAAGCGGTATCTAAGCGCTTGTAAAATCTCGTCCTTTGTCCTGAACAATGGATTACATCAACAGTCGAATCTCAACTATTAGAGCTCCAGAAACGGTGCATTGCCGGGCAACATGGCACCTCATGAAGGTGAGTCCGAGGTTCCAGGGAGCGTGGAACACCAGCATGACGCGCATGTTTCTAATATTAACGATGTTCAAAAACAATCCGGTTAGCTGTTTCTGTTCACGCTTGATGGCACCACGATTTGTAACGAGGTGTGCTCCTGACACAACTTTGTCCTTCCTGCCCGTTCCTTATTCAGAGTCATCTGAGACGGGGGGAGAGTGGAGTGGCACGAGTCAGATAAGATTTGATCGAATCAAGTCTTCCAATATATGTTGCGCCACCAGTTTGGCATCTTGCTAATCTCGGCGGTTTGCTAAGGTTCTCTCCGACGGGTTGGCGGGTTGGCCTCTAAAGATCCGACGTCGGGGGTGAATACCTAGGTCTTCATCGCCGGGAAGCGTCCCCGGAAGAATTGCTCAGTCGTGATCCGGGCCGATCCCCCCAGACTGTGCTAGATCAATGGCGTAGCTCGGGGCCATTGTCAACGTGAGTCTGGAATCTTTCATCTTCGCTGATCTGTTGACATTGATCGAGCAGAGGTTGTCTGTCTATGTTACATGCCTGCAATAGCCCGGCCGTCACCTGACACAGCCGACTTGAGGATGCGGTTTATTTGAGTACCTGTACCGGATTAACCCCCGGAACATGATTATTGTTTGTGTTCTTCTCGGTACGAAAGTGCCAACTAAGTCACTGGCAGATGCCCCACTGACAACAAGAAACCTACATACGCTCGTCGTTGAGGCTACGTTTTCCATGCGATTGAGTGGCAGAGCGATCGCCCAACGACTTTAGTCAACCTCTTTGCGTAAGGTTCGTTAGTAAAATCACGACGGCCGGCTTGAGGAATCTCAAGTCTTAGACCATGGCTGCCAATGTCACTGACAATATTTGTGTGTGTTTTTGTTATCAGAGAGGGCAAGAGAGTTCGTAAACCAAGGCGATGGGTGAACAGGTAAGAGAACAGGTGGATAGAACAGTCTGGGGTCTGAAATCCAGATGGACAGAGCCGTTCGGAGACTGACAGCAAGAAGAAAAAGAGAGAGAGCATGAAGATAACGTGGAAACATCTTCAACTTCTCCTCGCCTTCGGACCTCCTCGACACATATAATTAAAGTATTCGACTTTCGTCATCTAAATGAATGACATCTGCTGGGCCCAATGACGCTCCCTCCGGCCCTTTCATTCACTTTGTCGGCAGATACATCAATACCGATGAATCAAAAGCGAGGGCGAGGCGACCTGACGGAAGCTTGATCGGAACAGATCATCTTGGCTCCAGTCGACAGCAGTTCAATTGTCTCTGGCTTCCCTTCGACTCGAGAGGCATTCGCGGGGAAGAGGTTTCGGTGTAGCCCCCGTAATTGACAATTCCTCACGTGGGCCAGCTCACCAGACCCTCTTCAGTAGCCAGTGACCTCAGCGTCATATGTGTTCTTCTTCATTGCATGCCCTGCTGTTATATAGTCAGTAATGACATGGACAAATTCCCCCTAAACAGCTCGTCTCATACCTCCAACCCATATCATTGACTCCTTCAACTTGGAGCACTGGAGATATACAAGACATTTCGCACAGGCGTTGGCCGTCCAGCCGTGCCACTTCTGACGCTCCCTATCATCTGACTCGCCATCGATTGGCATCTTGCAGTGAGCATGGTGAATGAGTCACAGTACCGGGAACAACGAGCCTTCACCTGGAAACCCTTTGAGACGCTCAGCCCTATGCTCAGCTCTTGACAATGATCGCGCGATACTGGGCCAGAAGCACTTGAAATGCCAGTCGAGCCTTGATAGAAATGAAATCTTGTTGCGTACGTCTGGCAAAAGTTGACCCGTTTAGCTCCGGGGATCTCCTTGGCGCTGTTCTTGTCCCTTGTCTGTTCCCAATTTGATGTTTCCAGAAGGTGCCATTGGCCTCTTTAAGGTGAATCCTGCCCCGTGAAGCTATTGGTCCTTGTGTTGCTACCTATCTTCTCGTTACTTTTCAGTGGCTGGTCAAGCTGACGGTTCTCATTCATTTGGTGGAAACAACAACTTCTTGGCAATTCTTTACATGGGGTCCCAAGCGGAGAAAGATGACGGCAGAAGTCGGGGTGTAGTCACTCGAGTCTCTATTAATGGTTTGGCTGCGACCAGGTTCCGTTACGACTGAGTGATTCCTCTGCACACGTGTCAGAATGGCATCATTTGAATGCAGGGGATGTTGGAATCTTCAGTATCTTACCGAAAAGAACAGCCTCGCTGTCGATCTTGTCAGGTTGTCCAATACAACAATAACAACAATGCGGACCAACGGCTTTATGAAGTCGCAGGACGGATTGCTCTAGTCTGGGTGGTTTCTGGAAACTTCTTAACAGCTATTGTAGGATCTCACAAGTTGAAATTGCCGTCTTCCTCGAATCGGTCTGTAGCCATTTTCGTTGGCCATGATGTTTCAGGGATACATCCAAGTTCTGAGTTTGAGAGGAAGACTCGATTCTTTCTAACGTGGAAAACCCAGCATCTTCTCAGTCATCTTCACAAGATAATCCACGAGTCTCAAGAGCCTCCTCGAATGTCGCAATCCAAGTAAGGGATCATGTTCTCCAAGATCCTTTAAACCAGCCTCGTATATTTTGGCTACCTGGTCGCCTGGGCCGACCTGATCGGATCCGGCTGTTGGGTCGACGTGTAGTCGGTTTGTGCGAAGCACGTTGACGTCGGCACCAATGCAGAGATCTTGTCAGAGTATACGGTTGTTGCTGGTGCCCACGGCGGCAGGGCAGGCTATATATATCGTAGGTGACTTTCTAGCTATACTAGGTGATCGTGCCGGCTGAACATTTGGCGAGTCGGCGAAGTGAGGCTCGGGACTCGATTGTAAAGGAGAAGGTTCGGTGAAAGCCTGGTTTAGGACTGACACGGTCTGAGTTTGACCCATGGGCGGCTAAGAGAACTGAGCATATCATGGTGCCCCGAGAAGACTCGGCGGCGGCCGGTACGATGTCCAATAATCGTATTCGATGGCGATTATGGTATGGAAGGAGGAAGTTGGTGGGCAGAGACTCCAACACGATTTATTTCCAGTTCAAGAATCCCAATTATCATGATACACCCTTCTGCAAAGCTGGCGGGTCCAATGCTGACAGAGGTTCTTGTATAGGGTAACGACAAGATCCGGTTGCGAGGTCTCGTGGGACGCCGCCGACACCAAGGCATTCAACGACCTGGCCAATGCCCACTGGCAGTGCCCTAGAAGAAACCTGACGACGGAATTTGAGGATATGGGTGACTGTTGGATCTCAGCGGTGGTGTAAAAGGTACCGTCTCCCTAAGCAATCCCCATCACAGTTGCCTCACACTCCTCGACCTTGGTCTCAGCAGCCTTTGCAGGCTTGGACACCGCGGTCTCAGCACTGCTGTGATTGAAGGCGACGTCCTTTGGGAGGGGGGCGGGGGCGCTAACCCACTGCAGGGTTTTCTAAAAGTCGTCAACATCGATAGCGGGGCCAGTGACCTCCTCGGGGGTCTGTTCGATCTTGGGCTCCCGGCAAGCGTCCAGCGTTCTGACGGGCTGACGGACCGACGGGCTGGATGACGGGCTGATGGGGTGGGTGACGACCGAGGGCTTTTCGAACGAGCCTCTTCCGCAGGTACTCTTGGAGAAACAGACAGGTCATTGTCTTGGCCTTTCTGTGATGAGCTTGACGTTTGGCAGAAGAAAGCTGAGAGGGATCGCTGAAGGGCTTGTCAAAGGATGCTTCTACGTGACTGATTCGAAAGAACAGGCGTACGATCATGCGACCTCTCTCGGTGGTCTGTATGAATAGACCATCGAGAGTTTTTTGGTCAACCTCCGCGGGCTGGAAGGAGGTCTGCATGGTGAAACGCCCTCTCGAAGCCCTCAGACTGACTAGGATCGGAAGAGTCGTTTGCCGTGTGGTATTGGCTGATAGTACCCCCTCTTGGATCTCGGAAGTTGTTGATTCCGAGGAGCGTGATGGGTCTGAAAATGATTCTTAGTGTGTCAAGCGATGACGAGAACAACTCTCAACCAGAAGGCTTAGATACTGTTGTAACCCTTAAATTCGGGTAGCTTCGTAGCCTCGGGCAACTATCAAATTTAATAATGGACCGCTTCCAGATCAATAACTGCCAAAGGATAGTTAGTAGAAATTTGGCATAGCTTCCGCCATGTTTGTCGTACGGAAATTTGGACGCGACCCTGTTCAAATTACCCCCAAATTATCCCCTGATCCTCCAACTCGTATGCTCCCGTTGTCCATATTCCTCCATTCCAACGCGTATATATTCTGTCGGTCTGACTGCGCCCCGAAAACGTGTGTTCCTCTTCAAGCCGGAGCCCGACAGGCATATAAATTCGCTGGGCGACTTGCCGTCTTCAGTGTACTGTCGTCTCAACCACGCGCATGGGTTGCTTGGCTCTTGCCTGCTGAACCTGCAGAATGAGGTGCTCTGCCATCGAGTTGGCTGTAGAAGGCAACTTGCCATGGAAGTCGCCAGAAGAGGTGCCGTCGAACTGGCTGGAGATGCAATTGACTGGAGAAAGTCAGTGGAAGTGGAAGTGCCCGACAACACGTAATTGCCGTACTGAAGGAAGTTCTGGCACCTTCCTGCTTGACGAGCCGCTCGATGGACTAAGACTTGCCGTACCGTACCTGTCGTTGCGTGCGTCAAGGAGCCATGCCCCGCAAACGATGCCGTTGCGTCCGATGACGGACAGAAGCTTTCCGGCCGTAAGTAGAGCGTCTCTTCGTACAAATCCAGGACCGTTTCGGCGTGGTAAGTTCGTGGTTGCCCAGCACAGAAAGGGAGGCTGTCGTTGAGCGGGATGCGAAATGAAGGATACGGAGTACTTCCATGGGGAAGAATCGAGGATCGGAGCTAATAGCAAGCACGCAGCAAACGGAAGATGCTCGCAGTGAGGAGGACCATTATCCAGTCCGTCTAGTTATTCTCAAAAAGATCTGGCTGAAGTTAGGGATCTGGGCAACTGTTGGATCTCTGCGGTTGTGCAGCAGGGCGAGAATCATCTGCTGAGAGCCCTGGCGGAAGGAATTGGGGTAGGCCTTCGGGACGCCCTGCCCCAGCGGCCAGCGGTCTGGTAGCGGAGGCTTTGTCGGCAGAGCTCCTTCCACGAGTAACTGTGGGAGAAAGGAGCTTGCTGAGGTGATCCTTCCGTAGTGGATTTCCGGGGAAACGAAGTCGTATGGCGCACTGCACTGTCGTCTTCTCAGCGGGCTATGGAGTTGTTGGAAGAAGCTTTGCCCGTGGCCAGCGATCTGACGGAAGTAGCCTCACGTTATTTAATGCGCTCGTGAAGCTTCCGTCTGGGTTCCGCAGTCGAGAGTTGATCGATAACACAGAGTCGGTCGTGATCCTGCCAGTAAGCTTTAATGACCTGAATAGTTGGCAAACGAAGTCTGGCTCTTCTGTTGGGTGTGCTCTGACTAACTTGTAACGGAAGCATCCACTAGTCTATACGCACAAGTACGCACGATTTGAGTTTATGCCAATGATCAGAATGCCAGGAGTTGCTTTCGTGGCTCATGCTCGACACCATGGCTGGGAATAGTTTTTCTGACAGGGGGGCGGCTCGCGGGCTTTCAAGCGATGTATCGAATGTATGATGTCTGATATCTGCAGCTGATGTATCCCAACGTCAACCAAGTCACCGTTCTCTTCCACGGCGTCGAGAGCCAGCGGGAGGGGAGAGAGCAACAACTACATCGTCAACTACAACGTCGCCACCAACCGCGTCTTCGTCGATTACGACAGTGCAGACACTGACGACACAGTCGAGGAGATCTCCCGTCTCGAGGCGCACAAGGTGTACGAGACCAAGTCTGGGCTGAGAGTCATGGAGCTGACTGGAGCACATGATTTTATGGACGTGCAGCGACGCCCGAGTTGTGCCCAGTTGTAGCTCTCGTAGGGGGAACATTCCGCTTTGCCCTTTGATCGTCGCCACATGTGCCTTAGCATAGCTCGCCCCAATATTTCTTGGAGAAAGCCAAGCTCAGTCTGCACTCATGGCATTGTCTGTCCACCTTTGTCGCTCGCCCTCATCTTAGATCCAGTGTAAGGAGCAGACCCCCAGCCAGGTCACACAAAGAGGCCGCACGACATCCCTCCATTGGCCCATCTAGTCCGTCAGCCTGTCATTAGTCTCCCTACCGAGAGTCTCCAGATCGGATAAGAATCGGCAGCGGCTGGCTTGGTCGAGGGAGTCTTGTGGTAGCCACTGCCACGCTTGTCGTCGCAGTACGATTCCGCCTGAAGAAACCGTCCATCACGCCTGTCTGTATTGCACTGCTGACTACCTCGGCGTTTATCAAGAAGTCGTCAGTCAACCGAGGGCCCATGAAAGAGCACTACGGTGGGCTCCTGTACGTCACCACCTTGGTATAGAATGCATTGCAGAGCTGGATGCTGAACTCCACGTCGTTGTCGTAATCCGTGACCTGTCCGTTCATCGAGAGCGAGATAGCGACGCTTGCGTAGCATAACGAGCTCTTGCCCTCGAGTATCCTTACTACTTCGTTTGGCTTCGGGTGTGTGTGTTCCTTCTTAGCCACGACCAGGTGCTTGTATAAGGCTGTGAGCTGGCACGCGGTTAGCTGGTAACGTTTGACGGTGGATGATATTGACTTCCCTCGCTTCTTAAAGCTGACGCCCGTCTCCATCATCTTCGGGTCCCTGTTCAAGATATCTGTTGGGACGCCTTCTATGACGACGTCCTCGCAGCTCTCCCGCAGGCGTCATTCGTCTTAGTTATGATGCCGGAGAATAGCCTATATTTGCTGACCCTCTGCTTCCCTTGAAATTCCCACGGCCGATTGCGTATCTCATGTGCGGGAAGTTGTTCGAGGAAGCGACAGCTTTTTGTGACTTACCCCCCCTTGTTGGGAAGTGAGCGCTTGGCGTTGGTATTGGCACTGAAGACGACGACAGTTGCGAGCCTGATGATGCATTCGAGGTCAATCTTGTTGAGCTGGTCCTGGTCTGCTTGGGCTCGTTAACGCTCGATCTAATTTTCGTGACGGGCACCAACTTAACAGTCCCGGCGATCTCCGCGCTTTGCCTCGTGGCGGAATGATTTATAGGCATTGCTAATGTCATCTTCTAGACCTTGAATCAAAATCAATTTATGAAGCTTGTACCGGGCGTCTTCTCATCGGCCCCCAGGGTCTTGATAGTTGCCTTCGTCTCCGACGTCGCATCCGCAAACTCGTCCGAACTTCTATCGCTGTCGTTGTCGTCGTCGTCGTTCTCGTCGTCGTTCTCGTTGTCGCTATCCTCGTCAATGTAATTGCCGCTGCTCTTGCTGTCGCGAGTGTCCGCCCTCCTTTTATCTTCCCTTGTCCTCCCCGTCTTCGCCATCGTCATCTTGAAGAGGCTGATCCATCTTCCTCTTTCGTGGGCCTGGGGACGAGTTCCTACCCGTCTGATCCAAGCTCATGGCGTTCTGTATGTTGTCCGTCGGTCTTCTTGTTACTACCTGCGTAGGCTTTCTGGTTAGCCTTCTTGACGTTCGTCTGCCTGGGGGTGTTGTAGATTCTTCCTAGACGAGGTATTGTTAAAAACCTCAAAGCATAGTCCCCTCTGATTTGGGAGTTGATGGTTGACTCGAGGGTCAAGCTCTCAACGACGATCTGCACGGTCCTGTGCTTGATCGTGTGTGTGTTCGTTCGAAGACCTTCAAGTCAATAGCGGGTTGATCGGCTTTCTTCATGTTCGAAGCATAAATTGGGGCCATACTATTTGTTTCTGTCAGCACATGGCCAGCAGGATAACGGTTTGATTGGCACGAAACGTCAATAAAGTAGTGTGTATTGCTGTGTATGAAGGTGGAAGGGTTGTTGGTGTGGCCCTGACCGCCTTCCAGATCCACCTTATCCGCCGACTGCCCAGAAATCAACAGCACCTGATCTTCAACGGCCCAAGGTACCTCGCATATTATCTGCCCGCTGACGGCGTTTTCTCGAGGCTGGAAGGCATGGCCTCGAACGCCGTCGCTCGTCTTCGCGTCCATGCCGCACATTACAACCAGCGTCGCCCACGTCGCGACCTTGCACCGGGACTTATCCGACATCTAGTCGTATGCCAAACCCCGGTGGTCTTGTTCGCGCCCCTCTTGGAGAAGCGCTTATCTCGTGTTGGCCTTGTAGACCGTAATAGTCGTGGACAGGAACTGTAGCATGAAAGAGTTGGTGATCTAGCCCATATACTCGGGCGTCTTCTCTGATATGTCCTTGTCCACGTGGTAGATTACGAGCCTCCTGTCGATGATGTTGAAGATGAAGGCCTTGTCATTGACCGGAGTTGGTTGCTGATGATGCGAGTCGCACTGGACAGGGACCCGGCCACTCCCGTCGTCCGGGGTCACCAGCGTTCCGGACGTCCACCTCTTGATGTTGTTGTTGTTGTAAGAAAGAAAATCGCTGATGCTGTGCTCATCACAGATCTGAAACCTCCTCTCGACATGTTCTTCACTATCTCCAACTCCGACGGCACGGCCCTGGCTGTCAAAAGACGTACGACACAGGGAAGAAGCTCACAGAGGCCATTTGCTCTTAGGTTCAAGAGGATCAATTACTGAAAGCTGTCCCTCCCTAGACGTGTTCTCCCTGCGCTGACATTTGTGCTGGAGCGATGGGTATGTATGTAAAGACGAAGGGAAAGACACAAAACTCTCTGATGGCAAAGAAAAAGGACGTCTTTCTCGACTCGTCAAAGAGTCATTTCTTTCCTGTGTACTATTAATCCTCGTTTCCAAGTTTTGCAGACGCAGCGGCAATTTTCCTCACCAGACGTGTCCCTCTTCACCAATACTTGTTCCCCTACAACTCAGTCTCCTCCTCATATCTTCTATACTGCCTTCCCCAAATATCTTTAGCAACAGCCGCAAAGCCCATCGCCGGGGTATGCCGGCTGATGTTCCTGGAGTTGTCGACTCCCAATGGCGGCGTAGGAACCAAGCCGACCCTCAACCAGACTCCAATTGACCCTCCAACCTACGGCTGGGTCCTCACTTTTACACACCACGCAAGATCAATCAAGAGCCAGCGATTGATCCTTCGTCACCCACAGAACCCGGCCGGGGCGAACCAACTACCCTATCACAGAGATATCAACAGTTTGCCATGTCATCTGTGTGCTCAATGCAAGCGAGGTTGTGAACGTCGTCGGGTCAGGTATAGCCAAAAGAGCTCAGAGACTCGGCCTTGGTGCGTGTCTTGGCTCTCGTCATCTGTGTCGATGGATCAAGTGTGTGATTTCGGACAGGGGTAGATGATCTGATCGGTTTGGGCATCGGGAGATAAGATCAAAGTTGTTCCAGGCTCGTGGCTCTCACACTATTCAGATCGGGACATTGCCAAGAGGCAGCATCTTTGACGGGCCCGGACCGCTATATCAACGCGTCAGTACAGGGATGCAAACATATCCACCATAGTGATCCTGCCTTCATGGACGTACCTGCCGGAGAATACCACTACCGCAATAACGCCCTCATCGGCGTTCGCCAAGGACCTTCCTACTCTTCACAGGAAGTTGGGCTTCTGGTCGTCCCCGACAGGCAAAAGAATCTTGTCAATGGCCTTCTTATCGATGTGACCTTACACATAAGTGGTGGTCTCGAATAACGAAGAAGAGCAGCGACCTCAGGCTCGACCTGCATGCCGTGTTAGCGAGCTCCAGGGTTGGCTCACACGCAAGGGCGACTTACTGCTTGTCGTCGAAGTATACGTCCACCTCATCCGGCGTGATGGCGAGGGACGGCATAATGATGAGACTCATCACGAACAGTTGCCGGTCTTGGTCTTGGAGATGGAGGACCAGATCTTGGTCAGGTCCTGGACCAGGGTGTTGCGCAGGTTCGCAAGGGGCGTCGTGCCAAGGTGGTCTCGGATCGCGAGAAAGAGCGGTGATCTTAGGCTCGACCTGTGTGACGTGTTAGCGAGCGAAGAGATTTTCCTCATACAAGGACGACTTACTGCTTGTACTTGATGCAGAGCTGGACCTCGAAGGGCTCCGAAGATGTCGGTCAACGAAGAAGGATAGCGATCTTAGGCTCGACCTGTATCGCGTATCAGCGAGTGGCGGGGTTTGCTACGTGAAGGGCAACTTACTGCTTGTCTTTGAGGAAGAGCTGCATGTTGACCTCGAAGACGGTCTTGAGCAGACCCATGTTGGCACCGTTGTACAGGCCGACCTGTGTCTTCCAGAGGTTGACAATCAAGACTTCGCTAGTTGCTAGTGCGAATAGGGCGATCTTTCTCTCGGAATCCTGGTCCTCGCCACACTCACGGCCCCTGGATGGAAGGAAGGGAAGCTGCGGTTTTGGTGGTTCGACTTATGCAGCTGAGCACTCAAAGTAGATGATGTTGGATAGCAGTGTCGGCTTCCACGAGATCTGAACGATGTATAGGTAGACGAAGACAAAGGACAAGGTCAGTGTTGCGACGTATGTGCTTGGAGCGATTGTAATGCTCAGCAGGGTTACGTTGTTATTGACGGTGACTAGCGACGGCATGGAAAGCATGAGGGTCAGAATAGGTTGGCGACCCTCTTGCAGGTCCCGTACCTGGGAGGGTCTAACGTAGTGCTGTCCATGCCGTCGCTGGTCTCCGTCAACAACAACGTTTCCCTGCGAGCTGTCTGGTGTGTCCATGTGTGTATGGGTGAGGTTGAAGTTGAGGTTCTGTCGGAGAAGATGGTGGAAGAAAGGGAAGCTCATGAGGTGTAGCTGTGGGCGGAGCTCTTGCTGACTTTCCTCACGTGACAGTACCAACGACCCCCCCCCCCCCCAAAGGTAGGTACGTGGTTGATGGGAGGGCCGACCTGCCAGCCAGCGACGTTCATCCTGTTGCTTCTTTCCTGTTATCGCTGTACCTTCGGGTAACTAAGGTACCTTAGGTACCTGCCCTAGTCGTAGTTGCCTTATCGGGCCTTATCTTGCCTTTTTGCCATGGTCTTGCTCTTTGGTCCTTGGGACTGCCTTAGAAGGTGTCAGGTACTCATCCCATAAACGGCCATTCATCCCATGGCCTTCCCTTTCCTTTGCCGCCGCGGGCCTTTGTCGTCTGGAGGCGGTGCTGCAGGAGCTTTTGCGACCCCATCTTCCAGTGAACCTGACGACGCCGAGTTCGTGCTTCAGATGAAGTACGTCAAGCTGCTCGCCACTGCCAGCAGCTTTGAGCGCGGTAACCTCGTCAGGTCCTTCTCCTGGTTGGACATTGCAAACGAGCCCCCACCCAGGGAAGCCGTCCAGGACGCACGCGACGCCGTTCTTCTTGGATGTCTGCTGGGTCGTGTACTTCAGTTGTGTATGCAGCATGAACAGCACGATTCCGCGCATGGCTCTACATAACCCGCTGCGCGCCAGAACGCGGATAAGGCCAGTGCTAGCGCCATCCAGGTAGGTGGACTGAGCTATAGGACCACGAAGACGATTCCCGGCACTCTCTTGTACGTCGTCGAGAACAACATGGACCCGCCAGAGTCCCTAGGCTAGATTACCAACGAGAACTTCTTGGATTTGACCTGACCGAATCTGACGTGACTGTATGTCATGTGGTAGAGTCCAGGATAGCGAGGGGGACAAATAGGATGGTATTGCACACCGACTCAACCTTCCCCATCCCAGCCGAGTTGACAGCGAAAGTAGACGTGGATGACCCCGGCGCAAGGACCGCGTTCGTAGGATCACCAGTCTGCCGAGCCGCGGGCATATCCAGCATCTAGCCCTGGACCTCCTTGGTCTGGGCCTGCGCCATCTTCTGGGTACCGTTTTCCGAACTCCGAATCACCGTGCCGAAGCGGCGCTTACTTACTCGGTGCTTTGTGTCTGCACGTGTTGCATACTGACTTGAACATCTCGATCCCAAAAAAGTTGATGCCGAATGTGAACGCTGAACAATCCCGAACCCAGGACTGCCTCCCGCGGCAGGGTGGTCTACGAGATGGTCGAGATGTTGAGCCCAGATGTCATCGCGATCCACAACGGTCGGCTTCGACTTAGAGAAGATGACTATCCATAGATCGACGTGCTAGGATCTGGTTCGAGGTTTAAGAGAGTGATCCTAGGGAATATCGAGTTCGGCATCTTCTGGATACTGACGAACGGCACCGTCGTCGTAGACTCGATATACGACGTGGATAGGGACGTGAGCTCGAGTCGAACCTGTATCTATCTGGATAGTATCGCGACCGAGTTGAGGCTCCCGAAGAAGTAAGAAGCTCAACCCCGACAACATGATGATGCATTTGGATGACAACTAACGACGTGGCCTAGATGATGATGTCAAACGTCAGGGGCTCGGACTTGCACGCCCTCGTAGTCGGGAAAGTGAAGACAAACGACGGGCTGTACAGTCTGGCCAGAATCTCGAGGAGTACGTTTCGGGGCACCATCACCGGCAACTCTGAGCTCATGGTCTTTTATTGTACCACTCCCATGCCCAAGGCCATGGACATGACGCTCGACAAGAGCGCGTTAAAGAACTATTTGCTATACAGTCGGCGTCTTGAGACAGCCATCGTCTTAAGGCAGCCATCGTCTTAAGGCAGCCAGTGTCTTAAGGCAGCCTCTATCTTCAGACAGCCTTCGTCCTAAGCCAGCCTTCGTCTTCAGCCAGCCATCGTCTTGAGACAGCCATCATCTCAAGAAGACAGCCATCATCTCAAGACAGCCATCATTTTAAGCCAGCTATCGTCTTAAGCCAGCCACCATCTTAAGCCAGCCATCAGCTTAAGCCAACTATCACCTTAAGATAGTTATCGTCTGAAGACAGTCATCGGCACAAGACAGCCATCGGCACAAGACAGCTATCGGCGCAAGACAGCCATCGGCACAAGACAGCTATCGGCGCAAGACAGCCATCGGCACAAGACAGCTATCGGCGCAAGACAGCCATCGGCACAAGACAGCCATCGGCACAAGACAGCCATCGTATTAAGCCAGCTATCGTATTAAGCCAGCTATCGTCTCAAGACAGTCATCGGCTCAAGACAGCCATCGCCTCCAGATAGCCGGCGTCTTGAGATAGTCGGCGTCTTGAGACAGTCAGCGTCTTCAGACATTCGGAGTCTTGAGACAGTCGGAGTCTTGAGACAGCCATCGTCTGCGGCTCCATCATCTTAGAGCTCGGGATACATATCGATAAGTATCTCTCCGACAGGACGCTGGATGGACTTGCGGAGAAGCTACTGATATATAAACAGGTCGCAGCTCCCACCCAAAGTCGTGACCAATAACACCATCGACCAATGAGACCAAGTCTTGATGATGGACGGGACAGAATACTTGTACACTGTAAAAGGCGAATCCACGTTGTTCGGCGAAGTCTCACATGATTCAACCAAGGAGAGGGCGAAGACGAAGGCGGAGGAGAACATGAACAGGCAGGCAGGGTACGAAATGCTGACAGTGAGTGCTTTCGGCGCCACGGGAAACAGTTTCGGCGTCACCAACTCCAAAATGTGCGCCGGGATTGTCACGCATACTGTCAGGTACTACATGAGGAACATGGCCAAGGTCGTCAGGAGGCTGGGCTTCAACATCATCTGCGGCGACATCGACTCGATCCTCGTCCACGTAGAACAAGAGACCGAGCACAGCTGCAAGGATACAGCTAATCTCATCAAGCAATCCGTCATCAAGGACACAAAGGGGACCATCTTCGCGGAGGTGGGGCGGGTGTCGCGGAGAACTACAATCATCTCGGCCAAAAAGAAGTACAGGGACGTGAACTGGGCCGACACGTGTGAGACCAAGGGCTTTCGATCAAGATTACAAAGGGAGTGCAGCTCATGCAGAGTGATTTCGGTCATTCACGGGGAGACATGGATCGGACCCAAACGAAGAGGCGTACACACTGTTGGGGATGTCAGGGCAATCTTGAAGACCATCCAGCAGGGGTCTGTGGAAATGGACTGGACCATTTCGAAGACAAGGGTCTCGGGCTAGCCGCACCACGTCTACGTAGATAGCAGCTGGAAGCAGCAGAAGAGTCAGGCCGGGTTCAGGATATGTTCGTTTGACATGCGCAAGAAATGGGTGACGTAGAGGATAGTGTCGGCAATCGACTCCGTTTCCGTGTCCGTGGGCATGGATAACGTCAGGCAGCTGGTTTCTGTATATGATATGCGAAAGAAGATAGCCGCGAGAACCGAGGGGTCAGGAGGGCAGATGAGACCGCAGACGTAGTCGAGACCGAGCAGGCCTAGATCAGCGGGGTCCGAGGTTGACCTCTCCATTATCGTCGTGCTGTGTTGGTGGACGAAACCCGACTGGTGTGACACCTGGAACACCAATATGACAAGCAACATGACGTACAACGACGAAGTGTTCATGATTGACCAGCTACTGACGGAGTCCTGCTTGGACAGTCCTTGATCCAAGAACTTGGAGCTCTTGCTCGTCACCAAGTCCTGGGCGAGCGTGTACTACGACGACGGAGTCATTGTAGCTGTGGATCCGGTCATCCCCGAGAACGGCAGCAGCGAGTCCCGCCCGGTCAGATCTATGCGACGTCCGAATTGGCCTCGATACCTTAGTCGATCACTGCTCGATAGTGGACAGCGGTGACCGGACCGTCAGCTTGGTCCTGTGTAGGATGAGTACAAGAACATGTCCCTGACCAAGGAGCTTGCGACGCTGGAGAAGTACAAAAGCGTTTCGACCAAGTGGTCCAGTCCAAAGCCAACGTCTTTGGCGGCTCCACTATCTCCGCCAAGCTATCGCGCAAGTCTGTCTGGCTGGCCTGGACCGTTTCCAAAGACAACACTCCATGTTCGTGGCCGGGGTGTGCGTCTGGGTCATGGCGTCGAGGAAAATCTCAGGTGGCGCGGGAGATGCCCTTGGGGTCCAACATGTACCACACTAAAATCGTCGACAGGTCGACAATGTACTGCGAGCCCAACATGCTGATTGTGCACGTCGTCGGGAAGGCAAGGCCTTGATGATCTCGGTATCCAGCGGTGTCCTGGTCAAGCCCACCAGGCTCTTGGCCGACGGCAAGAAGTTCACGGCCTGCGTTGAACACTGCGACTCGATGGAGTGAGATCTGAACAAGTTCTTCCTGACCCACGACGTGAAGCCGGGCCAGGTAACGTCCCCAGTCGCGCTGCCGGTCCAATTCTGCAGGTTCTCCGTGAAGCCCAAAAACCAGCTTGGACATGGGAATGATGAAGCACGCCCTTCGCACCTTGCCGACCAAGGGCGTCAATACGATGTCAACGAGTGACCACGGCCAGCCCACGATTGTGACATAGTTGGCGGGGACCATGGCTCATCACGAGTCCAAGGGGTGTAACATTGTTATCATGGAGGAGGATGCGGCAATGACGTTGAGCGTCGTGCAGCAGAAAAGTCGAGGACGTATGCGTGATCTCCGATGAGTATCGCTGCGTCGGAGCAGGTCTCGTGGTATGGTGTGGTCGACTTCTCCTACCCTCCTGGCTTCTGTTCAGAGGGGTCATGGTATTGAATAGGCAGAGTGGAGCAGGCCTATGATGCCAAGTTGGTCCTGAGGACGTATGTGAATAGGAGCGGGGGTGATGAACGCGGTTATGTGTGTGTGTGTGTGGAAGAAGAACTGTTGGAATACATGTCAGCAGGGCAATTGTGGTGTTGAACTTCGTAATGGGGACGTGGAAGCAGGAGATGTTGGTGGGCTGAGCCCACGAACCCTCCGTTGAGTGTATGGAAGGAGGAGGGAGGGGCTGTTTGCTTCTGCCGTCAATTTCAACAAGAATCTCCAGATTGGGCACAAGTTGACGACTTGGTATGGGCTTACGTTAAGGGTTGGCTCCACGCCTCTGACGTCGCAGATGCCGCACCTCGAGGACGCCGTTATAAGGGACGAGTTCCGGCCGGATATCTTCTTCTCAACCAATGAGTTAATGCGGGAGACTGGGGAACAGGTCAGGGGGATGAACGCGAACCTAAATCCCTTCAATGGTGTCATGGACTTCAGGATGAGGGCCATGAACGAGGATGCCCGGACCATGCTGTCACACGAAGACGAACCCGGATGTAACGCTGAGTTCCCGTCCGCGCGTGTGCTTTGAAAGAGAAAGAAGATCAAGATTGCCGAACGACTACGAGGACGTGGGGGCCATGAAATGCAACTGCGGTATAGCGAGGGTGATGATCTTGAGGCACAAGCCACTGAGTCACCGGTTTCGTGCCCAGCATCCCGTCCTTGATGTCGTTGTGGAAGAGGTCGACTACGTAGATGGGGGAACGTTCTTCGACGATCTCCTATCAGCAGTATAACACGCTGATAGAAAAGGCAACGCGCACCCTGCCCGAGATGAGGCACTCCATGACGCTTTCTAACAACAAGAAATTTTGGGAAGTGCCGTCAAAGATCGTGATGTTGCAGAACAACCTCGTGATGGCCTTGACCTGCTTCAACGTCCTGGTTTTCGCGTCGCCGTTCAAGATCATTAACCCTCGTCTTCTAAGCAAGCAGCTTTGAGGTGTTGACATTTGAGTCGACGACCATGTACGAGAGGTTCCTCACATCAATGCTCTCGAGCTCCTGGGACTTCAGGACCCCACGAAGACAAGGACCTTCCTTCCCGAGGTCGCCTGGCTCTTTGTGCAGTTGAGACGATCTTCCTCATCTCGATCGATATGCTCACGACATCGTACAATATAGTTGGTACGTTCCTGTTGCTGACCGCAGCCATGAAGTAGCGCCTGATCATCTCCGGGGTATTGGGACAGGGTTCCACAAGGTGACGCTGTCCTCGAACTCGTGCTTCGACAAGGTCAGCTTGTTCACAACGCCCTTCGTTGTCGACTTACCAGCCTTTGCGTACAAGACCTGGATCGCTGGGTCAATGGTCCGCAACAACCCAGACTTGGAGACCATGTCCAGCGTGGGCAACTTTATCCTCAATGTCTGGTTCTTACTGATGCAGACGTGGCCCTCATACGTCGGTAATTGCTTATTGTTCATCGTTGATTCGTCGTCGAAGTGGCCCTGCAACATCCTAAGGATCGTTAGCAACCCTCGACAAAGTAGTGATCAGCGAGGCGGCGTACGTCTTGAGAACCACCATTTCGTCCATAGACAGGGTGTCAAGGCAGGCCAGTTTGTCGTTCAACATCATCTACGCAACCAAAGTATTGGGCCAGTCGGTGATCTGGTCCATTGTTATCAACCAAGTCAGAAGGTAGCTGTTTGAGAAGAAGAGCCACCTTACGCGGACGGGTTCGTGTCCGGGAAGCAGGCCGCCTAGCCACATGGCCGCAGAGAAGAAATGTTGAAGAACGCCTGGAATGGCATGAGGTGGGTGGTTGTTCGGGGAGGTGATGTCGAGTCGCTTCGTCGAGAGGGTGCTCCTAGCAGATGTTCAAGGTTAGGACGAAGCCATGAGCGAGAACGTCGTCGAGAAGAGGTGGCGACCTGCGAATTCATACCCGGTTTGATCGCGGCCGTCTCGCAAGAGTACACGTTCTTCGGCGACGTCTTGAAGTACCAATGCGTAGCCAACGTCTCTCGGAAAAGCTGCGGCAGCACCATCGTGTCAGTGGAGGTAACGGTCAAGACGAGGGTGCATACAGACCCTGACCCGCCCCTGTTTTCGTGCGAGGAAGAGTCCACCGACACGGCGACATCCCTGAACGTGACGATAGTGATTTCCAGAATCACCCAGTGCATCGAGACCAGGTCCACGACGACGGGGTCATTACAACGAGCACTTCATATGCGAGGTCACTTACACGGAGAACGACGTCGCCGACGTGACGAGCCTCCAGTCCTAGGAGCATAAGGTCGACGGCACGAAGTTCCATGTTCGAGTTGTGCTTGGTCTTGGCCTTCGAGAAGCTTTCACAACAGTCGCAGCTGCTCTTGTCGTTGTCGGAGACGTCATTCTCGTTGTAGCTGCAGGCGGCGGTGTCCTGTCCAATTCTTCATTGTGGAAGGCCTTGTTGTCGTTATTCCGCATAGCCGTGTTGCCCAAGCCGTCCTGTGCGAGTCATCTTGTCCAAAGTGCAGTCGTACAGATCCTCAACCGCCCCCTGGGTCAGCGTGCCCAAGGGGACATCCTCCAACTTGGCGGTCAAGTTGGGGCCGTGGCCTCTGACGCTCGGCTTGGTCTTGACATCCCCGCAGCCCGCTCGCTAGTTCTCTTCGATGACAGACAGGCTTCATGGGCCTAAATTAGTCGAGCTTGAGCTTGATGTTACGGTCGCCTTCTTGATAGGGCTCTCCTTGACGTACCCTGACGACGCTTGCAGGCGGGTTCCGACAGACCCACTACCATCGTCTTGCCATCTGTGTTTCGGAGGGGTAGGCCCGAGGGCTGACGTTTCTCGGGGGTTCGAATAGGTCAAAGACCTTGTCGTTGTAGATCTCGTAGTATGACAAGACAACCCTGGGCTCATTCGCGGGGCAGGAACTCGATCATCTAGGAGATCAAGCTATCGCACTTGACGTAGTAGTTCTGTTTGCTGTCGTACGTGTGGTGGTCATGAGTCGAAGGTGTTGATGATGGCGCTCGTCTGTGCCTCGCTGCGTCCATACGCGCGCTGTGTCTCTCGTCAGTCTAATCCAGCGAGATCAAGCGCACAGGTAGCTACGACAACCCGCACTACTGCCCGGTCGCCATTCATGACACACGGAGTAGCTGACATCTGAGGGTGCTGGCATCTGCGGCTCACCTGAATACATCAAGCTTCCATAACGCGTATGGTGAATAGGTCGCGTCTGGAGCATACAGTGAAGCTGGGAGGCGGGGCATGAGTACGGAGGATCGAGTTGGTCGAGGCGCCGGAGCTGCTGATCTGCAAGTGCAAGTCGTCCAAGGCATTGATGAAGGTAATGATGGAAAACGTGAAGAAGTCGGGGTTGCACAATGTGAACAGGCTCAAGAAACCATCGTCAACAGCCCCATGGAGTTGACTGTGGCAGTCTGCATCGCGTGTGTCAATCTCCAAGACGCGCTTTGGCGAGGCGGGGGGAGTGGAACGTGCTGGAGACAATCCCGGACCAAATGCTCCGTGGAGAGGGGAACAGCGCGCAATCACGTGCCTTCGCGGTCGCCAGTGGAGAAGTCCCTTCTTTCCTTATTCCCAGTACTCCGTAGGTACCCAACCATTTCTCACTTTCCTTTTCCGCTGGTCGCATCGGGAACCGTCCTACTTTGCCCTGCAGGAATAAAGTGGGTTCCTCCAGCCATTGTTGTGGCTCTGTCAGTACGTACCTACTTTTTTGGGGGGGCAGGCGCGCCGGGTAGACGCCGGATGAACCTCCTGCCCTGTGCTGGAAATTGGGAGATTCTGCAAAAAACACCCAAAATATTGGGAGATTTTGGAATGTGGCTGTGTGTGGCGGCAGGTGGCTGGCCGCCCAGACCACTCCCTCCTCCTGCTCCTGCGAACCTGCCAACCAATTAGCGTTACCGCGGCTGCTGGATCGGGCAGCTGGGGCACTGCTCACCTCCAATGCTTTTGGGTCAGGTCCACTTCCCCAAACGGCTCCGCGGTGCGTGAGGCCATCGCGTTAGGTATGACAAAGACCACTGTGCACGCCCTGTCAGCCTTTGGCAACATCCCAAGTTCATGATCGGCAATGATCCCTCTCCTCTTTGCGCCTTGATATCGAAAAACTTCTGTCCACACTGCTTACTTTTGTTCGTGGTCCCGCGAGTTTCGAATCTACCCGCAGCCTCGTGAGCCAGCCTCATGGTCACGTGCCGGACATTCGGTGGAACAAGATCTCGACAGAGGACCCCAAGATCGACATCAGGCAGACGGTCGACTTCTTCGCGAACAATAGGCCGGCGCCCGGAATCATCTTCATATACGACATGAACTCCGGCCGGAAGATCCAGACGGATAACATGGAGGGCATATTGATAAGATTTGCACGCCAGTCGCCACGATCTTGGTCTGTACATGACTGTGACTGACAAGAGGAGGAGGAGAGCGATAATGGAGAGGGGTCACAGGAGCGTAGCCACAGATGCCGGCAAGCACCCAAGGGCAGTAGCAGTCTAGTGGATGGCTACGCGCCCCAGGATCGCGTCCGCCGAGGTCAAGTTCAACGTTGAGCCCAGGGTCCTGATGTTATGGCTTGCACGGCTCCGGCATCGTCCACGACAGCGCAAACTGCACGCAACTTTATTTGGATGGCGTCAAGATCGATAATACGGCCATCCACGCCTACGAAATGTATCTCGACTTGACGTTTGGGAAATACTCCGACGAGTCCTACGGGGGACCGTCCCCCGTGATAATGATGCCGAACGCATCGATGTGCGGGCTCTCGGACTTTCAGTCATACCTCGCGCTCCAAAACTACATGCTCTACGAGAAGATGTTGGAATGTGAGAACGAGCATCTCTGTGTCATTTCCCTTGGGACTTTGCATCAGGTTGTTCTACATCCTCCTCAGGGTTCTTACACCGCCATCTTCTCCGTCTTCGTGTTCTATTTGATGATGTGTATCAAGGCCAGGTACCAGGCGGGAATCTCCTCAGGAGACACCCGAAACTACATGTCCCCCGTTCCCGTACGACCTCAAATGCGTGGACTTCGCCCTGGAAAGGCCCTCCTCGATCTTCAACCTGGTCTTGGACCTAGACGAGACAGTCTCGTGTGTACCATCTCCGACTTCAGCCTCCTCCCGTATGTCTACAAGGGCAATGGCCGTCACCAGTGGAATCATGAGGAGCACCAACGCCCTCATCGTCCATTTTTTGCGGCTCGGTGCGTCGCATCCTCAACACGTCGGAAATTTTCTTGCCGCAAGTCATTGACGAAAGGGAACACGATTGCATAAGGCATACGCAACAGGACATGGAGGCGATGTTCGAACTCTTGGTCACAAACCCCCGAGGCCATAAGGATGACTACTGTTGCTATACATGTCAGCAGGGCAAGTCTTTCGGCCGATACGAAATCCCAAAATCGTACTCGACTGCGTAAATGGTATGGAAGAAGGGTGGTGGTGAGTAGAGCCATGATTCCTCTGCTAGGTGTACGTAGAGTGATAGAAGAGCCGTTTGCACTGGCCGGACCACTTTATGAATGCCTTTTCCTGCCGTCAAACTCCAACAACCACAGTGCCGTGGGGCGAGGTTCACGAGACTCGAGACAGACATCGTATAGCTGAAGATTGAAGGCGAGAAGCTCCGTCGCAGCTCTAGGCCAGGCAGACAAATGGTACACGGTACAGAGGCAGGCAGAGGAATGACCATGAGGATGTTGGTGGACACAGTCTTGAATGAAAGTTCCTGAACGACACAATGATTGCTTCTGTGAGCATGTTGATCGGGATACCCCTGTGCCTGAACAGCGTCGACAGATGGTTGTTCGCGACCATGAAGATATGCACGAACTTTGGCCTCTCCCTCCAAATTTTGACGCATCTTACGACCTCCTCCGTACTGGTGTTCTCTCTGATCTTGACCGAGTAGCCCGTTTCTCGTCTGCAGTCCCTCGTATGTCTCCCAAGCCGAAGCCCGAGAGTCGTATACGTTCGCTGGTTGACTTGCCGCCTGTAGAATGTTCCGACTTCAACCACTCGAGTAGGTGGCAAGGTCTTTATAATTGCCTTCGAGACGGCTGAGGGTGACTTGCCGTCGAAGTGACCGGAGAAGGCTTGCCGTCGGAGTGGCTAAAGGAGGAGACTTGGTGTTGAGAGATCACTTTGGTGTTAATGAAGGTTGTTCACGTGACAGTTCTCCGTCGAAGCCGGATTCTGACGGAGGAAAGCGTATAGGGAATGCTGGAGGAGGCGGACTTGTCAGTGGTTTTCAGGTGGAAGGACGTCATTTGGTGTACCAGAATGGCCTTTTGACTGCTGCGAGTAGGTGGTGGAACTAGAGTGTGAAGGACGACGAAGGAGGGCTTGTCGACGTGGCTCTTCCGTGGCGGGTTCTCTGGTTGAAGGAAAATCTCGCACCGTGGAACTATCTCTCGTAGCTTGCGTCTGGCTTCCGCATCATCCGAGCGTCGAAGGGGCGGGGCGGTTTTGGTGGCTATACCCGGGGGGTCATCGATGTACGGCCTGCTCTTGGTATTGACAGCACCTTCATGAGCTGCCCCTGGGCCATCATCCGAGCATCGAAGGGGGCGGGCAGTCTCGGTGCCAGGATGGGCAAAACCGGGGGACCGTCAAGTGGGATTCTTTCGATTTCGATGGCACAGAGCCAGTCATGATCTTGCCAGTGGGCCTCTCCATCCAAATCTTGAGGCACCTTGCTCTTCTGATGAGTACCCTGGCCATGCGAAGTTGTGCGATCCCAAGCACTGACGAGTGATGGTCCAAGGTACATGTAAGCAGGGCAAGGCCTTTCGGCCGGTGCAAAGCCCAATGATCTCGCATTGATTGGGCTGCGTAGTAAATGAGGTGTGGAAGGAGGCCTTTTCGATGTGACTGGACAAAAAGTGGAAGTAAGTGGGTGAGTGGAAGGGCCGTTTGACGCGACCCAGACCGGGCACCTTCCAAAAACCCCTTTTCTGCCGTCCATGTTCCAATACCTTAGGCAAAGGTAAGGTAGCCACGACTGCCACGACTGCCGGAAGTTGGCGAGCTCGAACAGCGCCACAGAGCAGCAGCATGTGCTAGAATTGGAGCAGGAACATGGACTTCTTCACGAGCCACCTCAGGTGACCAAAAACAACCAGCACGGTGTGAAAGAACACGGCCCACACCTATGTATCATGGGCAGGAACACCCTGGAGTCAAACACTTGATGCGTGTGGACGAAAGCCATGATTTGTGATGGCCAATGTACCTTGCACCAGCGGGGGGAGACCGAGATGGACATTCGCCGCTCACTCACCTTGCCCAGCCTTGACAGCCAGCCTAAGGTACTCCGTACTTTATCATACCTACCGGTGGGTCAGGGGAAGAAAGTGCGGTGCCCGTGAAGTGCCGGTGTGCTGCAGCCGCCTCTGGCATATCTCTAATCTGATAAGCGATAAACAATGAGCCCATCACCAGGCACCAACTCACTCATGGGCATGGCAGTGGTAGGCAGGAACACCAATTCCGTTTCATTCACACATAGCGCTTGGATCAACAAAACTCGGCAACCAACAAGATGAGATGACAGTATCCTCCCTCCTGACGGAATCTCTCCCCTCCAGAACCATATTACACCAGCGCTGATTCTAATTGCAAGTCGTGCAGGCCCGCACGCCTCGGTCAGGGACTTGAGAGCGACGTTGATTATGTGCGCTGCCAGCGCGGCCTTCTCCTTGGTGACAACTCCTCCTTTTTGCTCGTGGTCGTGGCCCCTCACCCTGTGCCAGTTGCCCTGCCTCGTGTCGTCCTCATCGTCCTCGTCCTCGTCCTCGTCTCCGCCGTCGTCGTCCTCGTCGTCGTCCTCGTCGTCGTCGTTTTCTTCCTTTGCGCTGTCGATTGCGCCTGGGCCTCGGTCGCGAGAAGTTCTTTAAGTAGCACCGTGGTTGTTGATGTGCATGTTGATGATGATGATGATGATGATGATGATGATGATGATGATGATGATGACGATGATGATGTTGATGATATGGATGATGATAATGTTGATAATGATGAACTTTTTGACGTCGGTTCCGCCCCGCAAGGGCTAAAGGGCGCCTACGTCGGCTGCTGTTGATGTGCATGTTGCAGTCGAGCATGACTTCGTGAGCACATCTTTGTCAGTACGGTGGGCCAATAACTTCCACCTTGCAATAGGCTAAGCGGACTGATGCAGAGAACATTACCCATCATCTTGCCGCTTTAACCTCTCTGGTAACTCCATGGTCGTGGTATTTGATTCGTGCCGCTTCTTCTGCAATTTCCTGCCGACGCGCTTCTTGACATCGTCCTCGCCGAAGCTGACGCTCGCAGCGCCAGCTAGAGCGGGAGACATCAAGAAGCGCGTCGGGGTGTCTTGTCGGTCGGTCTTTCGGCGGGAGGCAGTCGAGTGGTAGGTCAAAGGCTACCTTGGTGAGGTAGGACTTTTGGTGTGTTGACGTTTTCTTTGACCTGCCACTCGACTGCCTCGTTGTTGGGATAAAGATGGAATGTTGACGGCAGAAAAGGAGATTCCGAAGATGGTCGGGCCGTTGCAAACGAGCCCTACCACCCACTTACACCCAACGGAGGAATCGTGGGCTCTGCTGACCAACATCCTCCATTCGTACACATACGCAGTTCAATACCACGATCATTGAGCTTCGTGCCGACCAAAAGGCTTGCCCTGCTGACTTGTATACCACCCAACACAGAATAGGACTTTGGAGCTAAGATCGCCACCACAAAAGTCAGCCGATATCACTTGATGGCAGGAGAGTCCGCAGTAGTTAGCAAAGCGATGAAATGACGTACCAGGGAAGGAGACGCAAGCGTCCCTTCCTCGGTGGAAGGTCTCAGAGCGTCAGCGTAAGAAGCGGAGGGTGCATTAGGTTGTTCCAGCTATACTTCAGCTGGTGATGCTTCTGAGAGCCTCTCGAGGTGGCTTGCGATGGTCGTGATCGATGCCGGTCGACTGTGTCGTTGAGAATGGTGTAGAACTGCTCGAGATGGCTCGTGATGGGCTCGAGCGCGTAGGACATCGTGTCATCGACCTTTGGCTCGGGTCGATCATACCCTTAGGTATAATCTCCGATGTCGAGCAGCTTGGAGGTGCTTCCGGTGTGGGCTCTGAAGCAACAGAACCAATCATGGGCTGTGCGGCCATTGTTTGCGCCCCGGTTTCAGCGCTGTTTATGGCCGCTTCGATTGTCTCCTCAAGAGGTGTGAGCGTTGAGATCTCACTTGCCTTACGCTTTGGAGTGGTCTCACGATAGGCTCGGCCGTGTTGTATGTCGTCTCGTTGACGTTCGGCGCGGGTCTACCGTGCCGTCGGGTGCGGTGTCGAGCCGCTTGAGATGGCTCGCGATGGGCTCCATCCCACGGGACGTCGTCTCGTCGCGTCGACCTTCGGTTCGGGTCGATTATACTGTTAGGTATAATATCTAACCGCTCCATCAGGGACAGTGTCCGGCCGCTCGAGTTGGCTCGCGATCTCTCTCGCTAATCTGGAGTGCCTCTGTCTCTTTTGCTACCGCCACCTCTGTCGTATTGTTGACAACAGCCAGTGCCTCGACCATGCTGCCGGGTGCGGTGTCGAGCTGCTCGAGAAGGCTCGTGATCGGTCCGGGCACGTGGTACGTCGTCTCGTCGATCTTGGCCCTCTCGACAGGGCGCGATGCCTCTCTTCTGCGTCTTAATGTGGGCATCTTGGGGACGATGTGCTTGCGCGTGTGAGTATTGATGGAAGAAGCAACGCGATATGATTGACGGTGCGCCAGCTGCAGATGTGGAAACTTTCGCCAAGCAGGGAAAGGGACTTCCTAAGCACGTCCTCCAACAACAACGCAAACGAGCCGCTACGAAATACGCGGCCTGTGTGATTTTCCAACTTCGAAGAAGAGGGAGGAAATCAGAGAAGAGTGGACGGCGCTGTACGGACTTGCGGTCCTGTGGTGGTCGAGTCGGAGGTTATCGGCGCTGGTGTCATCCGCTCAATGGTTGCGGGAGGGGTAGAGCGAGAAAAAAGAAGTTCGATGGTCCTCGACGAGGCCCTCAATGAGCTTACCACGATTGTCAGTTGACATGATCATGCTCGTGAAAACTCATTCAAAGAGCGACGACTTACCTCTGGGCACAAACCATATACTACCCGCGTTGATTCTGGAATGTGACTCCTCCACCTTCAGAAGGTCATAGTCAGTATGGATACTGTAGTACTTGCCTACCGCGAAAACAACGGGCGCGAACACTAACGTCTGTCAGACTCGGAGCAGTTGAGCGTCGGCAACATGTCTTGGCCGCATGTTCCCGAGTTGCGAAAACGACAACTAGCGGGCAACGAATCTCCAAGGTCTACGCGGCTGTCAGTCAATCCTTTCGTCCTCGAAACACAGTCACGCAGATGGAAAAGGCTTGCCTCTGTAATGAATGCTGCAGTAGAAATACTGCAATAAGAATGCTGTGGTAGGGATACTGTAGCGAATGCCTGCCACCATCGTCAGTCAATTCCCTCACACTAGAGGTGCAGACGGGAACGGCTTACCTCTCGGGATAAACCGCATTACACCAGGGTTTATTCCAAACTGGGACTCATGCACGATGATCAGGACTTTGCCTTGGAACAAGAAGAATGCCATATGGGTCTTACGCAAGTTATTTGGCCGCATCGGGATTGGCGATGCGCCAGCTGCAGGTAGACGAGAGAGGTAGAGCGAGAAAAGAAGAAGTAAACATCAGCAGGGCAACTGTACGGTTGGCACGAAGGGTCAATAAAGTGGTGTTGATTCCTGAGTATGGAGGGGGAAAGCGAAAGAATTGAGACGAGGGGGAGTTGGGCGAAGTCAACGATTGTTCCAGAGGTGGTCCTCCAGAGGTTGTCTGTGAGTGGAAATCCCATTGGTGTGGCCCTGGCCTCCTTCCAAGACCACCGTTTCCGCCGACTGCCCAGAATTGTCCGTGGATGAGATGACCATCCGGTAAGAGCACGCCGCACGCATCAGCTGCACTTTGTCAATTCAAAGCAAGAAAGAGCACAGCCGGAACTTTGAGCATCTTCCATCCAGAACGGCAAGAACGTGTAGTACGTGGCGTGACATTCGCCTCACTTCTCAAGCTACCTACGTGCCCAGGTAGGTAGGTACCTACCTACTTTCCGGAGTACCTTGCGCACCTGCCAAATGAGGTGGGTGACAACATCATATTCCTGCCATCTCTCATTTTGACGGGCAAGCACCACTTTCATCTCTACTATCGTAACTAGGTACCTTACCTAACCTGGAAGGTACCTATAGGCTGCTACTCATATCTCCCGGGCGTGACAGTCCCCCACCTTTGAGGTTCCCTCAGGCAGACCAGGCACAGTGAAATCGGGGTCCGAAATTCGCCTCGGCCCTTCCAGAGTGAATCGGGTGGCAGATCAGCCAGAAGAGCCTTGCCCATGTTGAGACTCGAACGACCGTCCTTCGGCTACATGCGCACGTCCCGCAGATGATGCGACACTCTACCTACCCCTTCCATTCGTATACGTAAAGGAATACACTCTTTCTGAAGGAACCTCAAGATACAGGTGGTGGAAAGTGCGTGTTGGATGTGTCGAGCGGAAATCGACTTTGTCTCATAAGGTACTGTGCCTGCCAACTTCTGTTTGCCTCTGTGTGCCGCGGGCAGTTTGCTGTTTTCCTGCAGTTTGTCTTCCGCCTTGGTTCCTTCTCTTTCGATTCTCGCCATCTTGACTCCACAATAACTCACCTCGGGCTGTTCGGGATTGGTCCCCCACCTCGTAGTCTGTGGCAGCTTAGGTAAGCACCATTTCAGGACAAGGCTGCCCGCATTCGCCGAGAATTATGATGGGAGTCATTGACCAAGGGTCATTTCAGCTTTGGAGATTTGCTTAAACATTCGCGTGGACTTAAGCATCTATCAACAAGCCTGGCATGCTTCAGGTATGCAGCAGCATAATTCGGCGCCACTATGACATTCAGGCAACACATGAGGCAACTTGTTTGGCTCTGGCATCGTCCCCGCGCTAAAGTCCTCCCAGCCAGTTTCCGGACTGCCCGCCAGCCTCTCGTAGACTATGAGGCCTGGAGACTTTCATCCAATACGGAGTAGCTCATGTTTATTATGATAATAAGCAGGTGAAGGGAAGCAAACGACTGGTCTTGATGTGCACAGACAATTTGCCCGAATCCAGGGCTTTGGAGCCACAGCCTTGGAACAAATAGCAAACAACCGTGATTGCGGGAACGACAAGATCACTGGAGGCTTATCTGCTCGACAAGATCCACCAGGACGTTTTCCTTAACTCGCTGGGAGTCTTATCTTGGTCTTCGATACATGGAGGTCTTAAGTCCAACCGGTTCGGTGAGAGTGGGAAAGATTGCGGATTCAGCGAGTGACAAAAACAGGTGGAAGCTTTGGGTATCCATTCCGCGTCTTTTCCCAAGTACAATAAATACGTCATTGAAGTTGCTGTCAGGCCATCAGAGAACACTGCAAAGAGTCGCTTGGAGTCCACTTGAGTCTCGAAGTCAATGCTCGGAATTATGGATCAAAAGCACCATAGCCTGTCAGTGAGCGTTGGTAATACAGAGTTAGGATGGGTGTGGCCACTACGGCTAGTCGATTAAAGGAGAAGACTAGTCCTTGGAACGACCATCGAGAGAGCTAGGAGCTGGGATCGTGTTGTCCGACGTGGCATCTGTCTTGAAGCCATCGCGGCCGACAACCACCGACCTTTCGAATAAGGAAATGCCAGTTCCAGGCCCCAGTGAACAGACATTCCAAGCAGCGACCAGTAGACAGCTTCAAACGCCCAGAGGTTGGGGAATTGCAAGCCCGAAATCCTCTTCATCTAGGTCATCTTTGCAGACATGGCACGTGGCAATCACAGAGGCACTGGAGCAAAGCAGCCACCACGCCCATGGATAAGTTGTCGATACTGATGCAGAGAGGCTAGCAGTCATCCACCCCTCTCATCGTGTCAAAACACAATGTGCAGAGATCAAGACTGTACAGGCAGAGCTTATCGCCATCAAACATCAGTGAAAGCGTTCAATCGGACTGCAAACACTCTGCGATTGAGACCAGCACCGAAGAAACCATTGCGAGCTAGTCAACCGATGACATTCTTGGCCTGCGAACGGACATCGATAGCCTTGAAGCACGAACAACAAAAAGTGAATTTTCTGGTGAATTGTTGATCACCTGTCTGAGAGCTTAAGACCAGACCAAGCTATCTCGGAGACGCAGAGGGCGCTGGACGTGGTTGTTAAGTCTGCAGGTAGCGAGATTGATATTGGTTGAGCGTGCGTGATGGGTGAAAGTCGAGGGCAATGGCGGAAAGTCTGGAACTGGAGAATCGACCGAGCTTATCCCTGCGCAGAGTTGGGCAACTACCCACTCACCTCCAAGCGACCTGGGGATTATTCGCAATCATTCTCGCTTCTCTCAAGACTCGACATTATTTGATTGAGCTGCCACAAGTTGAGAGGCGCGAAACAGAAATGGCAACAAATTTGTAGGTTTCAGCCAGGGAACGGACCCGATACAGAGGCATTACCCAGGCTACTAGAAGTCACGATGGCATGATAAACACACAAGCAGAAGAACACAGGGCTGTCTGATCTGGAGTCACGGCTGGATTTATTGGAGTAATACTTACTCGAACAATTAACACGGGAATTCATCAATAGGCCGAGCATGCGCGCAGGCGTGGCTAGATTGGAAGAACAGAGCAGCAACTCTTGAATCGGGGTGGTGACATGAGTAGTTGGAAGCAAAATGCCTCAATCGGATTAAAACTAAGATATGGAAGAGGGTGCTAATTTGGGATAGCGCATGGAAGCCGATGGTCCCTCGCACGGCAGACTGGATAACAGCTTCCAGTAGCTTCCTCATTTCGTGGATGCATCCTTGGAAGGGCAGACAAAGTTGCAGGCTCGAACAAAGGCACTCGATGAGGGAGACCAACTCGCCAATAATGTAAAGTCACTAGATACACCGTCACTGTGCGAATCAAACAGTGCGTCTAAAGTTTAGATACAAAGGTCAAGAATCTGGACAGCCTAGCAGCAGAGTGAAAGCCATGATGGTTTGACGGCAAACAAAGGCTGAATCATGATCTTACGAATCTACTGGCATGGCCCGCTGAATACCATGTCGCAGGACGAAAATGGCAAGGAGTGAAAGATAGTTGTGTAAAGAAATCGATTAGCTCGAGACCCTGCTCATTATCAAAAGAGAAAGAGAGGGCATACTCAGAACGAGGCAAACTCAAATGATCAAGCAGTCTGACAGCAAAGCTCGCAGGCAAAGTGTCGAGTAATGGACTTATTGGCCAAGGCCATCTGGAAAGGCTCTCTCGACATGAGCATAGCCTGTGTTCAGGCTTTGAAGATGGAGCCAGTGGTTTGAAATAAGCTCACTCAAACTTGCCTGGCAGGTGCCGGCGTCTGCTCAGGAGTCAACCGAGGTGGCAAGCGGCATAGCATTGTCCAGACAACAAGAACAAGGACAACAAAAGGCTTCGGGCACCAAGCCTTTCTGTTAGAATAGACATATGCGAGAATGTGCCTCCAGACACAAAATGTTGAGCATGAAAAGACGAAAACTACACTAGGTCTTGTTCGCCTTCAACCAGAAAGGTGTTCTTCTTACCCATCAGCCTGGAGCGGCATGAGTCCAGACATCCTGTCCAGCAAGAATGACTCATGTACTTCGAGACTCACAGCAGCGGGTTCCGAAAAGATTGCAGTTTCCCAGGAAAGTTAGGAAGGAAAACACACATATGGGCTGTGGGCTACAGCCAGACACTCCCAAACAAGCTCAGAGAATGAGCAACTTCAATCCAAACTAAACAAAGGTTGGTGGGGCAGAATCCGAACGTCATGCTAACGGATGATCTGCCGTCTCAGCCTGTCTGAGAAAAAGAGACGACTTGGAACAAACATCAGGGCCGCTTTGAGGTCACCTGTCAGAATTGAGGCGGACTACGGGGGAAAAGGGCGACCTAGCAACGAGAGATTAGCCAGACTAGGCCTTATTTGTGAAAACACTTATCTGAAGACTGAAAGGCTCGGGTAACAGATGGAAAACACTGGCAGATGGTCTGGAGACAAGTCGCCCACGATTACGGTCACTGAGCATAGGATTAAGAACAAGAAAAGTGATGATAATATGGGGCGAGGTGAGAAATAAGTCGTCCATCTCCGCAGGGCACTTGAAGAAAGAAACGTCGCGAGTCAGACCTCCACGACAGACGGGCAGTATGAAGGCGAGTGCGGCGCTGTATCAATATCCTGGGGAAAGCGGCAGCAAGTGCAAGGAGCCAAACAAACTGACAACAGGATAGTGGTGTCAAGGGTGCCTTTCAACGAATGCATAGCACTCAACATGATGAACGAGGCAAGGCCGCAGGAATGACGCAAGTCCGGAAATTCAATATTTGCGGGCTCCCAAGGCAAACTTCTCAGACTCGGCTTCGATGAGGTTGTGGCGTTGAATTAAGACGGCCTGATCGACTGTATTAAGTCGTCCTGGCAAATAATAAAACCCAAAGACCTCGACATCGAGTCTATGCATTACCAACTTTGCTATTGCCAATAATGGCAGGTGGAGAGTCGCAGGATCAATTGGGCAAGCGACGACTTTGCAAGACTCAACAGATTCGTTAATTTGGGCTGGCACATGTCGAAAAAGCGAGTTCATTATTATCGCGGGCCTAAACTTCGTCATGGTAAAGCAAGGGAGCGGCCTCATGTATTTGTATCTGGATGGTGTTATTTGTTAGAAGTTCTTCAGTGTTTCCAGGAAGAATTAGGAGGGACAACTCAAGCGTTCTCTGGCTACCTTCCTGTGGAATCACTTCCTTCCTTGACCATCCATCGCAGTTGGGCATTCCGCTTTCCACGTTTCCGGACCCCCCCGCCCCCATCCTTTTTCTTCCAACTCGCAGTGCTTCCTACTTCCGAAAAATAGTCACTGAGGCTTTACGTTTACATAAACGTCAGGAGGGTACCCATACGATTGGAAGGAAGGGCCAATGAAGTGGTATTTGTTGCTACCTTTGGAGATGGAAGGTGGAGGAAATGGGTAGAACCTGCAATTCCTCAGAAGTGGTGTGTAAGGGGAAGAAGGTATGGCCCTGACCGTCTTCCCAGTCCACCTTTCCTGCTAACCGGTCAGAGATCCAACAACTTCCCCTCATCTTCACTCGTCAACCTCACCGTCGCAGTTATCATACCCGAATACGTCAAAGACACCGTTGCCGAGTCCCAAATGCCACCAATGCCGATCTTGAGAGCGTCGCCAGTGACAAGTGGAAGTTCTTCGCAGACACGACCGAGCACCACAACGACACCTACACCAAGTACTTCCAACACAGCTGTTCAGCCCTGGTCACAAGCCACAGCTCTATGGCTTCGAGTCTGTCCATACCCAATCTCTTTGTTACAAGAGACCCAGGAAAAGCTCCTCAGGTTGGAGGAGGAATCCTCTAGCCGTTTCTGGCTTGATTATGGACTCTGTAGGTGTTCCACTCTGCTCTTGGCTCTTCTCAACCCCCTAAAAGCTGCCAGCGGGACTCCACGCATCTGATCCGACCTCATCCTTATCCCATGCGCAGCGGCCATACGCTCCTCCGACTCTCTTTATTTACGTTGCAACCTCCATAAGGCCTGCACCGCAGCTCTCAATCGCCACTTCCGATAGCGAAAGCCCGCAAATACTTCGGCCTTACGTCAAACCGACAACTTTCCACCGGCTGGTTATCTAGCAGCCGCAATGGTACCGAGCCGTCTCAATGGGTCCAACCCATCAAACCAATAGTGTTTATCGCAGCAGCGTCCGCAGCAGCCTCAAGCTGGTCCTTGTACGTGCCATGTCATGTGTCACTCTTGTCGAGGAGCCTTCGAAACTGACAATATAGCTCATCTCCGCCTCAGCGACAGCGAGATCATGGCTTACGGCGATCAGAAGGATGCCGCTGCTGGTGGTGGCGGTGGTACTACCGTTGGCTAGAGCAGCCTTCAGAACCGCATGTGCCCCAACATGCGTACTTCCTTGGCATTCTCCTCGAAATGTACAATCTGAAGACCTCCGACAAGGCTGTGCTCCTTCGACGAATTTGCATGATCAGCAAGGAGGCCTAGCCCTTACGATTCAGGCCAAAGTAATGATCAACAGCAATATACCAAGGGCCTTGTATGAAGTACGTTACTCTTGTTCTGTTCTTTCCCCACTCAAAGCTAACAAAATTGAACACAGCCTCGATGCCAAACTCATATGGCCATCCAATAGGTCCCTCTTATTAGCGACCTGCTTCATCCCAGCAGCAGTCTGGCGCTGGCACGTGTACATATCATTCTGTTCCACCTTGTTGTTCAGGAAGCTAACTCTGTGGTCACAGCCATGACAACGGTATCCTTGGCCGCTCACGTCCATCCCATCAACAACCCCCTTCATTGCAACAGCAGAAACAGCCTAGCATTGACTCGTTTCCCCCTTTATCCGCACCCCCTCGCACAGTTACTGAGCCAGTTCTCGAGCAAATCAACAACTCATCCCACACGAGATCTACATCATGCGCGATACCCGGCCGGCCGATCCCCAAAACGTGCTTCGGGTGGTGTCGAATAAACAAGAGCTGCGACGAGGCCTCCTCCTCCTCCTCCGTCATAAGTCGCATGACACGAAATCCATGCTGACACAGTCGGGACGCGTCTCGATGATTTGTTGGCTGATTGGGAGCCTTGTGTTCATCAGACAGTCAAGGCTGAAGCTGCATCCGTCGCCATGGACCTCGAGCTTATGGTGATGGGGGGGGGGGGGGCAGTCTGACTCGCATGATGACTTTGGTCATGACGATAATGCCAGAATTATCGCCAAGAACGCAGAGGCCGCTGCTAACGGGCGTCCGGAGCACAAGAAGATCGGGCAGTTTATAGTTCACAGAGAATGGTCACGTAGCTGATCACTCCTTCTGCTTTGTACATTTCCGAATTACCCCTTCCGAGCAATGATACATGAATTACGGCTCTCGATGACGCCCACAAGCATTAGAAAGACTCTTCATTTTTCTTCTCCTCAAAGTCCTCCACGCTTCGCTCCTGATATAATTCTATGTCTACTCAAATTGCACAACCTTGCATCGACTGGTAGCCTCCTTCCACTCACCAACTCGATCGCCTGTCCTTGGCCCTTCTTCCCTATCCCTTCTATTGGCCTTGTGTGAGCTCCTTCTTCCGCTACTATACTTCTTGACTCCACGCATCTCAGTAACGGTCAATCTTATCTTTTGGTGGTGGAACGCTGCCTGTGGTAGAGCTGTTTGTTGCGCGCTGCGAGCCCTCTACATCGTCTCTGTACTCTTCCTCGAACTCGAGGCTCGCGGAATCACTGCCACTAGGAAGAGATCCGTCGTGATTGATGCCGTGGACCAAAGGAGCCGTCGCTGAGGGAGTATTTGGCTCGTTCAAAGACGAAAGGAGCGGATCGTATATATCACCAGACAGCAAGACAGCAACAGTTAGTCCGCCACCCAATCTGCCGTACCTGGCCTCTCTCGACGGGTGCCGCTTTTACTACCCAGGAGATGCCCGCCTTGTCTATCTGGCCCTTGTCCACCGCGCCATCATCATCGATCACGCACCCGATCCAGTTTGCAAAGGTCCTGTTGCGCCAACTCCTGAGCTTGCCTAGACCGGCCTCCCAGTCGTTCATCCAGGGCTCTTCGTTGTCGCCTCCATCTCCTTCGCTGCCACCCAAGGAGGTTGTAAGCTCCTTGGTCTTGGCTAGTCCGAAGTACATCTCTTGAACCACCTCCTCTACGTTGGCCTGGGGCTCCTTGAGGTCGGCATCGTTGGATTCGAGGGAACGCAGAACTTGTTTCCACGAAGGGCTCTCTTCTTCGAGTCTTCCGGCTTGATCTTCTCTACTGGCATATTGGCATTGGCCATATCGCCTTTATTTTTTCTGTAAGGGAAACGGCCTGCAACGTTGAGCTTCACATGTCATGTTGAGTCTTGGCAATTGAAATGTTATTCAAGGCGGCGCAAAGCTGTTGGGGGTTGCTGGGCCATACATATTTGATTCGATGGACTCACGGACACAACAGGCCTGTTTATTGCTGTTCTGTTGCGAGAACAGGTTTGGCCTTCGTGACGCCCTGAAAAGCAACGACAATGAGCTCTGATACAGGAGGGATCTAGTCTTCCCTCTACCATTCCCCTTTCTCCTCCCCTACCCCCTCCTGTCAGAAGTGATCCAATATGTGTACGTTTGCGCTGGCCTCATCAAACACCACAAAAATCCAAGTCTTGACTCGTCAGACCCATGCCCCGGCTCCCTGCACCACCTTACCAGCCCCTCCCTTCCTGTTTTCCTCCTGAACACGATCAACTTCTTTTGCGTTCGAGGTCTTCTTCCAGAAAGCTCTTTTGCTGCTTCTCTTCGGCTCTCACTATAGTTGGCAGCATCGTTGCAAGATGATAGGCCCTCAGCACCGAGACCGCGCGATTCATTCTGTATATGAAGAGCCGTTGACGCTCAAACACACTCCCGTCGGCAGCAGTCAGGTCTTATTGGCATCTCCTTGCCTACCTTCTGGATCCACGCTTTTGGAATGGTAATGCGCTGCCCCTCAATACACGCGGAGCAGGCGGCAACGCCGATAGGGTCGCTTCTGTCTAAGGGCGGCAAAGGGGGGCGTATTGTATCAATTTGAAGCGCCCCGTCGGATTCATCTTCTCAGAGCCCCAGGTGACGATGAGAGCACAGGCTGTGGGGTGGCTGCTGTTGCTACAGTGTGGATCTATAATAAGCAGTAGAGACATACAAGAAGTACAACGACGACGATACCAAATGCAAAGTTGAGGCTTCTGTCACTAAGAGAATGCAGGGCGGGTAACGTGAGTTAGATGGCACGGATGGGTGCAGTGAGTGAGAGAGGTGGAGTGAGTGAGTGAGACGAGTGGAGTGAGTGAGACAGGTGGGACGAGTGAGACGGTCTGTGTTCGCTTAAGTTGCCGGACCGGATCGAGTTGCGGCAAGAGAAGAGGGTTGGTCGGGGATAAAACGGGGCAAACCTAAATTCAACGCCCTCCGTTCTGCCATGAGTCGCCCTATTGACTGACCTATGTAAAGGTGGCGGAGATGCTCCCGATTTTATTGGCTGACTGGGTCTTCTACCGTCTGGAAGGATTCATACCTCGAGTAAAAAGTGTGGGCTTAAATCAAATGCGCCCATTGATGCTGTGATGGGAAGACAAGAGTGAGAATGGCAGACTGCGTCTTTCTGCACCTTCTGACGTCTGTGACAGAGTCATATCCTCGTTTTTTCTAATTCTTCTCCACCTTCTCCTCGTGGTCAGCCAGACTCAAAACACACACGTCAATCCGTTACCTTATCACCAAATGGGTCGGCCCGAATTCTTTTGCCCGAGTAATGCACTTTGTAAATATGAGATTCGAGCGGCATTTTATCGCGCCTTTCTGAATTCAACAGACTCTATGGCTGACTGTTATATCATCTTGTCAAAGACACCTTGCAATCCCGGGGAAGACGGCAATTTACGCAGATGGTTCATTCGTCTTCTGGCCTATCTGTAATTGAAACTTATGACTAAGAAATTCTCCTCGGCTAACAGGCCTTCGAGATCATCTCAGTCTGAAGCCCGTCGCAGGACATGGCCACGAGAAATTGTACATCACTCCTGTCTCTCGACGGCCTTCAAGCCATTGAATGACGCTTCCGCCATTTGGGCCAGACGAACGGGTGAGCCCATATCAATGCTCGCGCTCAAGAATACGCCTCTCGGTCGGTGACAGCATCCCAGCACTAGCTTGTCAGCAATGAAGAGAGTAGCAACGTCAGCATCACCAGAAGCACCACCACCTTCAACACGTCAAGCGCTCGCGTGATGCATATGAGCGACACTCACCAACAAGGCAATGTGAATGTGAACAAGAATCTCAATCAAATGGCTGGGGCGGACATTATTCAACAGCATCCCGATGTCGATTTCATTGGCCTACACCACAAGGGTTTGGCGTAAGACTTTTTCTGGTCCTTGGGTTCATTTGGCCGCCCATCTGCATGCGTATTGGTGTTAGATGACTAAGCTGGAGGCAGAAGCCAGAAAAGGGATTGGGTAGGTAGGTGGCAGGTGGATGAAGATTAAATAAGCAGTTTCCATTTGGCCCTGCAGATGGACACTTTCACCCACTTACACCCACACCCACTGAGGAATCGCCGGCTCTGCCCACGAACTTCCTCCTTACACCACGCGCAATAGACTTATACAGAACTATTGAAATTGTGGCGACCGAAAGGTCTGCCCTTCTTATGTGTATACCAACAATTGGTTCCGCCTTGCTGCCGCGACGCCGATTCTCATCATCGCCGTCATTGTCGTTGGCATCATCCTCTAGCTCGTCCATGCCGACAAGGAGTCTGCTTCGATTCGCCGTCGCTCACATTGGCTGGGGCAGTCCGGCAAGACATCATGCAGGCCAGCAACGCCCGTCGCGGTCGACAAGGCAGCCAGCGCCGCCACCAAAGAAGTCTTGGTGGTCCAGAACACGCTCGTTACCGCCGAGTCGATCATGAGGCTGGATTGGAGATGGGCAGACGGCATGGCGAGCGGCTTGGATTGGAGGAGGCGGTAATAATGCAGCTAACAAACGAAATCGCCGCCGGCTAGCCTGACTCACACGGCGCGCACATTGCGGCTTCTGCATTCTCTACCAGCTTCGGCGGCGTCTGGGACTATACGATGCTGCGTTGGTCGCAATCCTTGCCTGCGCCTTTGGCTGCAGCATACCACGGGCTGGAGAAAATAGGGCCAAATCCTCGCGAACGCAAGATGACCAACGAGCCGCGATGTTGAACATGATGGGCGGAGGTACTGGCAAAAGGAACCGAAGTTGTGCAACGCAGACGATATGACATGCTCACTGGTCGACTGGGCGATGAAACATCTACGCCAGGTTCGAAGCGACGAAAAGTCTTACGAAGCACCGGGGAGGACAACCAAGGCAGCTGTGGATGCGGGTGGTAGCTTAGCGGAGGAATATCAAGAGTTGGAGCATCTCCTATGAGGTACGGAACCCAGCGCAAATGTCTTGTACCAGGTGATACTGACAGCTCCATCGCGAACTCAGGCGCGAAGTCTCAAAACGGCGCTGGACCGCGAACACGCGTGGATCCTAGACGGCGTATCACGAGCCGCAAAGCCCATGAGACCGATTTGAAAGCAACGTGGAGAGCCGGCGCTAATTTTAGAGGGTCTCTCAAATCATGAGGCCAAGATGTGGAAGGAGAGGATGGCCTCGTAACTCATTCACATACGCGAGCGGCCTGGGACAGGACCAGCTAATAACTTCGTTGAACTTGACGAGCCCATCTCACGGACACACATTAAGACATGAGGGTTCCTACATGCAGCTGATCAGCATCAGAAATCATTCGGCGGTGGAGGTGCAAGTGGCAACCATCCAGGACTCGCATCATACTATCTCCCCATGCCAGATCATACCTTAGGTGACCTTGAAGCTCATATCATCTACTTGAGGTTCTCTGAAGACTCGAAAATCACATCTTGGATGAGCACGAGTACCTTGAGTCTGCCTTCACATGAATAGATCGCCGAGCATCTCGTGATAACTTTCTAGCGTTCATGTAATTGCATTCTCTTTCACACTCATGGCACTCAACGCATCCTCAGTCACGAAAGCTTTGCAAACATCAGAGGTAGCCGGCTTGTTGGATGATGCCCGTCAAGTCATCACCCCAGCTCATCCTCGGAGAGTCTGTCGCTCGCCAATCCAACCGCGCTACAAATTACTGGTTTGGTGGGAACAGACAGCTCAGGTGGTAATCCCATTTTTCAAGACGCCATCAGTGGCACCTCGAATGTCCACGATCCAAGCATCTCGTAATGTTGTTCTTTTTTCCAAAGAACACCGTAGTCCAAAGGCATGGAAGTGGTCGCGACGGTGCCTATTCTTTGCCCATCACAGTCCATTTTCAATACAATGAGCCTTCCAGGGCCGCCTCACAAGTAACGACTCTACTGACGAGACAGACCATCCTGTATGGAACACATGCTCGGAGTTCTTGATTAGTTGTTTACCATAAGGGCATCGATGCGGATTGTGGAGATGGTCGAAGCCATCACGAGAGAAGTTTACGTATCATGGTGGAACTACTAGGCTTCTTGAGCGGTGGGAATGGGGTTGATCTTTTCACAAAATACCACGGAGCCAAAGGTCTATGTACATCAAGGCCCACAGGGTAGTCAAGGCATGTTAACCATTAAACAGTATTATTCGAGGCACCGACAGTGTAGACGTATGGACCACTCAATCGTCGCCCAACAAAATGCGTTGTTCATTAAACCTACTGGGCCACTATGGGCACACCAAGGGAGACGCCATCTGGTCCGACTAGTGAATGAGATGCTCCGACTGTCAGCGGCCAAAATTCGTGACTGCTGGCCTGAACCTGAACCTCATCCTGGAATGCCATACTCGCGAGCCTACTTGAAGCCTCGTGCCATGAAGTCCTGTTCTCCAGAACTCTTCATGTAGGGCTTTCTCCCAAACTTTCAATGGTGCTTCTTACAAGGGGCGGTTGCCCTGCTCAAAAAGTGGAGGCAAGGCCTCGCCCACAGCATCCTCCAGGTCCCTTAAAGCCTCAAGTGCCTTCTGGGCAGCCGCCAGAACCCGGGGCCTTTTTGAAATTTCAGCCTGGAGCGCCCTATCTGCCATCCGCTTCCGACGGACAGAAGTGGCCAGCTCGTGATCGATTTGCGACTGTAATGCAATGGCGTCGGCTTGCGCTTGTGAGGCAGACTTCTAGTCCTCCTCATCATCAACGCAGCCGTCAGTCTGCTCCTCGATAGCGCGTAGACGAGCAAGGGTCTTCTCGCGCAGCTGGATGATGCTGCTCTCTGACTCTGTCTTGTCCTTACGGGCGACTGTCGCGTACGTGGCATCGACCTTGATCTGATCGTGGATTTTCCGGAAACGGCCTTCATCCTTGATGTCGTTCAAGACACACTGCAAAGTTTCTGCGCTTGCACCTGCATTCTCAAGACCCTCGTGCGACGATGCCGTTGGTCGGGCTTGACCACTCGTTTCGCGGTTGAGGGCATTCTGGGTGGAGTGGGCAGATTTCGCAGCAACGCTGGGGCGAGCCATATCGGGGTTCAAATCGGCACCCGAACCCTCCCTCGAATCCGTTTCCGAATTATCAATGTCGCCGATCGCGCTGTCATCGAATTCGTGGTTGGGCATATCGGTAGAACCAGGGTTGCCTTGAAGATTGTTGCTTGAGCCCGACTTCGTCAGTCCACCGCTACCAGGAAGAGTCGTATTTCGCCTATTTGATCGCGTGACCAATCGCGAGGATGCCGTAGTGGCTTTCTCCATGTTGTGTAGGGATGTCTCGGCGGGAATTACTGAGGGAGTGGCGGCATCTACAGGGCCTAGACAAGTCGCAGAAGAGTTGTTAGTGTGAGAACGACGAGGCGGGGGAGAGCGAGATAGAGGAACTCACCGAGTTTCTTTGCGGCCGTAAACTCTGGAACTGAAAAGAACTGGTCAAGGTAGCTCGAACCAAGACCGCGGACGGAAATGAGTCGATGAAATAGCCTGTGGGCGTCGATGTGCGGGGGAAGCTTGAGCCAGCACGCACGAGAAGCGACAGCAGCAGGGCCGAAAAAAAGGTAGAGATCCCAGTGTGAATCGAGATGCAGATGGGTAACTGCCTTGAGGCGGTACGCGGCCTCGTTTCGCTTGGATTTGACGTGAACGTCCCAATGGTTCTGGTAAACAGATGCGAGGACCAGGCTTAGTGACGATTGGGGGATGGTACGCTTTAGCCACCGGGGGAATGGTTCAGCCTCAAGACGAGCGTTTAGCGTGGTAAGTCGATTGATCTTGGATGAATAGGCGAGAAGAAGTTGCTTCCAGGCGTCGAGAATGCTTTGCTTGGACAGAACGGCGATTCGGTTGAGTCTCGCTACGGCGCGATCAATTCCCGCGTTACGATTGTCGTTTGCGTGGGGGTTTGATTGGGAGGGTGTGGCTGCAGCCGAGTAGTTCTCTGGAAGCGGTAGTTTTGTCTGTAATGTTGATGGCAACAGTGTCGAATCGGATGTTGATTGAGGGCTGGGCGCCATTTAATTGAGAACGTCGTCGAAAATAAAGACCTGAGTCAAAAAAGGGCCAGGTTGAGGACGCGAGGTTGAGACACGCGACCGGAGTACACTCCGAGAGGTGGGTGTGTGTGTGAGCGCCCGGGTACCTGTTGGTTGCAGGACGTACCATTGTGAGTGGGTGGTGATGACGTAACAACGAGCAGGAGTGTGGAGGCGAATGGCCTGGTTGTAAGGTTGCTAAGGCAAGGTATCTTGTGCAGGATGGTGATATGCGTCTAAAGGGAGATGGGGTCCGTGGATTCTCCGTCGGGTAGTGGGGCGGCAGTGGGGCGGCATGAGAATGGAAGGCGCTGACCCTGAATGGGAGTGGAGGTGCTGGTGCCAAATGGCAGGTGCTGGTGCGCCAAATAAATAAATGCAAGCACCCCAGAATCCGTACCTTCCTTCTAGGAAGAACTGCCAGCCGAACTTCAAGTCCACTCGTCGGGAGTGTGAAGTCTGAGCTGTCCCTTGTTCTGTGCCTTGTTCGGCATGGGGAATTGTTTGCCCAGGCTCACCGACAACCGTGCATACTCACCACTTCTACGAGCACATGCGGCAATGCCTGCGAAGTGTCGGTGAGCTGTTGATATTGGGAGGCGCTCGTTATGACGCCCAGCTGATTCAGCTGCTCAGTACGGCATGGTGAGGCTGGGGCGGGTTCAAGAGCTCGATGCCACCTGTGAGACAGAACTCATTCCCAAGCATGTGTGCGCCAATGCAGCAGTGGTCGGCACAAGCTTTGGCCTGCAGGGGCATGACGTGAAAAGCTGAGGTAATCGCTGGGTAAGGTGAGTTGGGGTGGGTAAGGTGGGGTGGGTAAGGTGAGTTGGGTGGAACAGGCGAATGGCGCCAATGGGGGAAAAGCTGGCAGCTAGAGGTACCTTACCTATGCCGAGAGACAAAAGCAAGTACTTCGTAGTGCTCCGCCGTTAAAATACCTTATGTTGGAGAGGAAGTTGCTCGCCCGAAGACAGAGAGACACGGAAGGACTGCGATTACTTGCTTCCGTTCTAGCTGTGATTAACGAGGGCTGTGGGGGGGAAGTAACACATCTTGGAGGCTTCTCCAAATGGGCAGGCGTATGGTCAGCAACTGCCTTACTACCCTGGGTAAGGTGAGGTAATTGGCAGACGGGAGTGAGGTTCTTTCCTATCTGCCTTAAACCGAGGACCCGGAATCCCTCCGATCATCCGTACCTTCCTCCGACATGATCAGGTTCGCAAGGAAACATCTAAGGAAGGTACCTGCACATTCCCCCTCTCTCATGCGAAAGGCATCTTTCGCCACATTCATGTCTCGCCAACCTCCCAATTTCATTCACTTCCCAGCGTCACCCCACTCACAACCTCACTTCTCAATCACCATTCAGGCAATCCGCATACAGTCAGCCTCGTTCGTTTAATTTCCACCAATTCAACCTACACCTATTCACGTGTCAACTATTCTTTCTGGAGTCGTCCAACTTGCACTCGTCTATCCTCGACTCGTTCTTCTTCGACTCGTTCGAATCACCAACAAATACCCGCATCCTCGTGATTTCCCAGCACCAGTCATCCCCCAGCTTTGCGGTACGCCTTTCTCGCAATCAATCAGTCAGAGCTTCGGGTCCCATTGCGTCATTACGCGGTTCATCGTGGGCGTTCTTGTTCGTTTAGCCATTACCCGCCCCCAGAGCGGTCCTGAAGGCTCCAAGCAACATCAAAGTCAATGTGAGTGGTGCCCCAGCTGCCCCGACACAGCAATCGCGGTGGCGCTAATCAGTTGGCAGGAGCAGCAGGAGCGGATGGTCTGAGTGGCCAGCCACTTTCCGCCAAATACAGACACAGTCCAAAATCTCCCAATATTTTGGGAGTTTTTTGCAAAGTCTCCCAATCACATGATCTTTCCCCACGCCAACCCGTTCAAGTACGTACCTGCTCGCTTTCGGCCGCAACTCGCGCCCAATCCTTAACACCGCGTGACGACCACACGCGCGTCTCATCCCACGTACCTTGTACCGCGTCACTCTCGTTATGTTATCGCCAACGGCGGCTAAATATCTAGAGGAACTGAACCTCTTTGAGGCGACTTGCGAGTCCTCCGATCAACAACTTCTCTCACTCTACGAGCGCTTCAAAGCCTCCTACTGTGGTGCAACGGCGACATCCCCGACATCGTCTATCGACTTCCGCATCTTCGCACTCGCCAACACCACACCTTATCTCATAGAAGCCCTCTGCAGACTTCTCCATCGGTCGACAATTGAGCAAATTCCCACGGCTGACAACGTGAAGAATCGCCTGCAAAGTCTTGCTGTTGGGCTGGATACTCAGCCGCATGTCCTTACTGAATTTCTTGGACGCGAAATCTGTTTGAGCCGGACAGCTATCGGGCACACCCAGGACTGTCTCTCTGTCCGCCCAGACCTCCGCCTCCCCGACCTGCTCCAACTCCTCTACGACGAGCAGGCCAAGGTGCTCAACAACCGAAAGGGACTGCGCCAGGTCACCGACATCACCTTGTTGCGGCGCGTAAGGGAATCTCGTGAGTCCTACCGACTTGTCGTTCCTGGTGCGCACCTCGCTCCCGCATCATTTTGCTGACCCGGCATGTCTACCGTAGTCAACCCGGGTGTTGCCAAGACAAAGAAGCTCACCACTGCCCAAACTCGACCTCCCCCCGGCGCTCGTCACCCATCCCAGGACGGGTGTGCTGACGACATCGTCAACGGAAGTATGGCCAATCTACGCCAGCCACCCCGCAAGACGTTGCCGGCGGCTTCCGAAACCCACAAACACACGCTTGTCGACAGTGCCGATACCATTGTCGGATCAAATCAGTCTGTAGATGACGATGAGTCATTCTCATTTGCTGGCAGCGGGCGGTCCTCGCCAGACAATTCGCCCGAAGCGGGACGAAGAGCAGGATCGTGGTTCGAGGACCAAGGTCTGTCCGAAATGAGCGACCTCCTTCCACCGGACTCATTCCAGAACCAACACCCTCCGCCTGCAAAACGAAAGCAATGGGCTCCACTACACGAGCAAGAATTCAGTGAGAGCCAAAGGGAGAACTGGGCTGTCGACAGTGGCGACGCAAACCGGCTCCAAGGCTAGGAACCACCGAGCTGGGGAAGCGTCGAGGAAGAATTCACTCTCCCAGAGACTGTCCAGTCCCGCAGCCAACAGCGAATCAAACGTCTCCGGCTATCGCCAGTACCCGAGACTGGAGATGAGATGGTACAGACAGGGAGCACCCACCAGAAACCGTCGCCTCACAATGTCGAGCCAGCCAGAGACGAGGGAATGAAGACAGGCGGCGCCCATCAGACACCGAAGTCTCGAGATACACAGCGAGAGCCAGGAACCGGACCAGAGAGCTCCAGAGCCACCACTGTGGCAGACATGCTCAAGGAGACCACGAAGGGGGCCGAGTCACTGCAGGGCGATTCGTTAAATGGCGAGGGATCAAACGGCGTGCAACGAGGTTCGGCCGAATCCTCTGTCCATCCAAAGTCGCAGCAGGTCTCTTTGGACACCCTGCTCGCGGGCCTGCATTGCCTAGACGATGGTAAATTGCTGAACGACGCCGTCGTCAATATCCTCATTGGAACTCTCGCATGTGACAGCGTGGCCGTGGTTGACAGTCTCCAGCTCACTAGCCCCTTCAAACCGTCCCCGGGTCTACAGACGCGGCTGTTGGCCTTGCGTGAAACGAACCTTCTTGTCATGCCATGCTTCCACCGGCAAAGCAAGCACTGGCGGCTTTTTATCCACCTGAGAGGTTCAGAGTCTATCGCGGAGCTTGACTCGCTCAATCTTCCCAACCAGCAGGGAGTGAACACAGTGCTTCCGATGGTGGCGCAGATCCGTGGCCCTTCCGGTCCCACGAGAGTTGAGAAGGTTCGTAAGCATTCAGGAAACCTCGGGCGCGCGGGCGCGATTTCTCGACGTCCTGATGGGGGCTTTTTCGCGCTGACTTGACTTGATCTAGATCCGGTGCGCCCAACAGGGCAACAACATCGACTGTGGTGTCTTTACCGTAGCGTTTGCCATGAAGATTGCGTCCGCCACGACATTCCCTCCACCAGGTCTCGAAGACCAGATCGACGTGCCCTTCTTGCGGCAAGATTACAAAAAGATGCTACTTGCATCCACCCTCGCAAGTCCCCCAGCGGCGCTTTTTGCTTTTCACCCTCTGCAACGAGCACAACCGGGGCCACACAACGGCCTTCTAGGATCGGATAGCAACGTCATCAATTTCCAACGGCAATTATGGGACAAATGCCGCCATTTGAGAGCCCTTAGAGACCTTGACGACAATCGAATCGCCAGTTCACAACTACAATCCGAGCTCATCGAGGCCTCAGTAATCTGCTGTATCGCAGGCATCGTCGATATGCACCGTTGGCATGCTACCACGATAGACGAGGCTATCAGAGTGGCCACTGCCAGGCGGACGCGCTCTTTTGTGACACGAATGAGGAGTCAGATGGCTGGTCTCCTTACGAACTGTTCTGGGACCGAGAGCAGATACCTTTCCGCCCAGCAGCAAGTGGCTCTTCGGATGATGGGATCTGCCATTGGCACTGCTATCAATGAGTTTCCCGATCATACTCCTTCACGCGCCCAGGCCCAAAACCAGTCCCTGAAATGGAGTCTTTGGACACAATGTGTCGTCTGGTGGCTAACGGCAAGGCGTGCTACTATTCTGTGCCACAAGCTACAGAAGGAGTGGCATGCCAACCACGTACAGTTGGTCGACGCGAGGAGAGATGAGGTCGAGGCAATGGGAATCATGCACGGGAACATTTGATCGAAATGCATTCATCGGCGGATATGGTTACATACGATGATGGATACCGGCATCTGCATCGTTGATGATGAGCCATGGTCATTGTGAGAAATGCCTTGACCGCACGAGGAAATAATGGAAGCGGCATGTTATGAGGTTGAGACGACGCGTTAGATGGTAATGATGTATGGTTAAAGCAAGTCGTCTGACATAGTTCGGTGCTTATTCAATGGCTTATCAAGGCTTCATAACGGGGGATGGTCATGAGCCAACTTTTACTGCCCTGGCCTTCAAGGTGACGGACTTGAGAACACAGCTTCAAAATATCAATCATGATTGCCAATCCAAGCAGCACAACATGGCATCGGTGTGTCGTGGTGTGGCCAGATAGCAAACTGCAGCTCCCACTGTTGAAGGTCAGCATAATTGCCCGCACGCCAAAGTTCCTTTTGTCACCCCACAAGTACGCGCCGTACATGGTGGCCCTCCTGGAATCGATACAGTGCAGCCTTAAGAATGTCACTTGAGTCCATTCTGTTCACAGGCCCGGCCCATACCAGTGAGACCCGATGGACTGGCCCCTTTTCTGAAGCTTGCCCCTCTAGCCATCGTAACTTGCAAGATGACAATGTCATCGGCAAATTCATTGAAAAAAGAAATCCGCCCGGCCAAGTCCCGAGTATGATCAGGATGGAGGCAGTTAAATGGGTAGATGCCGCTTCACTTGGCACCAAGACGACGTCCGGTTCACCGATCGCTCCAACAAGCCAGTGCCTGAACGAGTCGTGGCGCTTGAAGCAGACCCCAGCCCAACAAGCGAATTGTGAGGCCCTGCATGAATAGCACATGCGTGAGAACCACCTTCCGTAGGCCCTGTGTGACGTGACACTGTTCTGCTCCCCAGTAGGTTTGTTGAACTTTGCCGATGTTGACTTCGCTGTACGCCAGAGCAGGAATGTGACAGCTGAAGTCATGATCGGGTCGCAGCGCGGATTCATTGGAGCAATATCTCAATGCAAAATACCTGTGCTGGCTGGATATATTCGGTCACGTTGGGATCTCATTGAGGAATCTGCTCATTTTTGGTTATCACATTCCCAGCAACCCCACCGCCGTGCTCGATGTCCCGCTTCGTCATGTTTCCCGGCAGCATGACTCACGGGGGACTGCGACCATATCTCTTCCACCTATTCTAGGAATACGGCGTCAGACACGCGCAGCTGAACAGCCATGTGAACCCAGAGCTGAGGCCACAAAGACCTTCCCAAGATCGTGCAGGACGAGGTGCGGACCTTGCGCGCGCGGCGCAAGTCGTGCCATTGTTGCCACCAGCAGAACCTCCGCTGCATCAGCGCGCCCGACAATGCTGAGCCGATGCACCATAATGACAGCGAGCCGGGAACTAGTGTGTTTAGAGCGCCAGATACACCACGCAGAGAGCATTAGGAACAAGAATGGCTTCATGTCTTCTGTTAAATCCGGGTTTCACCCAGCAGCCACCGGAAAAATCCCATACGCACGTTGAAGCTGGGCGACGTTAAGATGAGGCATTCGATCGAAATTTGATGGACTGTGGCAACCTCTTTATACGTCTGAATCCCTAGCACGCTGTCTTGTCCGCTGGAACCATGATGCCGCTGCATTCGAGCTCCAGCTTCCGCGATGTGCCACTGAGTATTGCCGACGAAACGTTTTCCAAATCAAGCATCTCAGCCATTCTCGAGCGCAGCGGCGTGGCAAGACCCAGACCAAACGTGGACCTTGCAAACTTTGCCCACGGTCGGCTCGCGAGTATTTGCCAGGACCTGGACGCAAACATGTGTGTGCTAGGTAGGATATCGGGGTAGCCAGGCCAACGTCTTAGACTCCCGTTCGTCGAGTCTTTCCATCATAACAGCTAATTTGTGTGTCTTCTGCAGGTCTCGCATCCGAAGTCTACGCTGCCTTTGACCATCTCTACAAGTCTTGATGTTGCGTGCGATGTCACCGGGAATCGCGCCCCGAAATCCACAGACACCATCGGGCGAGAATTGAAACACTCAGCTGATTCGCGACGACGGCGGTACACGGCTACATCTTGTACATGAAGCTCATGATGTTCTTCCCGGATGAGACTCTCCAGGATCTCCTCGCAACGTCGTACCGAATTTCGCCCCAGTCTCTATCGAGCCCGAGCCTCGAGATGTCTAGACGCAACGCAGCTTGTATTCTGAGACCACATATTGTCGGGGACGGGGCATATTTCGTGTCACTCCACATCGGGAAACTTGGATGTCGCGGCAGCAGATCCGTTCCAAGAGGCTCTCAATATGAAGAGGAGTATGCTCGAAACTGGCTGCAATTGACTTCGCGTCATGAAGCAGTAGCAGGGCATACGCCCAATTTCGGAGACGGCAGCTCCTTATCAGTGAGCCTTTGATCGGAGAAAAGAGCTCGAAAACCAGCTGTGAGCCTGTCACCACCACCACGCTTCGTGGCGTTCATTAAGGAGGACGAGAAGAGAGAAATCAATCAATCTGTCATGATATACTTCCGGCACGTGAGTGCCGCAGTTCTGGGCCTCGAAGATGTAAAAGGCTCGCCACATCAACACATAAAGCCTACAGCTTTTCACTGATGAGAGATTATACCGAGATGGGTGAATGGGGCGGAGGACATGGGCCAAATGGGTTGCGTTCAGCGTACTTTGGAAACAATATTGAAGAAGAAGCCACTTATTTAGACATGAACTGAATGTGGCCGGCGGGTTTACATGACTGCTCGAAGCCTGATCCTTTCCAGTGCCCCTACTGCTTGGTTGTTATACTTACCTCACTCACGGATGCGAGGACCGTATCCACGGAGCAGGAGCGGAAAGAACACGCAGACTAGCACAAGAAACACCGACACCAACGACGTCCAGTGAGTTCCCAGATCCTAGCACATCGTCGTTGTAGACACGGGGAAGGCCACGTCAAGGAGGTCCCGAATCATGCCGCCGTCCGCGATTGAGCTGGCTCGTCGATTGTGTAGGAGTCGGCCAGGTACTGCGTGTCAGCGTAAGACTGGGCAAGACCACGAGCATGTAGGACCCAAAGGGGATGCTGGCTATGATGCTCACGATCCAACAGATCTTAGCTCCGCTGGTCTCCGCAAATCAGGAAAGACTAGCAGGCACTATGACGCGGGCGATTAATAAATCCAGGGAATATGGGCTTCCGGAGCCGCTACAGCTTGTTCTTTTTCACGGTTTTTCTTTCGATCCCTTTGTACCGGGCGTTTAGTCTTGTGAGCCTGATGACCGTGACGATGCCGAGGAGTGCAAGACTGCCCTTTTCTGGGCTTAATCAACAATTCTGTCGGTCGATGATAAGAAACGCGCCAAATATCATATTGAGCGCGCCATATACGAGTGCCAAGACAACGAAGATGATTGTGACAATGGTTTCGCGGAAGAGGAGGGTTCAAGGACGCAAAAGAGCAATGCTAATTGGCTATCTCAGCATTGGCCGCGAGCTGCTCGTTTACCGCCGAGTTCGGCAGACCTAACCCGGTCACCTTCTCGGGCATCACAGGAACGTAACTCTCTGGGATGAGGACAGTGCATAGAATCCAGAGCCCACTAGAGATGATGACCCTGACTCTCATACCCAGCGCCAGCCTGCATACTCGTCCGACGTCAGCGGATCCACCGAGAGCTGGGCCGAAGAGGCATCTCATGGACGGGCCCGCCACAAAAGAAGCGACTTGTACCCCTTTCTCTGCAGCAGAGAGCGAATCGGCAAGAGCGCATCTGGGGTTTCAGTTCGCTCACGGGCGCAGACCCAAGGTGCTGAGGGGCCACGAAATCCGGACAGCGAGTATGCCGCTGGCTTCGGCCTTGCCGAAGTTAATAGCGCCTTCAAGGCCGAGAAGCCGCTCATGAGACTCGAGCGGCTGCATACCTCAGACATGTGGCCCTAAGTCAACGGTCCGATAATGTAACCTACGAGTAACAAGTAAGTTCAAGGTTTGCGGCATCCTGATCATCTCTGAACGCAGTCACGAGCCCTGCCTCAGCGCGAGGGTATGTCTATGAGCAGACGGAGACTCCAAAGGTTGTAACGGACACGGCTGTCAAGAGGTGTGCGACGCAGGGAAGAAGCTCACAGAGGCTAACTACTGTTAGGGTTAAAAGGATAAATTACTGAAATCTGCCCCCACCTCGAGGTATAGTCGCTGCGCTCTCTATATACTCGAGCTGCTCCTTTGTTGCTTAGACCTCCCCTATTGGTCCTATGCTACCCCCTATCCGGGCAGAGCCTGACACTGGCAGTGTATCTCGTCTATCTTCATAAGATCCTCCACTTTTAGTGGTTTACAAAGTTGTTGGTTATGAACTCGCAGATGAACAGGTTGATCTCAGATCCTCCGCCCACATGAGAGTGGCTCACCACTTCGAGGGCCAGAACATTCTCGTTGATGATGTTCTTCGTAGGCAATGTCCGAGTCTTGACTATTGTCAGATTTAATCGTTGTAAAAGGCCGCTGGACAGAGACTCTGCCCGTCTGTCTGCCTTGTGCTGCAGAGAAAGGCATGGGACGGGGAGAGGTCTATGGTGATGGAACAAGTTACTGCGGTCCTTTGTTGCTGGGCTCGACCAGCGTTATTCTTGTGTCTTTTCGTCACTCTTCATATTTAGAGGCAGTTAGATGGCCGTAAACCTGTCTCATCAGCAGAACATATCACTCTGAGGTTGTTCCGGGCTTGATGTGTGTATATGACAGGGGAGGCGGCTGTTTCAGCCCTGGCTCGACGGCCGATACATTCATATACCAGCTACAATACACGAGAACCCGAGACAGGTACCTTGATCAACACGCCGTCAGTAGCAAGTGATCTGCTTCAATCTATCGTTGTGTCCAAAAGCGTATCATCTACAGGGCTTTGACAATAGCAAGACTCAACGAGCGATTGGGCGTTCTGAGCGGGCGCTGGCGTGTGTTGTCTGGTGTTATGGAACCATGCTCACTGCCACCCGTGCTGGCAATTCGGCAATTTGTGATCTTGTTCGGAAACGCAGAATGTATATGGAAGCTTGCTGCCACATGAAACGCCTGTCAAGCGGTAAAAAGCGCAGATGGCAACACGAAGTCTGCCCAATTCCAAGACCACACTAATCAACCTTCTTGGCACAAGAGGGATGATTCCGGACAGAATTCCAAGATTTAGAACCGACAACGGACGTTGAAGTGACTATCCCAGTGGGTCATGTATGTCAAGTTGTCGATTCGCATCTCTTGACAACGACGGTTTGATTTGCAGACTCATTGCTTCGATGAATCAGGTTACTTTCGGCACACCAGTCGTGCTTGTCGACACAATCTTCATCGTCTTGCAGATTATAAAGCCCGCGGTATTGATCAGCCTCTAGGTAAACGCCTATCTGCTGTATACAATAGTGCAATAGAGGGTGCGGCACCTCCCGATTGCGAACAAGAAGCCCGGCGAGTTGTTTGTCGAGAAGGCCATAGACCAAGCTCGGATGAACAGAACAGGAATGATCAAAGATGCTTTCGTCAAGTCGCGTTTCATCACTCTCGTGTCCCGGTTATTATAGAATCTTAACGCGGATGCTACGCAACACCAAGAAATATCATACCAGCTCATCAGATCCTGCCTCCTCGTTCGATTGAATCTGTTCAGTCCAATGTTCGCCTCAGCTCTTCCGAAAGTCTAAGGAATACGTGACTCATCAACACTACAGAGTTTGGCGGGCTGCTGGGTCCGACCGAGCTCGAAAAACTTCAACATATTCTCTATCATAGCCCGCCAAACAATGATTCATGATCTGAGTGAGTAATAGAGATGATTTCTGCATAACATCGTGCTGCCATGCGTCAAACGCGAAGGAGTTGCTGATCATATCAGACACATGTAGGCAGATTTACAGAGGTGCTACTAGTGGAGAGTCGCGGCGCTCCGGCCAAACAATCGGAAGTTTACGATGGTCTGGATTAGAACTTGGACTATCGGGTTGCCGGCAGCTCCAGAGATCAATACGCTAATCATCATGCTTCATTTCCTTTACATGAGTAAGATGGCAGGAGGTTGACGGGTTGATGACTGCGCGCGTAAAACCGGAGCTTGCTCTCACTACCTTACCTAGAGTGTTTCTCGGCGAAGAAGCCTTCCATGACGGCGAAGGGCGAATTACTACGACAGACCATAGCGTGGATCTTTTTCAACTCAGAAATGGTTGCGCCATTTTCACGGGTAGTCTTGTCGTATTCTGCTCTGTTTCCTGCTCAGGTGTATCGAGCTGCGCCGGCAGTACAGTCACACCGCGATACTCATAGCTCCTATTATCAGATAGGCGCATGAAGTAAATTGAAATGGTCGTGCGAGGCTAAGCAACGACGCTCTTGGATGAACTCGTGAAGTTGCCGAGGGGAGAAGATGGGCCTGTTAACTTTCAGCCTGATGTTCCGATCGCGGCGCTGCACAGAAGTTTGGCCTACTGCGGCATGTCCTGAGCGACTTGGAAAGGCGAAATAACCGGTATAAGAGAATGCATGAGGAAGATTTCCAACGGGGACCAGCCACAGGGAACGGGGCGCATTTTGTCTCTACGAGAGCCGAGCGCCTGGGCTTCGGCCACGGCTCGAATGCCTACCCAGACCGCTTGTTCATTTCGAACAAGCTGAAGCTGGCATCAGCGGAGATCATCTCTGCCTATGACTTCATGTGTGCTGGAGAATAGGGAGTTTCGCCACCCCTTTCTCTTGCTACTAACTGGCTGGCGAGTTCTGAGCTCATAATGCGGGTGAGGAGGAGGACCATTTCGGGTCTGGATAAGTGGATGACTTAGACTCTACTTGCATATATAAATAAACTTCTTATGTTGAGAACATCACCAGAGAACTTTCTGAAGAGTACCAGTGGTATTTATTTTTTTGATTTCATGGAAAAAAGTGCGTATCTGAATCCCATTGCAATATCGAGATGGCTTGAGAGATGACTGCGCAACGATCAATGATGCAAGACTTTGACTTCATTGTGAGTTTTCCGTTCAGCCATGACGCCAATAAATTTACTCAGCTCTGTTGGCTTCATGACTGAACGGAAGGAATGTACTTGCATCTTGAGGCCCAAGATTTGTCGTTGAAAGCCGCCAAATGATTAAGAGTCCCATTTGGGCCAGCTGTGTCCGGAACTCCAAAATCATACATGTCATGAACCTTGGAGTTGCCAGTCATGAAATTGCAAAACCTCGGCATCGTCACGAGAACCTTCCACATCCTAGATGTATTTCTCAGCGCTTTCGTTTGTTGAAATTTTTCGTATGCCACGTGTTTATTAACACAATATTTTGTTATCGACTTTCGACATCTCATCAGTTGTGTGCTGGACTTTCCAAGACAACAAACTTGGGTCATGCAGTTACTTAAAGCTCATCCGGGTGTCCAGATCATCTGCCCTCTAATTAGAACAAGGCAACCCCTTTGTGGACCAAAGAGCTGCCACTTCTCAACGGTCATACCACAAAACTCCCTGCCAAGTGTTCAAAGGTCCCCAAAGATGGACTGAAACATCATTTCGAAAAAACAATGGGCATTTCTTTTTGGCTTCTTGGCTCGATGATCTACTGTCATCACACGGTGACGAGGCCAGATAATTGATCACCGCGGCAGCGTAAGAAAGAAAGGGACTACTGCTCCTAGCTACGCATCGGCCTTTGGATGCTTCTCAAGTTCTAGCTGAGCAACAACAATGAGTTTGATGAAGCAGTGCAGCAATCACAGCGAGGAGACAAGCTGCTAGACTTTGGATTTGCCATTGCTTAGGACTTGCGCAGCCTGAAAAGGCTTCTGCATGTCAGACTTGCTTCGAACTTTTATATGGCATGGCCCTTGTCAATATCTTCCATGCCAGCTGAGTTGTGTTTAAGAAAACTGTCGGAATGGGTATGTCACATGACTTTTGTTACATAATCACTGTTGCCCACAATCGGCACGGAAAAGTCCTGACTCCGAAACTAGCACTTTGCGTCCGGACCATTTGTTCTTCCGGGTCGGAAGATCGGGTTGCACTGAGCTCGAAGCGTGTTGCAAGGTTGTTCACAGGGGCTTTACGGGCACTCACCGACGACAAAAAGTTTTGGCAGCGCGTTGCGGCCAGGTTTGGGAAAAAAGGGTGCCATGAAGACGAGGATTGATCCTGTTCGGAGAGTCGAGCTAACTGGAAAGGAGACGGGAAGTAAAAGTTCGAGCTGTTGAGAAATCTCATGTATGTCATTCGTTTCCCATAGCCGAGGAGAATCTCAATAATACTGACTCCAGCTGTCAGCCACGACTGAGCCACGAGCTATCTAGCCACCTGCATAGCCACATACTTGTGGCTGTGGCACAACCTACAAATACATCAGCGGCCCCCAGTGCTGCAAGGATGGATACTCAATACAAGCTTAGTATATATCACAACTAGCCCCTGTGTAGCGCATGATGTTCGGAGCTCACAGCTGCAGTGTATTGGTGTTGGGTCACCTTCTGATGTCGACATATCTATGTTTGTTTCCAAAGTCTCCCTCGTTTTTTTTTTAAATCAAAGTTCCTCAACTCATTTTTCAACCACAATGCACCGTTGTGTAACGAGGGATATTTATGCTTTAATGCTATTTGACATGGAAGATAACTTTACCCACGATCTTGTGCAGATCGGACCTCGTTCTGGATTCAAATACCAGGAGGTTCATGCTTGACGACTTGTTCTTGTCCAAGCCTGAGCACAAACCCCGGCCTAATCACGTTTGCATGTGTGAGATGAGCAGGCTGACCAACTCGAGACGCGGATTGCGATGCGCGTTCACAAAAATAAGGCCACCCCCACCACCTCCTCAAGGATCTATTAATCCGGTCTCCTGACGCCGACTTTCAGCAGCTACCGAATCTACAAATAATATATAAACAATACGTCAAAAGGTTCGTTTATTAGTTACTTTTCTCAGAGCTATAGAGCCTATCTTCTACGGTTTTACATTATAATATAAAAAATAAGAATACCGAGTTAACACCGAGCAGGGTCCAGGGCTCATAGGCAGCCAAAAAAAAGTAATAAAAACCACTTATCCCCTCAGTATCCTCTTATATTACTCTAGGTACAATACAATTCGATAGAATCCAATTAAGCATTTAACCCGGTCAATTTCTCGCACCAAGATTTAATCTTAACCTCCAACTTCAAATACTAAACACCATATTTACAAACCCGTTCGCTCATATTAACAATTCAAATTAGCTAGATTTCTTCCTCGCGGCAGGAGTATTAACTACCATTATATCTCACCTTATGCTTATCGTCTCTAAAGCCCTCAGACTTAGCTAGAGCGCCTCATAACTTCGTCTCATCAGCAAATAAAAAAACAGAATAACTTAAAATTAACACTATAAAACAATACGCCATCAATATTAATACAACCATCCGAGAAAACTATCAAAAAGTCCACATACTAAGCGATTTATCAAATTCTCTATCAAGGGATAAGTCTAAGGAGGAAGAGGCCGCTTACAAATAACATTAATAAAATAACCCTTTCGTAACTATTAATATATTCAGGAGCAGGTTTATCCTCCCTCCTACAATAGCCTACAATAGCTCATATTATCAACAATAATTCTAACTTCACCACAAAAAAAGTGGTCAAAGCAACCAAGAGCTCCTCATCGCTCGCATTCAAAAACTTACGTTCCCCAGAAGCGCTAATCGCAATAACCCGCAATAACTTAAGCAAAAACTTTAAGTATTCGATTCTTATCCTCCAAAAAACTAGCAGTTATGCACCCTCTCTTACACAAATTCATCAAACGTCTAGTTAAAGAGACCTAATCATAATCAAAGGATAATCTAAAAAAAGCTTTATCATATAAAAGCGCCATTCTATCGCCACAAGTAAGCGCATACCCAATATATTTAGTATTTACTTCAATAAAGTACATTATAAATTAGTATAAGGCTAGCTTTATGTTAAGTCTTCGCAATACTATATTATAAGCCTTTATATAAATCTTTCCTTATTATAGAGCTAGCGAGCGGTAAGTAATAATAAAAGATTATAAAGGAGCATAGTAAGGAGTTCTTTTTCGCTATAGGAATAATTCACTCTTAATTTATAAAGGCGCTCCCATAGGCCCGCTAAACCTTACTAATACGTACTCTTAACCACAAGTAATCCAGCCGTACCGAAAATCTTATGTAGCTAGTTATTAATAAAAATAGTAAGGAGATTCGTAACGCTCAAAAAGGGCCCTAAAGGACACTTCAAGACATCATTACATAGACGTACTAAATAGCCAAGGCTAATAGCTGTAATGCCGCTTAAGTTTAGTTAGCTTTCAGCATCGTATCGGCCTATATAACACCGGATAACTTCTTAATCGTACTTATTTAGGTTTATTATAACCTTAGGTTAAGGCAAAAGCAGATTCGGGTAGCCGAACAAGTATATATTAACTCGAAGTAGACGCCACATTACAAGGTGAAGCTAGCCAATAGCATCTTAGTAGAGACCTTATGCATCAAACCTTCCGGAGTCCGTATGTTTCTTGTAGTACCCACTTCTCACTCGTAGAAGAGACTTATATAGCGGAGGTTAGCGTTTACTATAGCGCTCATATACCGGTTTATAACAGAGGATATCCCCGCTTCTAATAGCACTCTATAAAAAACACAAAGTTATACTAATTAACATACTCCAAAATCTTAAGCATAAAAAAATAAAAAAAAAAGCTAATAATTTTCCTCAGTTTATCAAATAAATCACAAACACCAAAAGCAAAGCTACGAATAAAAAAATAAGTCTAATTTAAAAAATTCATAATTTCTAATAAAACGTAATTCACACAGCAAAACTAATTCTAAGATTTAATTACGAAGTACCCAACCTTTAGTTTAAAGGACAGATACTCCGGATTCTTCAAGCTAACAGCTATGCTACCCTAGTTTCTCAAAAATCTATCAATCATCATATTCTAAGTATTCTTATACATCAATATCACAGGAATTAAAATATATATATATAAAAGTAATATTATCAGGCTACTATGGGATATATCGAAAATAGTGCCTAATTTCGTACAGACTCTTCATATACTTTAATAAATCAATTTTATTAGGATCTCATACCATAATATCATCTAAACTCAGACCTACCTTAAGTTCTTCCAACTAAGTATCACTTTACTAACTCTACATAACATAAGCTACAGCCGAGTCAAATCATCAACGTTTTCAAGGCTCTAGAGGTCCATACATCCAAAGCTTAACTACTAATTTAGTACTAACTTAAAAAGTACAAAAAAACGCTCTTATAACCGGGTCCCAATATTAAGCCTTCGTCTTATCTCCCTAGTCCAATATATCGTCTTCATTCCTCAGCGTCGTAACAACATAACCAGAACCAACAAACAGATCGTCATCACCACGTCTACATCTCGGGCGCATACATTCACAAATACAAATCGACCATAATAAATAGATCCTTAGATAAGTTATCGTTTATATCCAATATCATATCGAAGAGCGATCCTGCACGTGGCGTGCGTAAAATCACGATCTTCGCCTCTCCGACGTGTCTACTCTCCGCCTATCCCTGCCTGTGCTTGCAGCCGGAAGCTGCGTGAATAACGGCTCATAGGACTACGGATAGTCAGCCCTCGAGCTAACTAAGTCAAGCTGAGCCGCTCAAGGATAGCACCGCACAGCAAACCGCTATAGAAGAGCACCAGCTATATTTATTCTCAAAAAGTTACGAGAGCCTCGTTCAAAGTACTACCCGCAATGAAAACGAGTCGCCACGGACAGATCCATATTATTGAACATAAAGCCTTAAAAAATAAATAGCCCGAAGGCCACAGCCGCCAGACGGCCAATAGTAGCCATAAAGGCACAAACTTATACATTATCGGCATCAAACAAGGCTTCGTTTAAGACATAGATACCCAACACCATAACAATACCTCCCATCTAAGCAATCTCGTCCATTCGTTCAACGCTGACCAATATTAGGCGAGCAATTAGTAAAAACAAAATAACGTACGCCATAATTAACCATCAAGTAAGCAATAGAATAAGTCGAATTACTAGAAAAACTATAAGCAGATAAGTCTTAGTCTTAAGGAGAGACTACTCTATCCCAATAGAACTAATAAAACTAGAGATAATTAGAAAATTCAGTCAATAACATATATACACAACTCTCTTAAAAAATACTATATCCTAATACTTAAGAATAAAAAATAATACGTTATAAGCTATAATAATAATAAGCTTTACCGCTTTAATTACAGAATCGGCCAAAAGAGTAAATACTAATACTTATAAAATACTTTTAGCACGAATATTTAAGCAAGGTCTTAGAGAATATTATTAATCCGGCATATAGAGTAGCTATTTACTAAATATTAAACGCCCAGTTATCTATACTTATTAAACTTTAGTTACCAGCGAGGGGGTAAAATACTAACAAACGTAACGATATCTTCTAGTATAGTCAATTCAAATCTTTAATCAACACCAATTTAATTAAACCATATAATCTTCTACATAAGGTACAAAAGGGGGGGTCCCAACCATAAGTTAGGTAAGCCGCGATCATCATAAAAATAGGTTATAAGTGGACCCTGCGCAGGCCTATTAGTACGAGGTCGAACTAGACTCCTAATACTATAGAGAGGGACAAATAAGGCTCCTCATTAAAAAACCAACGTCTCGACATCAAAACTAAGAAGCTTAAAAACTAACATTAATAAGGCCTAAGAGAGGTTAGACACCAGAGTCTAAAATAATAAGTTAGCTAAGTTAATTAAGAAAAAGGATATGGACACTTCCTCTGCGCTACCGGCAATAACAAGCGGGTTATATAAGAATTTAACCTAAGAAACTTAGTCTTTAAGAGAGTAACCGCAAAGCCATAGGACTAAGTAACCTTACCTCTAAGCAAATCTAAATAACCGCGCTAGCTATCTCTAAAGTCTTAAAAAGAGTAGAATATACTTTAATTATTATTATAAAAAAAGAGTTATTCACAGTTAAAAAAATAAACCATCCTTTAATAAATTTAAAATAATATTTAAATTTTAATTAAGCATAAAGTAAATTATAATAACCTTACCGTCCAACACGAACAGCTCAGGCTCTAGCATCGATATAATACCAAGATCCTACCAGATTGCGCCCACCTTCAAACAAAAAGCGTCCTAGAAGTATAAGTGAAATTAACAGTTAAAGTCTACTAAGAGTTCTCTACCTAAGCGTTTTTCATCACCTATAAAATATCACATATAATAATAAAAAGTAGTTATAATACGTTAAGCTTCCTACTATCTATTTAAAAAAGCTCACTCTATCCATCTTAAAGAGCATAATAAATTTAAACTCAGGTTAGTAATTAAATCTATAATTCTTATAATAAAAGTAATAGCTAAAAGCCTACGCACCAGGAGGATAGCAAACAAGTATATTAACGAGTATAGCTATTTTAAAAAAAAACTCTCTAATAATAACAATAGGGGTATATAAAACATTAACCGGAGCAGTTCAAGGTAAAATAAATTATAAGACGAGATAGTTAACGGTATAAGTATAGAAGACGCTATCCAGGAAATTCATATTTTAAGGATCGATTTTACCCCCGTCGAAGACATAAGATTTCGTATTTTCTAAAATAACACTTTACTAATCGCAAAATATAAAAGACTCTACTACCTAGCCCTCGTTATAATTAAGCTATTATTATATAAATAAACTAAAAATAAACCCGATTTGAATATATTTTAGGTATATAACTTTAATAATAATCATTTAGTAGCGCAGTTCTAGAGAAGTCCCGTATTTTTTAAAGTCCCTCCTAGTCCTAGCGTTACGTAAAACACAATTAAAGTAATAATTTAATTACGCAAATAAGACTAGAGCTCCTATAGCGCGGGATCGTAGTAAATATTAAGTAAATAGAAATAAATCTTCTCCGCAATTTTTCATAAACCCTTTGATAGCCTGTCTAAGAAGAGCGCCCGAGATACTAATTAAAACAAACCTATTAAATAATAGCCTAGTTATATATACGATCTTTGAAATACGAGTTCTCTAAATTCTAGCACTAGTATATGATTATATAAGTAATTAATCTACTCGAACATTTCTTAATAATAATTATATATGTTATTACAAGGTAGCAAAAGGATCCCCCGTGGAGCTCGGCAAGTAAGCTATCTTAGTCCATAGAGTTAAAGGCGTTCTTATTCTTTTAGGTGGTTACTACCACAGCTTTAGAGACTCTTTTAGTAAGGGGAATAATTATATAAAATATAATACTTACTATAAAATTAGTAGCAGTATTTATAGCTAGCTCTTACGGTCTTATTCCGTTTAGTTTTATATTACACGTTACGGCCAGCCTTGACCTTAGTAAGTATATATTTAAACAAGTAACTCTATTTCTTAGTTGCAAAGAATACACTTTTGCTATCTTTATAAATAAAGCTATTAAGGAAGTACTTAATATACTAGTATATTAATTATTCAATAGCCTTTACATTACTAACATATAACCAACTCCATAATCCTTACTAACTAGAAAAGCCTTAGGACTTAGTAAACCCCGGCATCATTTAGATAAAACCTCTCGGTTATCAGCAGCCGCTAGCGGGGGGAAAGAATCCTTCGAAAATAAGGTTCTTAATATTAAGCATAGTAATATAGGTCTCGGGATCTAAAAAATCGGAGTCTCTTTAACTATGTATTCTACAATTACTACGCTAATTAAAATAAATTAGGCTTAGCTAGAAAGGTCAGAAACGTTTATAAATTATTAAAGATCCAAGGGTTTAGTACAATCTTATCAATATTATATAGTACCAGAAGAGCCCGTAGATAGGTACCTATTACTCAATCCGGTATACGCTCCAATAAAACTCAGGAGCCCAAAATCCGCAGTAATAGAGGGCAGCACTATATAACTATATTACATACTTCTATCCTTAAAGTAATAGTAATTAATAGTACTACAAGCTTTACTATCTCCTCGTCTTAGGCTACCCATTCCTCTAAGCTTCTCATAATAGTCGTAACCAATCCTATAAAACGTATAACAAGACCTATCGACACTAGACTTATTTAAATAAATTAGCCATTTCAAGGGTAGGCAAAGTCTCTAATAAACTAAGGTAATAAGGGACGGTAATTAAAATCGCAACGAATAAACCATAACTACTTTCTTTAATAACATAAGACTTAATAATAAAATTATATATATTATAATTATCTATGGTCTCTAGCGAGTTAATAATGAGATCATAGTCTATACTAATTAAGCTTTCTCCGTCTTTAAAGGTAACGGTCTTATTAATACTTAGGCTCAGAATTTCCAAAAAGTGATTTTTTTAGGTATTAGCAGGCTATATAGCCGCTTCTATATCCATAAATACGTACCTCGCGCTAGAAAAAAATAGGATATTTATAAACAGTAACCAAATTACTAATCTATATTTTTCTAGTAAATTGGTAAAGAAAACCTTTTTTTATTAGACTAACGAAGGGCTACTGTTAGCGAGCTACTTACTAAAAGAGAGATAAAGTCGTTCTTATGTAAATATTATTTAATATATAATAACTTTATTAACATCGATTCTAATATTAAAGGACCTAATCCTAGCCTTAGGCGGACTCTGAATTCCAATAGAATTAAGAATAAGCTATAAATCACAGCTTAATATTATAACTTTACCTTTAAAAACTAGATCTCCTATAGCCTATTTACCATAACCTACAAGCACATTACAACATCTGATTTCTAGCGCGAATCCCTAGATCCTATTAGTATGCCTATTAATTTCCAAATAACAAATAAGTAATTAATATTTCCGTATTTCGTAGCTCGATTAAAGGCCAAAATTAATAAATATATACCCTTAAACCCGACTTAAGTCTATTGCAAAAAGAATATTAGATAGTTTAAATAATATATAAATAGAATACCGGCCCTATTAAAGACTAGAGATAAATAAAAACAATACTAATTTAACTAATAAATAAGAACAAAGAACTATAAATAGAGATCATCTTTAATACCTCCCCTAGCCTCCAGAGGCGCCACCCATAACACTATTAAGCCTCAGCTTAAAGTTAATATCAAAGTCCTAGTTATCCTATTCCTTAGCAACTGGGGTAAAGTATAATAAATATTAGTTATTAGGACTATCTACTCCCTTAATCTAAGCCCGAAGTTAGCTCTTCTATAGCTTATCCATAATATTAAAAGGCTAAGTTATATTTTAATAATAAACCGTATAACTATCTCAGTACCGACCTTTAAAACAACCTTCGTAATAGCTATTAATACCGAGCTCTTACTTACGGACTAGCTACCGCAAACGACTACCTAAGGGAGTTCTAAGTCGTGTTTAGTATACGAGTTACTATCTTAGAGATCTTTACGAAGTTTAGAATAATTAAGTTCCTCCCTACTAGCTTTCAAAACCTCCTTAGGTTCTTAAGTAGTATTAACACTAGTGTGCAAAAATCTAAAGGAACTAGCCATATCCGTTCTAGAACTCGCTATAAAAGATTTTAGGATAATATAGTAGGATAATTATAAAAGAAGATAGAATACGTGAAAAATCGGGCATAAATTCTATAACGCATAGGTAACTTAAGTATATAGTTATAATTTTATTCATAGCCGGTAAGAGGGGAGGTCCCGGTTTTAGTAATTATACTTCTTATTTTATTAATATTAAAAGCGGGGGTAGTTAGGCTAAGAGCGACTAAGCTACCTAAAGTACGTTTATTACGCTTTCTATAAGAAACTTAGTCCGCTTAGTAATAGGATAGGTTCGCTCTTCTAAGGTAAACTACTTCTAATTACCTAATATACTTATCTAAGTATAAGAAGTTTATACTAGCGAAGCTTAGAGGAGAATCTATACGTCTTAAATATTAAATACCTAACTAAAGAGTACAATAAACTAAAATAGTACAATTCGTATAGCCAGCTATACATACTACAAAGTTAAAAGGTAATAAATATACACGCTCCTTAACCTACGTTAGCTACGGACTTTTAAAACTATCATAGAAATATCTTCATTAATATAATAATAACGCTTCTATAGCTTACTATTAAATACGGTCGCCTTAGCTCGCTTACCTATCCCTTAAGTATTATTTATAAAGCCTAGTCCGTATTTCTTAATATAGCCTGCTTAAAATTCAAAATATACCGCTACTATATTAACCAAGAACTTATAAAGTTCTAATTCAGAGGTTTCTTTTAGCTTAGGAGCGCTAGTCTATTATAAGCCTAGAGCGTCTATAAATTTCTTATCGTCCTATCTTCTGTCTCAGCCTCGTCGTTATCCCCCGCCTAATCCCTTAACCCGCCCGGCATTGCAAACAGCCGAAGAATTAGAACGGTAGCTTGGCCGCAACTCATACAATAGCTCTAACATAATTAGTACATTCGTGTAGGCCAATTGGGCTCTTTCCCAGGCTCTACCCCAAGCTAAGGCTTCCAAACAAATGAAGGTCGCAGGCGCATTTGCCTTTTAGCGGTCTCCGACATACTAAAAGACACGGCTGGATCAGCTCCAGCTCATCACATCTCCATTAGGAAATGAGCCACAAAGTGCACTTTTCGTACCTATAAATGATGCGGACATCGAATTCCCAGCATGTACAAGTCAACACGTGAGACAGTAGGTAGCAGCCTTAGGCAAAGACGAGCCTTCTACCGTCGGAGTGAAAGCAGCTCCCTGTCGCATTGTACAGCCAGTTCGTCTTGATATTCATCTCCATTGCTCGGAACCGGCATGATTACGTATTTCTGGCTGGTATTGACGAGGAAAAGTTACAAAGTGAGATCACTCCATAACCATCTTGGAGGCAGTATATTCTGTTCTTTTCTTTTTGAAACTCCTGTCCCCCGCAAGCCACAATGGTCGTCGGTCTCGACGATGCCATCGCTCTTATTGGGATCATACCGGCTGCAATTTCGCAACTCAAACGTTACTCAAAATCATCGACCGCTTTAAGGTTGGTCAGCATCTTATGGCAATGTTTCGACGGTCGCCGGCCCGGAAAGAACTTGGTGCTAGAATATCCACCAACGTCTCTAGACGGGTCCTTGACGCCGCGCTGGGTAGGTAAAATGCATAGGAGGAAAAAGGCATTTCGCCTTTGCTCTGCTCGACCTTAGTCTGAACATGAGAGAGCTAGCCTGGGATGGCAGGTCAAAGTGTCCACGGGAACTTGACCTCGTGGATTAAAAAGACAATTGACATTGACAAACGACGCTTGGCTTTACTGAGGAATACCATCTTGACGAAAGAATCCGCTAACACGAAAGCATGTATTGCTTTAGACAAAGGTAATTTGTCAACAGGAGGTGCCACGACAGATTGGATTAATCTAGAGTGAAGAGTTGCAGGGAGGCAAGGGATGGTTTGTTTGTAAGTTCTGTTATGTAGGGACAAATCTTCCTGCAAAGCAGCAGTCAGATCTTTTGACAGACTTGTCGCATCATATTCTTATGGCCATGCATGCTATCGTTGCATCGAGTGCCACAGCTCTAGCTCAACGAGAGAATTTTTCAATTCTTTTGATGTCCTGGCGCATGATACATCGGAGCATCTGGATGCAATTATCAAGCGCATTGAGAAAGGGACGGAGCGCAGGGTTCCTGACTTGGGCGGCTAACTTGCTAAGGTCGACACTTCGCCTCATCCAGGCTAAGGCGAAGGCGAGGACAGCGACTAGGCGAAAACTACTCTATGCCCAGATACGCAAGAGACTGTCGCGACTATCTCCGAATTGTTGCACCTCACTGAGCAGATGGCGCGGGAATCTCTAAAGGAAGTATCCCCGCAGGTCTCTCCTCCGCAGCAAGCAGCCCCCGAGCCAGCGGCTCAGGATCACGAAGAGACCGCTCGGCGTGCAAACTCAGAACAGTCGGATGCTTCATCATCCTCCTCTAGGCGTCGAACTGAGAGTTGTAACGTCAAAGATAGCATAGAGCCTAAAGAACCGGCTACATATATCAGCAAGGCCGGCCCCTTCAAAGCATTTCTCTCTACTTCCGTTTACAATTTGCACGATGTGAGTACAGAGTTTTTAACCTTTAGATAGTAGCAGATCAGTCTTTTCAATCATTCGCATCGCTATATATATAGCACTTTTATAAGTCGACATGAATTGCTAATGCTTCCAGAGTCCGAAATCTTCTAAGTCAAGAGCCGCATTGATGAGTAGAAATGATTAACAAAGCGGGAATACGCTTGCTCGGTAATTGCCACGAATTCGGATCTCGAAATAGTATCTCAGATAGTAGCCACGCTAAAGGGGGGGTAAGTACAACAACCTTTCTAAGACTTGCCTTCTAGCGTTCCGCCATAGAAATAGCCTACTAGCCTTTTTTTTCAGCACTTTAAGAAGTACTTATATAAACTTATAATATCTTCTTATACTATATATTCAGCATTTAAATTATAATAGCTAGTCTTAAAAAATATTATGAGGTAGCCCTCATTCTCTAGGGTATACTTAAGCCCTAGTTTAAAAGCTTAAAGTTAAAGTTAAATAGATTTCGAAATATAAGCTACGGTAAGACCTTATCAGTAACTTTTCTTAAGACCTATTCTTTAAAAAAAAATATTTTCGGATCTTACAAAAAGTTAATAAAAAAGACCCCTATACCTACAAATTAAAAAGGAGTAAGCTAACAGATATTTACTATCTATTAGGGGTAATAGACCCCAGGTTACTCTTATATTAATACCAAATAAAGTATCCAACTTTCCTCCATTTTAAAGATCGTTCTAAGTTCTAAGGCTTATAAAAACGAATTATTTTACGTTACTTTACAAAGTCTAAAGAAGCCTAGCTAGTTGATCTATATACACTTTATACTTGCGCTTTCAATCAGGCTTAATCCATCGCCAGATTAACTCTCAAGTATATTAAGGGGCGGTAGCATAAATACCGGGCCAAAGTACCTCATTATACCTAATACGTATTAAAAATAAGTAGCTAGTGACCTTAACTTTAGTCTAGTTCTATCTTCGCTTCTTAATAGCCTTAGGGAAACATATAGAAAATACTAATAATCTATAGTTCGAACCCTTTACTACTACACCCTACCTATCGTCTATACCCCCTCAGAGTCTATATATTTCTTATTAACTAAACATAACTATACTACTTATACTTCGAAACCTGACTCTATTTCGCTATTAAGCAAAAAAGGCTCCTCTAACTTCTATATTCTTTATTATCAGTCTCGTATTACTTACATAAGAACGTTTTAATATTATCGTTCTATCTTTAAACCAGCAATAGCCGCTTAATAAAACCCCTAAAGTAGTATTTTATTAATAACCTGGGATATAGGTGAACTATAAAGGGTTAAGACTATATATAGCCCTAAATCTCTCTAGGACTATCGTTGTATAAAAAGGTCTATAATTACTAAAAAAACATAATAAACTCGGCACTTATACTTCAGGACCTAATTATCACGGTAAGCCTTGTAATATATGCTAAGACTAAGCACCCTATCTCTAAAAACGCCCATGATTCTAATAAGAAACTCTGTCCTACCGAGGTGGCATGTATTAGCACAGGCGCTACCTTAGGCGTTCCTCTTTTCACTACCGCGGCTTTTTAGTTCTTACGTCCTAATAGGAGTCGCAATCCGTTAAGATTATAGCTACCGGCCCCCGACAAATTATTATATTAATAATATATTAATAAGGCACCCTTTTTTAGAAAGGTAAGCTCTATATAGCCGGGAACTTACTTACGTAAGCCTTAGCTTAAAAAGCTTACCTCCCTGTTTCTCTATTAGTATTATCTAGAGCAAAAAAAAAACAATAATTTATATTTTCTTAAAAATAATAGCCGCCCTAAGCCGTCTATAATAATAACTATATTAATTAAAACGATATTTCCAAATTTAAATAACTAAACCCTTAGTATATAAGGGGCTTATATTTTTATATTACTCCGCTATACCCCTATACTATAGGCCTAAGCTCTATATTTTATTATCTACTTTATTTTATATAATTTTCCTAAAACTCTGCCATTTTTGCGCAGCCTTCAAAATAATCTAGTAGTTTTTAACCGGGGTTATCTAAAGTACTTATCCTATAAAATTCTACTATAAACTTACCTATTTAGTAGGATTATCACAGTCCCTTAAACTTTACTATAGCGTAAAATAAGCGCTATATATCTCTTACATAAGAAATAAAAATATTAATAACTTTTAGGGGGGCTAAATTAACTTTTGTATAATTATAACATTTTACTTTTATTCCGTACACGGTAGTAATATAGCCTAACGAGAAGATATCTCAGCCTTATAGCTTCAGCAACTTATTACCAGTCCCCTTTAACTTAAGCCACCCTACTAGTATCTATAGGATACCCTAGTTTATGAAAATATAATAGCTTAATCCTAACGTCAAGATCTAAGCAATCGAGATTCCGTAAATACCTAAGCCCCCGTACCAATAATTACCCTCCCTAAGTAGTCCTATCCGACCTATTATCCCCTAAATTCAACACTCTTTCTATCTATAAGTAAGATAAAGATAATTTACGCTAACATAAAATTATAGGAGTAAATCGACATAGTATTATCTTCGGATACTACCCTTATTTTAAGTTCAATTAGCACGTGCGCCACTATTATCGTCGCTCGTTATATTTATTGCGCGCTATTCTACTACCATATCCACTAAATTTACTACCGCTTATAGTATATTAATAATTTTTATATAATTATTACTATCTTTCCTCTTATCGCACGCGCTATTTATATTTTTTACTTAGTTACCCTTAATCCAGAACGTACTTATGAACCTACAACACTAGCCGACGCCATAATCTATAGTCTAAGTATTACTACGCTCAATAATAACCGAGAACTATCCCTAAAGCTTCTCATACCTTCGCACATCTTTTATATTCTATTATACATACATCACGGTCTAGATTAGTTCACTATCTCTAAAAGTTAACAGTCTATAGAGCCTCAAGCTTGGGCTTTTGGCCTTTTACTCGCACTTATTCATTAATGTATTTCGTTAGGGCAAACTTACTACAGATGCGCTTTAGTAATTCGTCATTATGTCATTTATCGCTATCGTCATCGCAATAATAACACAGTACTAGCCGATTTTAGTATATATTAGACTTAAATACTCTATAATCACACGGCTAACTCTATCTTAGGATATAAACGCTTAATTATGATCATTAAGGCATAACGCTCCCGATCCTCACCTATATTATAATAGGCTAATATAATATAAAAAGAAGTACCTTATAATACCGCTATAGCGAACCTAATTCTTATAGGGGTATATAATCTTATATCTAGCTTCGCCCTGATCGCGCTCCCATTCCCTATTCTACTATATCTATAACTTAATACATAGAAAAAGGTCTAGCTTAGCTTACTTTTTAGTATAAGAGGCCTCATAATTACTATTACTATCCTTCATCTCCCTCAGATACTCAATAAATCCGTTTCTCAAAAATCCCGGTCAATAGTAAAATACTCTTTATACCTCTAAATATACGTCACAAATATATCCTAATACTTAACAATAATAGGCTTCTATCGAGATTATATATACTAGCATAGTTTCCAATTCGCCTTTCTTTTACGCTCTACTCAAAGATTTACAACAGTAGCACAACAATAGGCTAGAAAAGCCATTACCAATAAATATGCATAAAGAGGGCTCATATAATCCACAAAGCCTACCGTCATCTTCAAATACCTCAACTTTAAATAGATCGGCCTTAAACACCTCGAAAGTTACGACAAGCCATTGCGAATATATATGAAACCTAAAATATGCAATATACAGAGACGCTGAAGAGCTTCGGGACGCACGACACGTTGGATAAGCGTTAGGCCAAGTTTCAAATTGTCATGTAGAATCAAGTCGAGCGCTGGATTTCCGAAAATTGAGAATGCAATGATGGATGGAATGAAGGATTGTAAGCCAAGAAGAGGATTAGTCGATTTGTAATCGAAATACTAGAACCCTCGGGATTACCTGCGTCCAAGAGTAGTGATCCGTCTTTTTATTTTTGTCGAGTGGGAAGAGCTCTTCACTATTAGCTTGAGCCGATGGGCGCTGCGTAGAACAGTTGGTATTCAGTCAACCAGTCTCCGGGATCATTGGCATTCTGCGGTGCAGCAATTAATCTCCAATGGGACCGCTCTGGGTGCGGGATATCGGCCGCCCTGTGGATGACCAGCGACGATACGAATGAGCTCGATTACAACGCTGGCCAAATCGCAGCTCGCCGTCCATCGTAATCGAGAAAAACAATTTCAGCAGGTTTTCTAGACTACCTACGGTTTTCAACCTTCCTACCGATAAAGATCCGTCAAAGAGGCCGCTGCCCGACCAGTCTTCCGACATGGGCAGCTGGAAATATCTTACTCCATCAACTAGGACCGATTCGCATTAACAACGGCCTGGGAAAGCCATGAGAAAGGCTCGGACAGAACCGTCAACCACGAAGCACACGGGGCGTTTACAAGCGCGCTCCTGGATTACTTAAAGAAGAAGCCAGTTGCATCGAGTAAGACGTATCGCGCCATTCGCGACCATGTCGCGATTCAAGTTTTGATACAGAACCGAAGGGGTTTCGGTCGGGACAGGCTCCTCTTCTTGGGGACTGAGGAGCCGTTCTAAGTCACGGCATGGGCCGCGAGAATCGAGTAGGAAATGATCTATCTCCCAATTGGCAGAGCCCACGGTGTGCAGCGAGGATCTGAGTTTATATGCCGGTCGACTGGGTATCTCTTATCTGTCAACGTCCTTAACAAGTCTACCCTGTTGCCGGTCCTAACAAGATGCATTATTGCATCTGGAATCAGAAAAACAGGGAGTGCGACTTGGAGATATTCGCTTTAATTGGCCGCCTGATTGACAATTGGGCGACTGCAGTTCAACCTCATTAAAAGCCGACTGCATAAGTAGAGGTATGTGAAGTTATCAGCGCGGGTTCTGTTTGATGAGGCGATAGGTACTTGGTCAGAAAGTGGGGCGATAAGCTATTATCGGTGTAACGCTGTGATAGACGAAGTCTGTTACAGGACGTTCTGTCCCCGGCTGTGAATCAGCTAAGGTGTACGTTGGTCGATTTACGGGCGGAAACGGCGCGCCGTAGCCTGATTCTTCGAGAAGGCGCCTTAGGGGGATTCCTTGACCTCCAAGATGGAGTGTTGCGTAAACCTCTCACAGGTAAATCATGATCCGTCCCTAAACTTGGAGAGTCGGACTGGCCGAATAGAACAGCTGTATTGCATTGGACTAATGCGTGCCGGGTGGTAGACCTAGCTCTGACGACGTCATTGATCGCCTGGTCGGAAGCTAAGACTGGTTCCAGTAACATAGAACTTAGATGGTGTTCAGAAGATGCACGTCCAAGTGTGTGGGCTACATACTGGTTGGTTAACGTGGCATCACTCAGAGGCGCCAAGATATCACGGATATCGGTTGAAGTCCAACATCTTGATGCGAGTGGCGCCAACGCAGGAAATGACGGTAAGATTTTCCAAACCGAGGCATATTGTTTGCATTATGGATAATGGAAGTATTATGCAGCTTTTCGGTGACGTGGATATTCATCTGGCTCGCGTCCGAACGCCATGTTCTGGGCATGTGGTCTGTGATCAGACCTGTGTAACCTTGAATCACCATCCATTAGCTGCCTGCCTTCTTCCATTTCCTTTGCATTCATACCTCGCCATCCCGCACACCAATGTTTCCCTTCTATCTTCTAGCATCCAAGACCAGATCTTCCTGCCGAGCATTAGACTGCGATCAAGGTCAACCATCATGAGGCTCGTCAACGCTTCGACTTTGGATCTCTGCGACTTTACCTTCACCCAGGTCCCTCCCTACATGATCCTTTCGCATACCTGGGGTCAAGATGAGGTCACCTTTCAAGACATGGCAAGTAGCGTTCGTTACAACAAACAGGGATATGTTAAGATTAGAGAGACTTGTCGTCTAGCCCTTGAACATAACCTGGAGTATATCTGGGTGGATATATGCTGCATCGATAAGTCCAGCAGCGCAGAGCTCACCGAGTCAATCAATTCGATGTTCTCTTACTACGAGAATGCATCCATTTGCCTAGTTTACTTATTCGATCTCCCATCGGGTAAGGCCCTAGGTGCCAGCAAATGTCGATGGTTTACACGGGGGTGGACTCTTCAAGAACTTGTAGCACCACACAAGCACGACTTCTACGATCAGAATTGGACATGCATCGGTTCAAAGTCTTCCCTAATTGAAGAACTTTCAGCCCTCACCAAAGTTCCCCGAGCTGTGTTGTCCAAAGAAACGCCCCTTTCGGAGTTTTCTATCGCATCGAGAATGTCGTGGGCAGCACGCCGACAGACCACTCGTCTTGAAGACGTGGCATACTGTCTTCTAGGAATTTTTGACGTTAATATTCCTCTCATCTATGGCGAGGGTTGCAAAGCTTTCCGTCGCTTGCAACTAGAAATCATAAGAGGAAACAATGATTTGACCATTCTCGCCTGGAATGAACCCGAGAGCCGGCATACGGAAACACACCATCTCCATATATGGGGCTTCTGGCACAGTCTCCAGATGGTTTCTCCACATCCGGCAGCATCAGCCCGTATAACGGCGACTATCCTGAGTTTTCAGCGACCAACAAAGGCTTGGTTGTTTCTCCAGATATACCTCTACGGGTCCTCCGCGGCCGAGACGGTGAGCTTCAGCAATCGGCTATGCTTCTCGGTTTTGATCGCAATACAGGAAACCATGGGGGTATCTTGCTGAAAAAGGTTGGGCCAGGACTATTCTGTCGCAAAAAACAGGAGTCATGGGTCGGTCTCGACCTACTTGGAAGACAAATACACCTCCCAAAAAACGAAACCAGCTTCTGTATTATGATTAATCCCAACGAGAGGAGTATCGCCCAGGTCCAAGCCTTCCGAAAACACGCAATACACGTCTCCCACGAAAATGGCTTCAGAATCCACAGGGTCGTGCCGGAACGTCTCTGGGATCCGGAGGATCAGATATTCTTGAGGCCTAAACCTTATGACGGGGTGTTCTTCCCAGTTGTCGTCGGAATCTGGTTCGAGACAGCAGCAATAGGAGCAATTCAGGTAACCTCATTCGTTGTTCTCTGTGATATTGACCAAGAGGGCATCCCAGGCATTGCCATGACACGAGACGAGACACGCATTGCACAATTTCAGAACACGATATTCAGTGCAAAGCATATTGAAGAATCGATTTCCCTCTACGAGATAAATGAAGCATTTCCCGGAATCCGGTGGATGAGAGAAGGAGCGAGTTCAGCGGACAGTGAGCTTGGCCATCGCATTCATGTGTCCAGACACCAAGACTCGCCAACGGACTCATTCAAGATCCAGCTCCTAAGCGTTCATGGAATGAGAGCAAGGTCCTGTTAGAGGACAGGACCTCGAAGTAGGGCAGCTGATGGTCCAATATAACTGTGGCTTATCTAATCTCTTTGCCCTCTTTACTGACACCAAAGCTATAAGGGAACTGCCTGTAGCTGTTTGCCGTCCGTCTATAACGCTAGACTAGCTGCAATCTGCCACACCTTCAGATCATTTACTCCCTAATAACATTCTCGTAATACAATTAACTTTACCTATATCAATATCCGTATTATAAGGTCTTTAATTAAGTTATTTAAAACTATAATTTAATAAAGTAAGTTAATTGAACTAAGTAATTCACTATATGAATAAAGTAAATATATATAAACTATGAGTTAAAAAGTTATAATTAGTATTTAGACAATGAATAAATAGTCCCTATTTTATTTTAAAATTAATTTTCTCTCTTTTATATTGTTTCATCATAATAATTAGAAATAAGATTTAATTCTTAATTCGTTTATTAAGTTCCCCTTATATCGAATTAGAAGTCTAATTTGATTTCGTAGTAGCATAGAGGCTACTTATTAACTTTATAATTAGTTATTAATATAAGCCTAAAGGGTTAGGCTTAAAAAGTATTGATTTTATAAACTTTAAATACTTACCTAACTGGCCTTTTACTTACTATTAATAAATAAAAGAACTGTTTAATTTTTATTTAAAATTTCTAAATTTAAAATGCTAATTTAAATAGCTTTTTATTTATTTTTTACCTACTATTAATGAATAAAAGTATTATTTAGTTTTTTTATTTTTAAAAAAGACTTTAAATTTTAAATACTTATTTAACTACCCTTTTACTTATTTTTTACTTATTATTAAGAAATAAAAAAAACGGTTTAATTCTTTTTTTAAATCCTTAAATTTTAAATACCTATTTAGCGGAAATTTATTAGTGTATTATTAATAATAATATATAATACTGAACTTATATGCTAGTCATTCAAGGGGAAGTTATTCTAGAGTACTTCAAATAAGGTCTAATCTTTGACCTAGTAACCAGGGATGCACTTCTAGGAAAGGTGACTTAGTTGATTGGCAATAAGAAGCCTAAACCAGAAACATGTCGCTAGCAAGCGCCGTGTCGACTGAGCCCGAACTTTCAATGAAGTCTTTGAATGTATCACCTGTGGCCAGGCTGACGTTCGGGAGCATTTGCGTTAGGACGCCCTTCTGCGATCAGTTAGTAAGAGGTCACTGCCTGTTTGTGGTCGAAGAACTCACCAGTGGATCCGGATACCCAACCCACATGTGTCCAATCACATAGTCCAGATAGTAAGTCTCCCAGTATTTGTCGCTGCTTTCATCATCAGCGAACGCAGTTGTCCGTAATAGAGCCCAGTGCATCTTTTCACATTGAAAATGGCGATTGTCACCTTTCGGAGTGACGACGGCAAGGTATCCTCATATAGCAAGGTTCTCTGCAAACGTGTAGCGCTTGTCGACTGATGGAGGCTGACAGACAGAGTTTTCTTCGTCAATAGAAGCAATCAAATTAAGCAAAAGTAAGGCCATCTGGATATGGTCTTCGTTGTGTCCCATGAAAATGTACATTCTGCTTTCCAATCTCTCAGCATCAAGACGCTTAAGTGCGATTTCATCTTTGTAGTCTTCGCAGTAGTTGCTGGCCAAACATCCAAGGAACACAATCCTTTGGATCGTTTGCTTCTTGACTTCAGATATGCACTAAAAAAGTTACCACTTTGCACAAAAAGGATGCATAAGCCTACCAACCTATTTCCACATTATCACAATATCAAGCCACATATAGTTAGAAGCCCTTGCAACGTACGAGTTGAGTCTCGCAGATCTGACGGCTGCTTCTGTCAAACTGACGAGAGTAGAATCGTATTCGAAGTCGTTATAAGTAGCCGCGGCCATGATGGTTGTGTGAGCTCCGTTTAGGGGGGAGGAATGCGCCGGGCTTCATCTGATGGCGGTTAAGATCTGATCTCTATTAAATACTATGGTTGAAAAGGTTAAGATTCGTAGATTCCGGACAGTCGTCGTTATTTTGAGCCAATAGGGGGAGATCATTTAGCTGCACTGCTGTCCGTCCATCCATCCATCCATCCATTTATCCATCCATCAGTTAATAACCAAAACTCATGTAGTAAGCTGCTCCTGTAATTTATCACTCATAAGATCCTTTAAAACATATGCACTGACATCTTTCTTCAAACAATGCGAGACTTTAACGAAACCGTCAATCAACTCAGCGACATAGCAGGTGACCAAGGTGAGCCTGGGAGGAAACCAAGTAGTAAAGCTCAGGCTTACAGGGCCTAAGCGAGCCCTACTGCTGGCTTATGAACGCCTTTCTTATATGGCCGGTGGGGTGGATAGGCGCGGTAGGCGCGTCATGCCACAAAATCTATGTTAAGCGCATCGAATGCCATTGATCTGTCTCCCAAGCAAACTCCTTCCTGTTGTTAATTGGCTTGTCAAGTGTGCAGTTCCGCCCGCCTTCTGAGATAACACAAACCGCTGGACCAATCACTTTGCCCTTGTGGACCGACATCCTTTCGTTTGACGCATTGCTCTCGTTCTGAAGGGACGGCTCCCCAACGAACTTCACGGCGAGCATCATGGTTAGCCAGAAATCCCATCCCACTTCCCTCCAAGAGGCCTTTTGTTCATCGTATCCCCATAGTAGGCCCCAGGGTGGTATCATAACATCGTCAACCTCTATAGTCTTAGGGGCAATACCGTATACCCGATATATATGGATCTTCGCGCATAGTTCAAGTAGCTCCAGCTGAAACAAGCAGAATTCCTATAAAAGAGAACCCAAATACTGAAGGGAGCGGAGTATTTCTGCACCTATTAATTCTGAGATCCCTAGGCTGATATTAATTATATACTCATTAAAAGATGCACTGTTGATTTCTCAGTCCCAACTAAAAAAGCGGAAAGTTTTGATTTTCGCTAGCAAAGAAGATAGGGCGAAGATATATTATGTAGAATCGGGAGTAGGGGGGAAGAGCTCATCTAATACTACTATTACCCGCCCAGCCCTGCAATTATCATCGAGGAGAAATATGTGATATTTCTTTACGTTGTTGACTCGGCAACCCTATTGCCCGCCGATTGAGGAATGCCAATAGACCCTTAGAACGCCGCGGTTAGAGGTGAAAGTCGAAATTTCCCGCCATTGAGATGAGGTACGATACCGTTCATAGGTATCCAGGTTTCTGATGTGAGAAAAGAATAGTAGGGTCCGCTTTCAAGACTTTAAACAATCAGGGACCCATAACAGAAAGAAGGCATCTTCTGGATGGGAAACGGGACCAAATCCAAATAAATGAATTAGTAATTGGAAGTTGGCGGCGCTGTCATTAAGACCAAAGGCCAGTGAAGCAACCTATCCATACAATTCCTTCCAGTAGGCCGTGTAGTCGAGATGAAATCGATTGCCATGCGGTACAAGACCAAGAAGGGCAGCGATACGGTCTTTGGGGTCACTACACTCGGCTTCGTGGAAGTACCATAGTAGCTCCAGCATCCCGCGGTTGGTACTGGTCTCGCGCAGGTTTGTCGCCATGTTGATTGGGTAAGAAGCCAAGTCGAGGCTTTGAAAACGCGTGGTGGCCCAGGAGATGGATAGTAGAGGGATGGAATGCCGCTCACAGTGAACGGTTGCCTCGCGGGCGAGAATTGTCTCCTGGACGACCCATCGACGGGAGAACCAAGAACGCAAAAAGAAGTCGTGTAGGAACCTAAGTCCAACCAATGCGTCGTCACGAGAGAAGACCTCTTTCAGGTGAAAGGCAACGCGTTCAGCCATGTCCCACCGCGGTTGAATTTCAGGGAGCTGACTGAGTGTCCGCAAAAGTATAAAGACCTTCGCAGTCATGCGGTCTTCCACACCCAACCAAATGCATACGTCTTTTGCCTCGCCATATATTCATCCCATCAATGGGATTTGCTGGGCCTTTTCCTTTTCGTTTGTCTGATCGAGGCATACGGCGTCAATCCACAAGTGACGGGGCTTATTTCGCGCGCAAAAACGTCGCAAGAGGGCGTCGACGTTGGAGGTAATCCTCACATACGAGATGTCATCATCGCACCTGATTTACAAGGCCCGCGAGGGGTTTTGCTCGTCCCATGTGTATGAAACAGCAGAGTATTCTTCTCTCTATGCCGAACGCCGGCACTGGGAAATCGTGCAACTCAAGGGATCTCCTTCATCCACCGCCGGATCTAGAGAAATGAGTCGCACCGCATTTTCCGTTTCTAAAGGTTCGTAGTAGTATTGATTGAAAACCGGCATGGCGTCGTCCTTCTGTGGAACCAGATTGTTAGATTGAGTTTCTTCTGTTGAAGGGCGGCGGGAAAGGAATGCTAGGGAGCGAATATGGAGACATCGACGTCGACGTGGGTACGGTTTGTCTTGATGTTGTAAACTGTTTGTTCATCGCTCTGTTATCGATTCACCTGGGAAGCGGGGTGCTGATGGGGATCAGGTAGACTCTTCCCAATCGAGGTCGTGGACGGAATCGTCCTTCTTGCATGCGTGGTTGCTGCAGGCCGAGCACTCTACGGCGCGTGATTGGCGAAGAAGTTCATGGCCACGTCACTCACTGATCTTGGTAATGGCAACATTGCTGGCCTATGGAACTGCAAGAGACTTTGTAGCTGAACTGGGACGCTCGCTTTTGAGATGCAGAATGCGGAAAGCAGAGGCCCAGTCGATCACGCCGAGCGAGACAGTGCAAAGGCTGTCGGGCGAGGCTCACTCCATCGAGGGTAATTGTCATGGCATTGCGTTACTACTTAAGCTTCAAACTCACAGACGCAAGTATTAGAACTTGTGAGGACCTCACTGAAGAAACTCGTTGAATTGCAGTTGGAGGTTGATCGCTTCATGGAAGTTTCACAAGAGTCTGACTCGTCGCCATTGTGATCCAGGCCATCGTGGTCGTCATGCGATTTAACTTTATGAAAGCAGGGGAGCGTTGGTCCATGTTTCTTTTCGCTAGATGCATTCGTTCATCTTAGTTTTGTTGGCTATTTTGGGACAGACTTCAAGACGCTGAAGTAGAAGGGCCGGCAGTGCACCACCAGAAGACAACATTGAAGTGACTGCCCACCAGGCACGCACTTTCCTCGGGAGCTCATAAAATGGCATTGGATTGTGGCGATGCTGCGGAGGTCCTTGCCTGGAAGTGCCCACCAACGCCGCCGAAGCGGTCAACTCGTCGGCGACCCAGCCAACTGCATTAGTCGGCCAACCCACCACAACCAGTTGTCATACACCATCTTTCGCGCTGAATGATGATAAACTTCCAATAAAATCTCAAACAACGATAATTTTGTTAGATTCCATGCCAACGCGTAATGTAACTATGCGGTAATATCGTAGGCGTTCTGGCAAGGCTAACTAGTGTCCCTGGCTGGCTCCCACCTGGTGGTGGGATCCTGAGACGTCTACTCAACGTCCCATATATCTTTGTTTCTCTATTTATTGCTACCTGCCGTTCTTCAGCATTTTCTCCCCGTCTTCGCCTACTATCGCCGTCTTCGCCTACTATCGCCGTCTTCGTCTACTATCGTCGTCTTCGATGGGAGTGACTATACACACAGGAAAGATCTTCGTGCAGACACAGCAAAATTAGACTATCTCTTTTGAAAAGGCGAGAGTTCAAGAGATTGGAGGGTCTGAAAGCAAGCACGTTGCATAGCCATTTTTGGAGTTGTTGCAGTGTTTTGAAAACGGCAATGCACTGTTGATAGGTACTGCACTTCAATAAATCAGTATGATTACTTATGCTACATCGGCTATTGTTTCTCCCTTCCGCAGGCCCCATGTATCTCTCCAGCTACTATTGGTATGATCGCCTAAAGTCGATCTCCGAGTTCTACGCCGGCCACCGAGTCTTCTGGGCATGTATTACTCTCAAGAGTCAATAGCTCGACTAGCATGAGGCTCTCTCGAATGACTAACACCCTCATCTAGCCTGTAGACTTATATATTGTAAAATGCTTCTAAGCGTTAAAGACTTAGTAGGTTATAATAGATATATCAAGCTTAAAGTAGATAATATCTATAAACTGTAGTTTAAGAGGGCAGCAAGATTTGAGGACCTAGACTGGATATTCAAGCGCCAGGAGAAGGCTGGAGAAAAGTGTAATCGCCCGCGATAACGGCCTTCATACCTCGAGACCTGGGAACTTGGATTTCTGGACGCTGATATAGTAGGATTCATACTTTTCCCTTTTCTGCGGGGGGTTCAGCTTGACGCGACTGTGGCATGTGAATAGTCTCCGACCTTGTTCTTCACCTTCATCAATATGAGTATGGGTATCACTGTGATTTGTTCGCTATAAACCTGAAACTGAATATAGACATGTCTAACTGCATAGACTCTGAAGCTATTCGATGCGACTCCGTAGTGGTGTTTCCGCAAGATCGAGCCTGATAAACACCACTAAGCCATTCTCCTCAAGCAGAAAAGCAATAGTTTCGTTTTTCAGGTTCCGATACCGGGGATACAATCGATATGCTGGAGGAAGCCAAATAAGATTGTCGGTCCCCTGAGTTATCCATTGCGTCTGCACGTGAAGGCAGCTTTGGATAGCCCTGAATTCCTCCTCCGATGTTCCGTTGGTCAAGAGTGGGATTCTCCCAGCCCTAGACTCCAAATAGCGCCAGTCTGGTGAGAACCGTAAGTTCTCGAGATCGGCATCTATAACGAACCTGCCAATCTCCGAGTAGTCTGTGATATCCCATACGAAGATGTTCCATTTCGTATCCCATTCCCGCTCACAAAACCCCGCCACGAGCTTGCCTGTTGTCGAAACAGCCAGCCCCGTGTTAAAGTCATAGTAGTCCCGTACCTCACTTTCCACGGACTGATCAAGAAGCACAACTTCGTTCTTAGTTGCCCTATCCCACACGCTGACAACAAAACGCTTTGAAAAGAGTCTCATTCCTACAATAAGGCAGCCCAGAGGATGAAACTTAAGCTCCATAATTCTGGCGTCTTCCCCTAGGACCACCTGCTCTACGCCCGTTGCTACATCCACCAGCGAGAATGTTCCGGTACTGTGGTGTTTCAAGACAACTAACTCACCATCCGGCGAGAATGTAACAGGCGAGATCCTACTGCACGGACCAACCGCTACATCCAGCTTTCGGTTTGCTGCAATGTCCCATAAGTGGAGTGTGCTGTCGATCCATCCCACACCATTCTTCGGCGAAAACCCGAAGCTTCCATTCCAAAGCGAGTTGCTACACTGAACTTCCAATGTTGCAACTTCCTTGAAATCTGGGCAGCTGATGATTCGAAGTTGATTCGATACCAGCATCGCAATCTTCTTGCTGTCTGGGGAGATGCCAATGAAAGAACCTGTGTAAGAGACAATCTCACTCGAAAGACTGTTGTCCCAAATCTGAAAAGTAGTATCAGACTTCTTCAAAATGAGAAAGCTCTCATCCGGTGACAACAATATGTCGGATACTCTCTCCAATTCTGGTCTCCGCAACGACGATCCACGTTCTGCAGACCAGATTTCGACCTCTCTCCGGTATGTGGTGAAAGCAGCGACGTCGTCGCTTGTAGGCAGCAACAACAGATTTCTCGACAGATTCAGTTGAGTTGCTTGGTAATCACCACCGTCGTCTTGATAAGTCGAGTCCAATAGTCGAATGGTACGATAACCCCACGGAATAGCCAGCAGCGTTCCATCCCGTGAGAACCACATATCTCCTTCAAATTCGTACCAGCCAAGTCTCCCGATAAAACTCCCTGTATCCAAATTGTGGAGCTGTATTTCGCCGTTGTCCAGTAGGACTGCCATGCATCCATTACTCGAGCAGAATGCGAAGCGGATTGCTTGATCGTTATCGTAAAGCATTTGAACTTCTCTTCCACCGGTCCCAACGCTGTAAGATGAGACCTCCCCGGTGCCGGTGTGTAATCCAACCAGCAATGTCCCGTCGTTCGTGAATGCGGTGGTGGGAGTGTTCGAAAAATCCGATGATGGTGCAGCCTCAAATTTCCATGAGCTGACGCGTTTTCCACTCTCAACTTCCCACAGCTCAACTCCCGCCGTAGTCGCAGTCGCCAAAAGCTTCCCATTAAAGGAAAATGCAAGGCTTGCGTGGGACTTCCCACATACGCTCAGAATGTGAATATCGCGCCTTTCTTCGATATTGGATAGTCGGAGGGCACCGTCAAGGGAAATCGACGCCAGAATGGTAGGCTTTTGGGGCGAAAACCCCACGGCTGTGATGTAATCTAAGTGACCTGTCAAGTTGGTGACATTCCCCGTAGCAAATTCCCAAATCACAACTATTCCTTTATGTGTCCCATATGCCACAGCTCTGCCGTCTGTGGAAAAGGCCACACGGGTTGGTTCGGCCTCTAGGACTGAATGCTTATAAGCTTCGACCCCTGTCACGGAATCCCAAATTCTAATAGTCCAATCCGCACCCAACGATGCTACAAAACGGTCCAATGGAGAAAAGGCAATTGAATACACAGCTACGGCGTGGCCTTCCAGCAGGAAAAGTTCAGGACTCCAAGTTTCTTCAACTCGTGGCTTCTTCGAAATCCACCGGGGGATCAAGTGTTCGAAAATCGATCGTAATACGCTTCTCATGGGACTGAAAACCAAGGCAGAGCAGTAGATCTGTAAAGGGGCACGTTCTATGATCGGTCTGTAGCGTAGCACGAAGCGTTTGGCGTCGTATACCAAAGCGGCTAGAATCGGGCTTGCTCTTGACTACGTTTGCGCGTTAACTTCATTCTTGTTGGGCGATATGCGAGGTTGTCAACTTACATTGACGAGCTGTTGTAGACGATTCAAAACCAGAATCGTTGTCGGCGTCTCCTGTGCCAAGCTCATGGCCTCTAGCCAGAACAGAAGCTTTTCCGCCAGGAAGGCATATACTATCCCGTCGTCTTTCAACTCGACGTCTTCTCTCTGATCAAAACTGAGCTTCATCAGGTGGTCAACCCAGTACCGACAGGCATATTGCAGGTATTGCGGAACATATTTCTCAATCAAGGTTGGCGCAATATCAGCGACAAGCGTTCCAGGCAAAACCAAGTGGCACATGTCTTGACGGAGTTCCTTGGACATAACTTCAATGCAACGATCGAATATAGCACTGTGCATCAAACTCTCCTCGACGCGGAATGGTAGCCCTCTTGACCTTTCTTCGTTCAGGAGGAAGTCGCGGAGGGATAGGTGGACGATACTCAGAGGGGCCTTTTCGTCCTGAGGGATGTGAATGACGGAGTGAAGTTGACGCAGCCTCTCTTCCAGCTTCTTCCTGTCGCGAGAAAGCAACTGAGCGAGCGACGGGACCGAGACCGGCTCGAAAAATACGGCAATGAAGCCAAGTATCTGTTCGATAAATGCCTTGCTCGATTTTGTGAGGCGCGGGAACGATAAAACTTTGAGGTATATCTCGTCAACTTTCTGCTGAGGCCCATCGGTCTCCATATCGTCGTCGAATATTTGGTCCAGGAGCTCGCGTCGGGCTTCCTCATCTTCGAAGTCATCGGTGTCTAAAAAGCGGCAGGCAGTGGCTGCGTAAATAAATAGACCGTCTGCCTTCTCCCTCAGTCTTTCAATGTCGTCCTTATTTAACTCCTCCGGTGAGACGTCTCGTCCGTTGGCGATCTTGGTTAAGGCATGCGATAGATACCGTGTGATATCGTCCATTTCATCGTCATGTTGCGCGTGAGGTTGGATCTTTTCGAGAACCAAGGATCTATAGAGACCAGGTGCCAGCTTGGCGAAGCTTCTAAAGATGTGATTGTCGGGTCTGCTGGTTATCAAGATCCGGAGTCGGACGTGGCGAAGCTTCTCAAGAGCAGCCAACATGCTGACCAAGTCGTCGATCTCCCTTTCCTCTACGCACTCGTCTAGGGCGTCAATCGCGATAACGAGTTGTATCTGCTTGAACGTGTCTTCGTTCAGCATCAGAAGCGGCCTGATGATGAGGTCTTGGAGTTGCTGCTGCGGTCCCTTCGACCCGATGTCTAGATTGTTCTTGACGGCGTCGGCGATGTAAACTCTAAGATCGGGAAACTCCTGCGCCAAGCGCCTCGCGATGGTCGAGAAAAACATCTTGGTGCTGTTGCGCGTTGCATCGCCTTGCTTGAAGAAGAAACTGGCCCCGAGGAAAGCATCTCGAGCATGCGTTCGGCCCTCTGCAAGCGGTTGCCGGTTGTTCAGCGCGTTTGCGGCTGTCAGAGAGATGCTCGTTTTTCCGGTGCCGGCCATTCCGTGGAGCCAGAAGATGGCTTCGCCGACGGGATCCTCCAGCCAATCTTGGATGTCGTTGAGAACGCTGAGCTGGGTACCTCTCAAACAGCTTTCCTCCGCTCCCATCACGGCCGAGTCGAACATGGCATTTCCTGCACAAGGGAGTTGAGCCAGAAGGCTCATTTGATTGCCGTACTGTGTCTTGTTAGAGGGCTAGTGTTTGTGGGGAGGAGCTGTTGGGTTGATGTTACTTGTACAGATGCGAGTGTGGCCTGCTGCAAGTCTTTGATATCCCACGTCTGCTTCATGCTGACGTTTATCTTTTGCCATATCTCGACTGTCCGAACGTTGAGACGACTCTGAACCCCGTCGTCGACTGCCCTGCTCACAGACTCGATGCCTTCCCACATCTTTTTCCAGCTATCGGCGCCGACAGCGTTTCGCACGATACGACGTGCTTTGCTTTTCGTGCATTGAATGATGAGTCGAATCTCGTACAAGTACACTTGGACGTAGATGTCGATCACTTTGCTCCTGATGTCTATAAGGAGCTGACGGGCGCTTTCAGACTGGCTAGGTGAGGATTAGAGAGTAAAGGCTCAGACCACGTGGGAATGGAGTCGGGCATACCTGGGGTCTTGAAACTCGGGAACAAGGACTTCATCCTGCAATTGTCTGTATCGAAGCAGAAGGAAAACGATGTTTTCCAGCCCATTCGCGGCATCTTCGTCTTGCTGCAAAGTGTTCTCCAAGAACTGATTCAAACCAGATGTCAGCGGCGGCGGGTAGAGAAGGAACGGTGGTGTTCAACGCACTGGGAGGATGACCATAACTCCGGCCCATGCTAGGGCAGCATGCGGTTCGCCAGATATCGCAGCGCTAATGACGTCCTTGAAAGTTGTGACGGTCTTGATGACCTTTCGGACAACTTCGCGAACGACAATGGTCTTCCCAGCAATTGTGAAGGATACCCTGGCGTTTGAAAGCTTGTCCAGACCCTTCTTGGCGTGCTCCTGTACCTTTTCCAGTCGCGTCGCAGCTTCAACAGATCCGTGAGGGGAGGCTTGATACGGTATTGTTGCGATATATGCCTCGAACCTCGCGAGAAGCTCAGATTGATCCGGGTCCGCTTCGATGCTCTTGTACGCTTCGGACCACAGGTTAGAGCAGCTAAGCGACCCCCAGGGATGCATTGGAGACGAATTGTCTGGCTCGGCCTGTATGTCGTTGGTTCGTATCGCGTCGGTCGGCCTGTTTTCGGACGGCTTGTCTGTATCGTCTCGGAATCCTGCAATTGGCTCGTCGGCCTGGGCCTTTGTAGTCGGAACGACGTTAGCCTGTGCTTAATGGACAAGGGCGGTTTGCTAGAACCTACCGTTGTCGTGTTGTGGTCTCTGCCCCTCAATGGGAGGGGCGTCTCACCTCGCTGTAGCAGCTCTCCTGGCCGCATATCGAAGTCGAATCGTCTCGAGGTACGGCTGTCGTTGATTTGAGTGCGCGGTTAGTGTGATTTGGATTCTATGTCCAAACGACAGCTGAAATATGCGGGGTTTGAGTCAGGCCCCGGTCTGTTTTTGGTGGCCCAACGTCCTTCCTCACTGTTCGCTTGATTGGTCTTACCTGCATGGATGTAAGAAACATCCAATTGGTTAGTGTATGTGGAACTGCTATGATTATAGAAATAAGCGGCACATCGGCGTACGGGCTGCTTAGCGAGTCGAATAGTTAAAATACTTATAGGTACTCCTAACGTAGCGAATATGACGAACTATAGTAGAGTTAATAGAAGATATTTAATAAAATAAATATAAGGTGTAAAAGTAAGGGGATAGAGTTAAGAAAAATTATATAGAATAAACTTAATAAACGTTTCTTAAAATAAAAAAGATAAAACTAATATATATTAATTTATTTTAATTTATTTATAGTATTTATAAATTAATATATATTTATTTTTTATTTTATTATTATAAGGTAATAATTAATCTTATTATAGTTTTATTAATATAGGCCCAAAGGGTTAGGCTTAAAAAGATTTTTTAATTTTATAAATCTTAAATACCTACCTAGCTAGCTTTTTACTTATTAGTAGCGAGTAAAAAAATCGTTTAATTTTTTTTTTTTTAAATTTATAAATCTTAAATACCTACTTAGCTAGCCTTTTACTCGCTAGTAGTGAGTAAAAGAACTATAAAATCTATACTTTACTTAACTTTAATTATATTTCTTACTTTAATCCCCTGACAGCCATTGTTTACGTCGACAGCCTACCAATAATTAATTTTATATAAAAAAAATTTCAGCACTAGCAGGACATAGGGGTTATAATAATTAAGATTAACGTCTAGTAACGATTAGTAATCTAGGTACTATATATATCGCGGCAAGTTTAAAATAAGTAAGCTTATTATAAAATTAAATACGAGTTAATTAATATTAATAGTACTATATTTAATTATAAATACGGTTATTCTAAAACCGGTTTATTTTTTAGTTAGTTTTTTAATAATTATTAAATAACGGTATATATAAGCATAGATTAGTACGTTATAGCTAATTAAATAGTAATCTTAACTTATACGTTTAATAATAACCGTAGTAATATATCTTATTTAATAATATTTAACTTAATTTATTTTTAAAGGATAAAAAGAATAAAAAGAAGTATTATAATTATATAGTAAGTAAGTAGCTTAGGAAATTTAAGTATAGTATTACTAATTTTAAATACGTTTATAATTGTTATGGCTAGCTAGTCGTAGTGAGTATATTAGTAGAAGTTAAGGCTGCGATAACTAAATAAATAGTATCGTAGTCGTTAATAGCTTCCCTAAAGCTATATCTATAAGTTATAAAATAAGTAAAGCTTTGGTAATTAATTATAGTCTTATTAAAAGGGGTTCTTAATAAAAATAGCTAAAAGCGATTATAAGATCTAATACTAAGTTAATTATTAAAAAAGCTATAAGAAGTCTATCCTCGAGCCTGGCTCGAGCTTATCCTATATATAAGTCTCGTTTTTAAATATCTCCTTTATCCCTTAGGTTATTCTTAATTAATTTAATTTAGAATAATTATTTAGCTCCTAAGTCGTATTAAATTATTCTAATTTAAAATAATCCTTATCTTATTAATATATAACTTATTTTATAATTCTTTTATTCCGCGAAGAATAGCCGTATTTTTATTTTATTTATATATATAATATACTATAGCTACCGTAACTAGCGAACTAGCCTCTAAGTTAGTTATATATATTAAGTTATAATATTAACTTTTCCTTTTAAAGGTCTAGTCCTATAAACCTATAAATAAGTAGTTATAACCTAAGTTAAGGTTCGTTAAGTTTATTTCTATAATATCCTAATATTATATTAAGTCGTATTTAAAAATCCGATTCTCGTAAAATTTATTATAATAAAATTAAATATAATTATTAGGCTTTTAGTATTTTTATAGAGTATAGAGGTTATAATATAATATTATATTCTCCTTATTTTTAATATAATCGTATATATAAAATAAATTTATTTAATTTAAAGCGCTATAGTAAGTACGTTACTCGTGGTTTAACGAATTATAATAGTAATAACGTAGCGAATATTTATAAGCTTTTTTTTATTTTTATTATTATTATAGTACTAACTTATTAAAATAAATTATTATTTTAAAGAATAAAAAAAAGTAGAGCGTAAGGAGTAAAAAGCTGAGGAGGCCTTAGAAGTATTATAAACTTAATTAGTAATTACTTTAGGTCGTTTATTTTATTTAAAGAAATAAAAACGGTTTTTAAAAGAGCGTAGTTTTAACTTTATTTGTTATAGGATATAATTAGTTAAAGAGTAAGAGGCGGAGGAGAGGTCCTTAGAAGTATAAAAAATACGTATTATAAAGGATTTAGTTACTTAGGGTACTTTAAATAAAACTAATTAGTCCTTTTTTAGTACTAGCTTCGTAGATTTAGGCCTTCTAGCTATGAATAGGCTTTCCGAGGCTTAGCTATTCTTTAGTAATTATTTAGAAATTCTCGTACGTTCTAAAAGTTATTATATAGTTTTTATATATTTTTTTTGTATTTATAGTTCTTCTACTTAATTAAGAATTCTTATATTTCGTTCTTAACCCTATAGTTAATAATTCGTTTAATTTCGTATTCTAGTTCGTTAAGTTTTATAATAATATAATCTTTTATATATAAACTTTTTAGTACTAGTTTGAGAAGTAAAATATAAAAAACTAGATAATACTTTATTATATCTAGGAGTTTTAATTTATAATTAATATTTAAAACTTTTTAAATAATTTTAAAAAGTTTAAATTTTTTATAATCTAATTTGTTATTTAGTCGTTTTATTTTAATATTATAGCAAAAAAAATAAGCGCTATTTTCTTTTTTTAAAGTTAGTCCTCTAATCCTTAATCTATTTACGTTTTTTTTTATATATTAGTATATAAATTTAAAATTTAAAGACGCTTTTTTTTAGATTTCCTTAAGTTTTGCTACGCTTATTACTACTTTAATAGCTTATAATCCTTATCGTACTTCTCTATATACTATTAGTTAGTATCTATAGTTTAAGTAGAACGGGGATTCTTTTATACTTTTATTAACTATATTATTATATACGAATTAGGCTATTAATAATAATATTACTTAGTTATTCTAATTGTAATTTATATAATAATAGAGGTATATTTTGAGAATTTAGTTAATTCTTTTTATTTAATTATTAGTTTGCGGATAAAAAGCGGTTAATAATTTATAATTTATACTAAGTTACGAAATTAGGGATTTCTAAAATTTTAAAATAAATAAAGAGCCTTTATTAAAAATAATTTCTTCTAGTCTACTATAATTAATAATAATAATTTTAAGGAACGTATATACTAACTCCTTTATACTATTAACTTCTTTATAAGGTATGAAGTAAGCGAATTTAGTAAGTTAATTAACTATAACTAAGATACTATCATACTATATGTTTATAAGTAGTTCTTTAGACTTTAGTAGTTTAATAATAAAGTCCTATAAAATTAATTATTATATTTTTATAAGTAATTATAATAGCTATAGCTCGTTATAAGGTTTATACGGGCTATTTTTACTTTTTTTATAAGTTGTGTAGTCCTTAATTACCTACGTAATTAGTACGTATAGCGGATTTATTATAATATTAACGAATCCGTTTTTACGTTTTAGTAATTCCTTAGTAACCGTATACAAATATACTATAAATTTCTATAATAAGCTTAGAGGTTATCCTTTTAGTTAGGCTAATATTAATCTTTTTAATTATTATAAAAAGTTTTATAATTAGTATAAGGCTACTATCTTTTTTTTTTTTAAAATAATTTATATTTCCTCGGGGACCGTAATTTTATAGTTAGGTTTTTTATTAAGAGCGTCTACTCTATTATTTTCTAAACCTTTTTAATAAATAATTTAGAAATTATATTTAAATAGGAACTCGCTCTATTTAACTTATTATTTATTTAGGTTCTTATTTATTATAAAGTTCGTAAGATTTTTATAATCTATATAGACTATAACCTCGTACTTAGTTCTAAATAACTATAATCTTTATTCTCAAAATACTTTAATAATAGCCATTAGTTCCTTATTATAAATTTACTAATTTAATTCTACTCCATAGAATACTTTAAAATAAAAATAATATAAGTAAAACTTCTTTTATTTATTTTATTATTTTAGAACCGCTCCTATAACAAAGTCCGAGGTATCAGTCTCGACTTCGAAAGGTTTCTAGGGGTCTAGAATTATAATAACTAGTTCGGAAATAACTATATTCTTAACTTTAATAAATACTTTTTTATATTTTAAATCCTAAACGAATAGGGTATTTTTTTATATTAAGTTATTAAGGGGTTTAATAATGTTAGTATAGTTTTTAAAGAATTGTTAATAGAAGTTAACGAATTTTAAGAATTTTTATACGTCTTTAATATTCTATAGTATAGGCTAGTCCCTAACTACTTCTATTTTTAATATTTATATATAGATTTACCTTAGTATAATAGTATATTTAAGGAAATTTATTTTTTATATATAGAACTTATACTTAGAGGGTTCGGTATATAGCTTAGCGTCCTGGAGTTTTTAAAATATTATATAGATATATTTTTTATATATTTCGAGGTTAGGAGAGAAGATAAGAACGTTATTAATATAAATAATAATAAAAATATTAACGAACTCCCGGAGTACGTGGTTAATTATTGTTTAAAAAGTTATTAGAGTATTAGTAAGTCCGAAGGGTATAACGAGATACTTAAAGAGTCCTTTATGAGTCTAAAATACCGTTTTTTATTCGTTTCTTTCCTTAATTTAAATCTAATTAAATATTTTTTTAAGATCGATTGTGGTAAACTAATTAGCTCTATATAATAAGTTTCTAAGTTTAGTAATAAGGGGTAAAAGATAGTAGTTCTTTTTTATAATTTTATTAAGTTTTTTATAGTTAATAATAAGTCTTAATTTTCCTCTTTTTTTTAATATAAAAAATAAGGGGAATCCTATAGAAGAATTTAATAGTTAAATATGTCCCTTTTTAAGTTTTTTATTAATATATTCGTTAAAGTATTTTTATTCCTCTTAGTTTATTAAGTATATTAGATAGAACCTAGGTTATATTCCTTCTTTAAGTTCGATTTTTATATCCTAGCTATTATATTTTAGTAGTCCTATTTCTTTAGGTTTTATAAATAATTTTAAGTATATATAGTACTCCTTAAGTATAATCTAGAGTCGTTACGATCCTTAATTATTATTACTATATATAAACGTCTTATAGCTTTCTACCGTTTTAATAAAAGCTATATATTATATTTATTTTCGTTCTTTAGGGGTTACTAGAAATCTATTTAAACCCTTTTTTTTTTAAGTCGTTTAGTAACTAGATTTTTCTATTAAACCTAGCTAGTAATCTAATTTATCTATAGGTTATGCTTTTATAACTATAAAATTCTTAAGATAATATTAAGGTTTTTAATTTTTATAATATTATATTAGAGTTATTTTTATTAATTATTAATATATATTAAAAAATATACGGTCTCTTAATTAATATATTTAGTATTATAACTAACTCTTTCTCTTTTTACTATTTATAATTAATATAGGTTATCTTTCTATACTTATAATAAATCTAGTTTATTTACTACTCTTAGTAATATAAAACTTCCTTATATACCGCTATTAATTATAATACGCAATCCTTATCCGTATATATTAAGCTTAATTAATAAGTATACGTCGTTATATTATTTAGTTACGTATAAGAACTTATTTTTTATTTTTACTTTTTATTATTCTTTCGCAATTAGCTTCCTTAGTTTTTTATTATCACTTACGGTAGGTCGGGTTAGGAATTAGAAAAATGGGCGTTTTTGGACATGGAAAATGGCGCTCGGGCGCACTTTCCCGGGCTATCTAGGGCGCTTTCCCAGGCCATCCAGGGCACTTTTGGGCCGTTATAAAAAAGGATCTAGGTCTTCTAAAGCAGCTCTTTTTTCCTCTTCAGCTAGTGAGTTTAACTTACTCTATTAGAACAGGCATACGCTTATTATATTAAGCTAAGTACTAACATACCAGACCAAAGCCAAGTTTCCCTATTATCCCAAGGCCACCCCTCATCCCTCATACCTAGCTCCTCCCTACGTATTCAGATAGGAATATACAGAAGGTAGAAAGGGGAGATTTAGGGCAGAGAATCAAAGGTAGGCATTACTAATTAAAGGGCATGGCTCAAAACACAACCTTTAGAATGGTAGCTAAACCTAGTTGCCTAGATAGTAAAAAGAGAAAAAGGCCTAAGAAGGAAAATCTCTAGCTAGGAGGATTTCCCTCTTATTTATACTAAGCCCCAGCGATCTAGGACGGCAGAATACCGGCCTAGGCGCACTTTCCTAGCTAATCTAGGGTACCTTTGGGCCACTATAAAAGAGGGATCTAGGTCTTCTAATTAACCTTTTTTCCCTTTAAGGTAACACATCGATAGTAACGTTATGTTTTGAGCATATCTAGATTACAGACCCGACCGTGGCCTTGGATACTCTATAGTTTCCAACAGGTAATTTCTAAAGCATTAACTACTAAAAGCCTAAAACTCTCATCCTCTCCTATACCTATCTTCCCACCACGTATTCAGCAAGGAATATACTAATAGTATAGCAGGGCTATAAAGAAGGGGATTTAATTTTAGGTAGGGTAATAACAGTACAAAAGCGGCCACTTTATCTTAAAAAAGGGCTCTGCTTCTACTTTATCATTATTCTATATATCTAGTATTAATAGTCCGAGCTCTTTCGACCGACCAAAGTTAACTAAAAAAGCACAGGCCACCAAACTATCCGAGCTCTCTCAACCGACCAAAGTTAGCTAAAAGAGCTCAGACCACCAACCCTGGGGTTAGGGTTGTGGCTAGGGTTGTGGGCTAGAGTTAGTTCAACCCCAAGCTCGGGCTCTATGCCCGCGAACATCGCGGCCGTCCAGGCTCTCAAGATCGCCCCAGTCTACCAAGCTATCTCTCATCCTCTACCTCAATAACTTAACCCATATCGACAAACGACAATAATAGCAGACCAACCACATCCTCCTTTTTCTTTCTATCCTAAATCAGTCCCAAGGCCGTTATTTGCCTAATAGCTCCTCCAGATAAGAATCTATCTACAATACTTACTCGCGCTACCTTACACAGCTCATATAGAAACGGTATCTTTCTCACAAGTTCCTAACATACCAACTCGATCTTCCTTTTCTTAAATAATCCCAAAGCCCCTCTTCCTTCCCCACCTTTCAACTTCTTACCCCAGCTCTCAATCCCCCGCAGTAGAAATACCAAAACGCCTAGTCCAAACGCATTAACTAATATCCTAAGTACGGTAAAACGATAGATCGAGCTCAAGAACTGTTTCCCGCTCTTAAAACCTAGTTCCTTAGTAATACAATTTACCAAATAGCTATTAAGTCCGACGCCCTACTTTATTATATAACCCTTTGTTATAAGGAAATTATACAATATAGCACTCTCAGATCCGGTCTTCTAGCAAAGAGCCTTAAGCTCATTCCACTGCTTCCAGAGCTTATACTCCTAATAATATATCCGTATTTAGGAACATATCGATCTCGTAATAACCAACTTATCCGTAACGCTTCCCCACGCTTCAATAAATAAAGCTAGCTTTGGGTGTTACGAGTCCCTCAGCTCCTTGGCCAAGCCGTCCACCCTTTGAAGCGCATATAATATTAAAATAAATATCTTCCTATTACACTCTATTAACAGTTAGTAGAGCTAGTCCTTTACTTATTCACTAAACATCTAGTAAAACATTAAATCTCTAATATGGTAATAGTCCTCCTCTTATATCTTAACGTCCCCCTTACCCTTAAGCTCTTAGGGTAAGCTTTAAAAGATGTCCTAAACCTCCTTAGTCTTATTCGGTATTTTAGATCGTATACGTTCTCGGAGGCTTTTGAGTATCTTTATTCCTTTAGGTATCTTTAGTCTAGGTAACTAGGTCATATCTTGTCCTTCGCGCAGTTTTTATTTCTTATTCACAGCCCCGTCTCGATTATTATCCGCCTCTTCCTATATTCGTTTTGCTAGTCGTTAATCAGGTAGCCCTTTCCTCTACTATAGAGGCCTTACAGCTATTACAACAGAGTCTAACCTATCGCCCGCTTCGTCCCGTATCCGCATTACTAGTTCCTAGCTCGGCCGTCGTTCTTCCTACCGTGTGCGCCTTTCAGCTACTACAGCAGAGTCTAGCCCATCGCCCGTTTCGTCCCGTATCTATATTATTAGTTATTAGCTCGGCCGTTCTTCTTTTTATTATTCAGACCTTTCAGTCAGGGGTTATCCATAACCAGTTATTAGAGCAGGTTCCGTATCGATTAAAGAGGAATTATCGTTCTTAGTAGCTACCACCTCCGGGCCTATATCTTTAGCCCTCTCAACCCAAGGGACTATCCTATTAGCATAAAAAACCAGACATATTATTCGAACGTAACGTACCAATATCCTATATCGAATATCCCATATGCAGTATAAGCTTAACCAACTTTATCATACAGTTAAGAACCGCTATTTTGTACTCCTTTCCAAGTAGATTTCTAACCAACTTAGTAATCAAATCCATCAACCTTTCAAGTCTATCAGGCAACGCCCCAACGTCGAACTTCTAAGTCGTTTTACTTTACTTTAGTATGTGGCATATCCGAGCTATATCAGAGCGCTAGGTCGCAGGCGGTATCGAACTTAACAATATCGCTCCTAGGGTAATAGCCACATCTTACAGACTATAGCGCTACGCTCTTAAAAATAGCTTCGGGGCCATTATAGCTTTAGTATAAGTAATTAGTATAAGAGTGAGTAGTCCTTGGGGACAAGAAACGGCACTAATATCTGGGGAAGGGGGGGGGGGCGGGGGCTTCCAAACCCCATCAACAGCTCGATCCCAACCTCGTTATTCAGACCCACCATAAACCTACACTACCCCAGACACACCCCTAGATAGCATCAACTAATTATCACGTCTCGATTTAGTCGCGTCATATAACTTACAAAATCGCGTTTCATATTATCAAAACAGCACATTATTAAAACCAATACCTTTATCATATTCAATATATATTAATTCGTACTTCAGCTTCCTATATAACGAACTCATCGTCTCCTATCTTACCTATTATATTTATAAATTCTCACATAAAGACGCTCTTATACCTAGATAGAAATAAATCCTAAACGGCAGCGTTAAGCATATTACATAAACAAAGTATACTTTATACTATTGCGGATAGTACAGAACGCAGACCCTAGCACATTACCCTAGCCTCGTTTTACCCCTTGCAGTAGTCTAGGGAGCCAACTTGCCGCAGTACTACCCAAGAGCAAACTTAACCCATCACTACCCAATCATAATTCATCTCTCAATCTACGAAATTTAAACTTTCTTTTTCATCTACGGCCTCAACAGGCCCATCGTAAGTTATAGCCAGTTCAGTATCGAGGTAATCTAGAAGAACAACGGTATAATAAGCCCGTCTCTAAACTCAATAATAGCTAAGCATAACGTAATTACCGCCTATAATTATGAAAATAGATACAAAAGCAAACCCCTTTTCACAAAAACACCACGTCTACGCCTCCGTGATGAATAAACCCCTTACTATTATACATCTTTTATCTATTCCCTCTATTCCCTTATCCCGCTCTCTCTAGTAGTATCTTACTCTTAAAGCCGTAGCTATGGCCGGGAACTACCATATAGCAGCTCTACTTAGCAACGAAGAGGCAATACAACTAGAGATAATAACTAATTATAAAAAAGAGCAGTTATTTTTGTTATCATCACATTATAATATAACCATAGACTCTACGGACGAGCAATCTGCTTCCTAAAATATAAACTCCGACATCGATATATACATAACTAACGGGTATCCTTTCGATAATGAACCAATCCTCTATGCTAATATCTCCTCATTATCACAGAATATGCATCCTATTAGTAGCGCTACCCAGGACTCTAATAAAGAATTTGAAAAAGACGAGGACGAAGAGGTAGGCTCTAGTGGTAATAAGGGATATAGACACCACGTACACGAGAATAAACAAGACGACCCCAAGCACGCTACTACCAACAGCCATATAAGTAACTACTTTTCTCTATAAACCAAAATAAAAGGTCTTTTACAAAAAAAACGTCAACTTACTTTCCTATCCACAGGGGACCCCTATCACGATAAGTAGCGACGATAATAAGAGTTCCGATAGCTTCGACAATTACCTCCTAACTAGATCGAATCTAAAACGAAATACCCCGTCCAATATCGAATCCCATAGTAGCAACGGCAATAAGAGCAGCAAAAAAGACCGTACCAATCGTAATCGCATCTACACCCCATCTCCTCCTCCTCCCCAGCAACCATCCCATAGCAATAGCTCGCATCCTCCTACTATAAAAAAATCCTCTTATAAAAGGTCTTTCAATAGCGTTCGTAACAAAGCCACACTCTCTAAGATCGACCTAGACAAGGCCGAGGTAAACAAGGACTCGGTCTAGCCTACTCTTACCTACCGTAACGCTATTACCAAATAAGTTTAAGAGCCCGCATTACCATCCGAGTAGCTAGCCCGACGCATTATAGCCATCTCCTACCTAGGACTGATCCCTTACCTCCACCATACTTAGCTACGTCCCGAAGACGCTACCAACGCGTTCCCTCCTATCCCAAGTCAGTACGAGCCTACGAGCCTTAACAGTATCTCCCTCAAGATACGTAGCAGATATAAGTAAAAAAAGGGTCTAGTAGAGGATATTAGGCTAGGGAGGAGCAGCTCCATAGACGCTCTTAGGAGGAAACACCCGAACCGTGCCACGTTACTAGACGCTTCTTTTCTAAAAAACATTACTACTAGCCAAGACCTAGTCACACAAAAACAGTAAACAGTCTCTCTTTCCCTCTCCTACCAAGAGAATATATACCTCCGCTATACTAAGTTTAATATCAATAGCTTTCTCCATCTCACAAACAATATTACTAATTTTAAATCGTCAATCTAATATTACCCCCTCCGGCGCCCCTCGCCCAAGCTCCAAGCCTCCCTCTATATTAAACACCGCATCTTCCTACCCCGCTAACGTAAATACGAGAACGTCGCCCTTCACAAGATCCCACATACCCTCTTTAGCACAACGCTTAGCCAGTCCATCTTTATCTTTTTCCCCTACCTATACGAGCAGACCCTACAACGTAAAAGCACCCAAGCCGGGCCCACCCAGCTTACTAAGGAAGAGCACGCCATCTTTTATAACACAATCATATTTCCTAGTCTTTCTCACGTCCTCGACCCTACTACGCTTAGCTATATCCCTCAGTTATATAAAGCCGCTTCGATAATAGCAAATTACCACAAAAACCCCTCTGCGCCTACCGGTAGTCTCTCTTTTCCCCTAGCGGCGGGACTATTACCAAAGATCAGGTCAAAGCTCAAACAGATCAAAGGCCAGCTCGGCCCCCCTCCGGGTAAACTTCCTTACGACGGGTATCCTATTCTCCCCTCCGTCTTCCAAGGCTTCTTTTTCTTACTCAATACCAAGAATACGAAGGTCCAATTTAGAAATAAGCCTAGCTTTTCCCGGGCCTTAGAGAACTTTTGGGATAAACAAATAAAGATCGTCGATCCAAAAGAGGACCCTTTCTCCAACTTCCCCCAGCTCGTCGATATTACAGCAGAGATACTACCGGGCTCCCGTACAGCCCAACCAACGGTCCTCCTTGCCCAAGACTATTACCAACACAACACCCTACGATTCCTATACGGTAACGTCAATACGGCACTGCTCCACTACCTCGAGCCTAGAGAGACGAATCCAGAAGGGTCCAAGATCCCAGGCGGCGCCCACAATTATTACAACATCAACTTCCTCCGAAATACCGTTAGCATCACAAGCGAGCCTACCAGGGAGCTAAACAGCCTAGGGCTACACTATTTTCAAAGCTATACAGTTAAGAAAGAACCCCTCAACGCCCACGGCAAAAAGCCGTACGCATCCAATACACTCCTCAGCAGCGGGTACTCCGACAACAATATAATCAAGGTCTTATTTAGAATACCCCAAGCACCTCATAGCCATAGCGATTTCGATAAACGTCTCTTTAACAAGCACAAGTTTTTTCTCAATTCGGTCTATAATACAAAAGACCAACATACTACGTAGCGGGTAGAGTAGAGATATACTACTAATTTAGCACAAAACGTCTCTAATACCAATATCGATTAGCTACAGCACAGCACCTTTTCAAGGGCGAACAAAGTGCCGCCCCCTACTAGTACAAGATCATTACGCACCTCTAGGCCGTCGTCGTCCCCACCCCCCCAATACCCACTCAAGCCCGGGAGTGCCGCGTTTTTTTATATCCCGTCGCCCATATATTAGTCGTTTATAAAAAGGACTATCCAGTTATATACCTTTATTCTGGATATCATCACAATCCTCCACCAGGGCGTAACCGTCCCACCCACGGCCTCTCTATTATATACGACAATCGTTGTCCTTGCCAAATCTTTCATCAACCCTATCAATCCACGCTTTCGGTACCTCTTAATAAATCCTAACTTAATCCCCAAAAGTTCTACAGGAGCCGGGACGCCTCTGCTTAATAACCGGTAGTATAAAAAGGGCCTAGGCCTTAGTAAAGTGATAGAGAAGCAAGGATTCGGATTCCTACCTAACTACCTCATCGACTAGCAGGCCTTTAAGGTCTACTCCTCTATGGAAGAAGGGTTTAACATCCCCGGCTTCGCACTTTACCTAAGTACTAAAAGACCCCCAACGAGTACCAATACGCCAAAGCAGCTCTTTAAGTATCTAATAAGGCTCATCTAGTACGATATTAACTCGTCACAAATAAAAGTTATCTTTAACCTCGCTTCGTACCTCATCCTCTACCAGTATCGTAAAACAACACTAAAGAGTATAGTCTTTTATTCGAGGACGCCCGAATAACAAAAGAGGGTTAATAATAATAATATCCCCTTCTCCTTTTCTGCGCTCTCGGACTACATCTCTACCTATAGCTACGTACCTACTAAGGGCAGCTCGAACCGTAATAACTACAAGATGCTTAACTACCTTTAGGACTTTACGTAGGAGGATTTAGCTAAAAAGCCGAATATTAAAAAGTCACGTTAATAACGCTAGTCCTCGTTCCGTAATTAAGATTAGCAAACTTTTTAGCAGACTACATACAATACGATCAGGGCAAAGGTCCGGGCGGCCTCGAGTAATAGCAACAATTAGCTAGCCATCTTCAAGCGCAATCACAAAACGAACTTTTTCACGTACTATACTACTTTTCTATACCCTAGCGAGAACGGGAGTATCTATAATAAGGGTAGAGGTATAAAGACCAGGGCTCTATTATGTATTATTCGTGATATGCGTAAACAGCTAAGACTCAGTCTCAGGACGGACGAGCAGCCAAGGGAGACGACGCCCGCAATTCCCTACGAAATCAGGAAAGTGCGTACCGTTCAAGATATTAAAGATCTAGTCCAGAAGGCGAGGAGTTCTATGTTACATATCGGGATTATCCAACAACCGTTATTCAATAGCGGCAGGTCCTCGTACCAAAGCCGGTTACCAAGTAATAGATTCTCACCCATCGATTTAGAATAGGGTGAGTTTATGAAATAGATCAGGAGCCAGCGTGTTTTCATTATACCATCAAAACGTCTACGTATACCACCTCATATACAAATTATACGTAGCTCGTGCGTGATTATTTCTGACCAGAACAGAACAGTTCACGTTTTCAGTATCCCTTACCTATCCTAATTATATCAGTTACCCCCTAATCTTCTTCCACTTCAGAGCTCGCTTATCGATCATATCTTATCTAGATTACTTAATCCATACAAAATAAGAAAAGGTAAAGGGAAACTAATGTCCATACTTAAAAGCAGTATGCCTATTAGTTCAACGTTAACGTTCCCATAACTATAGTCACATAATATACCTCGAGTGCTTGTATAGTAAATATCTTCTTAACGTCGTATAAATCAATAAAAAATATAAGTATAGCCGTCAAGATGATTAAGAGGATTTTTATTATTCTTAATAAGACCGTTGTAAAGCAATTTCTTACATAAGAGACGGAAAAGTATAGCAAGTCCTAAGGAAATATCAATATCATAATAGGTTTTGCTCCAAACCTTCTTATTCTTAACGAATAGAAGTCCAGTATACCATTTATAATTACTTTAAGATAATACATACTTAATTATGCTACGATACTATAAGATAAATCCATCTCTTGTATGCTATAATAAGACGTTGTAATATTTCTTATCGTAGTTGGGAGTAAATAATACATTCAATGTAATAGAACCAGATTTAAATCACGTACAGAGCAATATATCCAGAACCCGGCTAATCGTAAAGTAAATAGTAAATCGATAATCAAGGGACGTATTCCACGTATTTTTCTCAACTCAGACGCGCTACATACCAATATATCTTTCAAATTATCTAGAAACACCCGTTATTATAACAAAGTAAGCTTCGCCTTTCCTTACTCTATAGCCACTCGGGATAGAAAAAGTGCTCTGTACCTATACTTATAAACTAAAACATAAACCATTAAAGTTGCTTTATCTAGTTATACGCCTCCAGAGCCCAGGTCAGCCATATATAACTATACCATCACCATCTCCCTCATGTCGCGCTCGTCTCTTAACCTCAACCCAATAATACCTCAGGCCAGCAGCCCAGCCACGCAACAAGAGTAGAGTAGACTTCAACCACGTAAAAAACTATATCTAAATACGGGCTAAATTTAACCCAGCACGCACAGTCCTCCTCCATAGCCGAGCCCGAGAATCGGGTCAGAAATACCCACCTATCCCCGGTTCTATAAGTAAATAAGTAGACCTATATACACCCGGCCAAGTCTGTGAAAAACGAGAGCCTGCTCCACTCACTAGTTCGCTTTAATTACTTATAGTAGGTCGGGTTAGGAACTAGAAAAATAAGTATTTTTAAACATAAAAAATAGCGCTCAGGCGCACTTTCCCAGGCCACCCAAGGCGCTTTTAAGCCACTATAAAAAAGTAATCTAGGTCTCCCAAAGCAGCTCTTTTTTCCTCAAGCCATGTTAAAGAATAGAGCGTAGGCCCAAGTTGGAATTAGAAAGCACTAGTCATATAAAACCCAGTACCAAAGCACCAGGCCAGAGCCCAGTTTTTCCCAATTATCCTCCCCCCACTCTCAGCTATTTCTCAGCCACAAGGTATTCAACAACGAACAAATCAAGAGTAGTATGGGGTTATAAGGGTGCGTTAGTTTTATGATATTAAGCTTTACGATCTATATTTTCTAATCTAAATTCTTCTGATCTATGTTTTTCTAATCTATATCTTCCTAATATTAACTTATCTAATCCTTAGTACTATGATCTTTAGCCTTATAATCTTTAGTTTTTTTATCCTTAGGTTTTAATTAAATCTATTAACCACACTATTTCTATTTATTAAAGTCTTTCTAACTGACTTATATTAGAAGGGTTACTAAAGGGTTGATAAATACTAGAGTATATATAGTTATACAAGAACTTTACTAAATAAGTACTTTTTATAGCCAGAGTAGCTTCGACTTATTTTTAAAAATATCTTCTTTCCCTCTTTATATTATATAAATACGATATAACACTTCCCTAGATACCTTACTTCCAAGATTATTGTATTTTTTCGAGTTATAGAGACTACTGAGGTCGAAATCCGTTATCTTGGATTGCTTAGGTCTTGGATAGTTATACTAAGCCTAGTACTAAAATACTAAGATAAAACCGAGCAGCCCTATTATCCTAGTGCCACTCCTTATCCCTCGTACCCGGCTTCCCACTACGTATTCAAACAGGGATATACTAACAGTACTACGGGGTTATATAAAATAAGAATAACTTCAAATTAGGGTTTAGACGGGGCAGGAGCGGCCACTTCATTCTATAAAAACCACCCTGCTTCTACTAATTCGTAATCTTCAACCAATCGCCTTAGTAAAGGCTTGCCGGTCTAGTAAGCGTACTAGAGGGAACGTTAATCGAGATATTCTATAGAAGGTCACTAACTAGCCGATCTATCCGAGCTAGAAACCTAAAGATGTTTCATTCTTATCATCCCTAGCACTCTCCTTTCCACAGCGTATTCAGCTAGGACTATACCTACACTAGAGAAGGGCTATAAAGGGGGGAAATTCATCATATTAGAGTAAAAGCGCAGTAGAGGCCGCTACTTTGCCCTTTCAGAGGGGCTTTACGCGTACTTCTCACGCTTACAAAAGCACATAGTACTTCACGTTAGATAATTCGATATCATCATAAGCAGTAAGAAAAGGATCCGCAAGCAGACCTTAATCTCCCTCGTTACTATAATAACAACTACTAGCTACATCCCCTATTCCCTATTCTTCATCCTTCCGAGTAAGCGTATTCCGCCCGGACTATACTACAAATTAGCAGGTATTCCAAGCATATTCGGGCCAAGATACAAGAGTCCTGAAATTACCATTCTAGTGTGTATTTTGTAGTAGCTGCCCAGGCTATTACTAGTCTTCATCCCCTGAGGCAGTAGACCGTACAAAGAATTATTTATATTGTTGTTACGTTAACAAAATCCATAAGCACTACGCCTCTTCATTTACTAGACCGGGGTTACCTCCATATAGCACCGCTACCCCCTGCGTTATCCAATACCGAATACGTATAGAGTATATAATGCAGGCACGAGTTAAAAAAAATAAGAATATATAGTTCCTTAGTCCTATGCCGTTTCCTCTCTTATTAAAGAGTCAGGTGCTGCCCTTCCCATCCATCCTTTTATCCGCTTACATACTAATATTCATCAGCAGTTCCTATCGTACTTTTCTTACGGTTATTACGTTAGTAAAACAAGAGACGGCTTGCCTGTATTTAGTAATTGCCATACAAGGGTACCCTTTCTAACAAATTTCCTATTACGGCAAGAAGGACCCACTTCCCTTAACAGGGTACCATCTACGTCTATCTCTCTCCCACCAGGGGAGGGGGCCATTATATCCTATACATAAAGCACTTAAGCAGTACGACACACTACCCTAGGTATCCTACTTCAAAATAGGGTACTCTACAGCAGTCCTGCGCCTAATAATCGTTATTTACGTCTACAGCCTACTAACAATTAATCTAATATAAAAGAAATTTCAGTACTATCATAATATAAGGGTTACGGCAATTAAGATTAACGTCTATTATTATTGAATATAATACAACTCGGGATTATAAAATAATATAACTGTTTTAGCTTATTTAGTTATGTTAAACGCCTCTATAACTATAAATCCTCGGGGGTTAAAAACTGATTTATTTATTACCAAATTAAAAACTTAAATTATCATAACCCTGATAAATAGCTTCACAAGTGGAATCTGGTTCTTAACTTAATTAGTATTATAATTATGATTATAACTAACTAACTACTATCATATTATAACTAATTTTAATAATAAAATACATTAATAAAAGTTGAGGTGAGTACGATAAATCATAAAACTTAGTTTAAAAGAATTTTAATAAATTAGCTATTTACTAACTTGAAAACAAAGCGTACAAGGTAACTCACCGGCGGGGTAGACGGAACGGTCTAGAACAGAAATTACTAGAAGCCAAATTCGACTTTATGACTCATCAAATATATATCAACTAAGACTTTTCCAGCGGTAAAAGCCGAAAGTAGCTCAAATCGGCTAGATACCTCCTCACAAAGCCAAACATTAACAAATAGTTACTCCCATAGTGAGATATATATGGAAGTAGCGGGCTAATATGTGTGATCGGATTTATTTCACATTACAGTCCATAGTACATAGCATTTAAGTGGCTGGCTATCAATAGCGAACCCGGCTTAGTCCTCGGGTACATAATATCCTATATCGCGGGGTCTTTAGTATAAGTACATAACAACTAGAATATAGTCGTATACCTATACAGGCCAATAAAAAGAACTTGAAGAAAACAGCTCTTCCCAAGCTATAATCTATTAAAAACGAATAGCTAGGCCATATCTAAACATAGTCATCTAATAACTTCTATCTATCTAGTTAGTTATAGTCGACTAGAGTCTGTCTCTAAAAAGTGGATCGTCCTATGTCTCAAAACTGTACTAGCCAGCTACATTAGACCTCGCGTAACCCGTAACAGAACGGGTAAGAGAGGGGTAATATAGGCCATTCCTCTTGGTTTATAGAATAACTTAATTAGTATTAGGTATAAAAGGATAACCGCCGGTCGTTTTATCTCGTAAGTCGATTTTTTACTAGGATGGTGGCTATGTGGCTAGCTACTCATACCGGACTCTGCATATTCTATAAGGCTATACTAGGTTATTTTAGGGCGGGGTTTCCTATTAATTATTATCAGCACATATACAACTCCCTAACTAGCTTCCTCAAGTAAACATAACAAGGGAGATAAGCGTATAAGTAGCTCATATTCCTTGCGACCGGATAGACAGGTTCGTCTAAGTGCGATCGTCTATAGGTCTTATTAACCTAGTTAGTCATAATCAGCTAGAAGCTATAGGCGAGGGTAGGTTATTTTATTTATATTTAATTCTTCTTACATAGGGACATACCGCGAAGCTATATCAGCTAGCTACAATAGAGCTAAATAGAACGAGGGAGCGCTAGGTATTATAACTCAATCATCTTACTCAACGTAATAGTATAAAACACGTTTAGTATGGAAGATCAGCTATCGGTGGCTTCGTTCCAAGAGTAGTCTTACCAGCATAATATCCTTTCTTCTAACCCTCCCAGTTTAAACTAAGGAACCTTCCAGGTCACTCGTTATAGTCGAATTATTTCACCTACAAAGAAGTAACGAGCTAAACATAGAATAGATACAATATTCTCTTTATCAAAACCGGAGATAACAAAGCAGCGGCCGTATTAGTAGAGAGCTAAGATGAAACATCTTAAGCAGCCACAACTTCAAGAAAGGGTTAATCGTTATACTATTCTATTATTCTTTCTAACAATTTTGAGTTTAAAACGGTTAGCATATATTCAACAATATCTTACCAAATTTCGAACTTCTATACAGGCCTTAGCTACGAGGCATAGACCTGTCTTATAAATATACTCAACTCGCGAGCTTTATCACAAGAGAGCTTTTTGTTAAATATAACATTAACAATTATGCTCTAGTCAATAAGACCATCTACCCTACCGTATCTCAGCTATCAGTCTTAGGTAATCACTAAGGCTAGCTGGGTAATCACCTGAAGCGCAACGCATGTATGACAGCAAAAAGCATTCGACCTATTTAACTCTAGACCTTTCGAACTAGAAGTAGCTTAATAAAATTACGCCTTACTTCGCAGTATTATACGGAATATATGCGCTTTTCGGGCAGCAGGAGCAGGTTTTTTTTTTTTTCCGGGCACGGAAGCAATATCAAATCAGGTTCTCTATCCTAAAAAATATCGGGCCCACAGGTCCTGCTGATTTATCTATACATCAATAGCCACGTTTCAACTATAAAATAAAAATATCTCTGCTCAGTCGTTATAGAACAAAGCCTTTTTATTTATTTTTAGTTTAAGTAAATAGACCATACTATCTAATCAACAACTCGAGGCCCACACTCCAAAGAAGGGTCTCGGTTAATTAAGTTAAGGTTATTAACTCTCGCTAGCTCAAATACTTCCACAGTACCAGGCACTTTAGAGGATACCTCGAAAACAAGGGCTACTCTATAAATAGAACCCCGAGTAGCAGTTCCTCCAGCAACAACTAATAGAATTTCGATATAGTTATTACGCTATTTCCAAGACCCCCTGCTACTATTGCCGGTGCTCTTATAGATCTCGATATGGGTATATAAGCAATAGATTCAGTTTATTCTAGGTCTAATATAACACAAGCCCCCTCACAATATAGTTAGCGGGCCTAGATATTTTAGTTCGCAAATACAGACTCTGCATACACTAAAACTAGCACGGTCTTCAACTATGCCTCTTCAACCTTAAGCGTTACTAGATAGATTAATTAAAAATATTAAACTAATGGTAATTAAACACGGCACAAAACAGATTTAGACAAAAAAGCTTAGTATAAATTAGCTTCGGTACTATTTCTTATTTAACAAGTAACTTTACGAAAAGCTCTATATCATAGCATAATTGGTAGCACAGTAGCTAGCTAATAGGTACGATAGCTATATACCACATTCTCCATCTACAACAATTTGCCTTAGAATAGCTGGCTAGGCTTTAAACTAGTAGAAAGGAAATAAGTAACACCGGAAGGGTAAGACACATCAACGTTTTTCAGACGTCCACTCCCATACGTTCCAAGGAATACTTACTATCCCTTTTACGCTATTCTTACATTCCTAATAATAACATTAGCAAGTTATAGCAAATTTAGCATCCATAGAGCTAGTAGGACAAATTAAAGAAGATTTTATAAAAAGCCATTATATTTCCACCCTAAAAGAAAGCACCACAACAGGTTCAACTTAAGAGTATATCGATAAACAGCTCTATAAACAACACCCACGCTTCCTCTTCCGGTCTAGACTTTGTTTTTATATTACGCATTGTTATGGTCTACTTTCTATCTAGTCTACTCTTTATCTCTTTATTTTCTCCTTATTATCTAGAGAATACTATTCTCTTAACTATTTTATGGGAATATTATTATATTTTCGGTAAGTATAACTATACCTACTTAGGAGCAGAGCATCCGTGCTCACACGGCGCTATCTGTTCTAAGTCTTAGGACTAGATTAATATACTCTCTAGTTACTTTTGAGGCCGCTTAATTTACGGCGTTAATATATAGCAAAGATACCCTACTACCAGACGATATTAAGAGTTAGCTTACCAGCATTAATACTCTTACTATCCAGAGCGTCTAGACCACTACTAGCATATACATAGACAGCGTCCAAGGCCTAAAGAACACGCAGCCTAACTAAGCAGCTTAGGAGGTAGCCATCCGCAATACTAATTAGGCCGCTATTCAGAACTTTACCAACCGAATCAACAACGCTAGGAATATAGCTATCCAAACGATCCAGAACCTACCTACTAAACAGCAGAATACAGCCGCCAACGTGTACAGCAGCGGCATAAACATTATCAACAACGTTATCAATTAGGCATCAAATGCAATTATAAGTGTTATAAACTCCATTAAGGACTTCCTTTAGGGCATCTAGAACAAAGTTACAGAAGTATATAACAATATTAAAAGCTAGTATAGCGGCGCCCTTAATACCCTAAGTTCGCTTTTTAGGTTCAGGTTCTTCTTAGCCTTTACTATGGTAAAGCGAGGCAATACTATCGCAGCTAGGACTGCACAATCCTTTACTAGTTTCGTCAGCTAGTACGCCGCTATGGGGATAGGGCCGGCGCGGACTAGCTTCGATAAAATCCTCAAACGTCTTAACGATAATACTTCTATTAGCATTACCTCAAAAACGCTTAGTACCATAAACCCGGCTAGTATAGGAGCTAGTATAATCAGATGCGTTAAACTCGGGGCAAAGTTCGTAATAGGTTAGGGGTCAGTAGTAGGTCCTAGTAAGGTTTAGGAAAGAGCTATGAATAGGTACGACAAGCCGCTATTTACAACGCTACTTCTAATTAGCCAGTAGGAGTAGCAGAGCATACTTAGGGGGTCCGATAAAACTCTACTAGCCCGTCTAGCTACGACGCCGATTTAAGGCGGAAAAGGCTTAAACCTCCTGCGCAAGTTTAGTAAGCCTCCACTTCCCAGTAACGGTCACCTAGAGGAGGCGCCGGTAGCTACATAGAGGGTATTAAAATTACTGCTTATAGGACGGGTGCTAGTAGCAACTAAAGCTCGTTCGTCTACGCACAGCTTACTATAAGACCGGTAGGGGGAAGGGAGGATAATATATTAAACTACTCACCACTCTTTACTTTCTTACTATATAATACTATAAAATAGTCTATTATATTAAGGTTTTTATATTTAATTTTATTCTAGTATTATTTAACTATTATTACTACTCCTTATAGCTATTCTTACTAGGCTACGCGATTATAACGGCTACGAGTGTAATAGTATATGTCCTCTACTCTAAGTAGGCGTTAGCGCGGGTGAGCGTAAACGTCATAGAAGCTCTAACGCGCGGGGTTTTTCTCTTACTAAGGTCTAGGGTCATCTAATATTTTACGCTCGCTACCTTTCCACTCTTTAAGTTTCTCTTCCCCAGGCCACTACGAGCAGGCTTTTTAGGTTTCGATTCTCGATCTCGGGTTATACCGTTTTTTGGTTTTTGATCGGTAGTACTCTGGCACAGAGGTATTGCAACGATATCCAGTATTCTAGTCTTTTGTTTCCTGGTCTTTTGTTTCCTGGTCTTTTGTTTCCTGGTCTTTTGTTTCCTGGTCTTTTGTTTCCTGGTCTTTTGTTTCCTAGGTAAGCACGATACAGGTCTGTGGCTTGTAGGGTTCATCAACCCGAGGGACCCAACGGCGAGACGACCCGCGTTAACCATACCGCTTCGCCGTACCTCTAGGAAGACTAACACCAGGGTTGACAGGACGAGAACGCAGGGTTAGAGCGAGCGTATCACGTGACTATACAACCCCAAGGGCGGTCACCGCAAGCGCGAGCCCAGGGTCGGTCAACCCGGAGCCCGCCGGCAACACCGACCGATATACCAGGTCGGTCAGGTAGCTACGTAACCCCGATCCGACTTAGGGTTGAGAAACCCGTCTTTAGGGTTAGGCGCACCCCGTTGGCGTGCCCGCATGCGAGGTGTCCGCGTCCGCGTCCGCTTCTCGGTGGGTGGATAGGATGTGGCTATTCAGGGTTAGGGTTAGGGTTAGGGTTAGGGTTAGGGTTAGGGTTAGGGTTAGGGTTAGGGTTAGGGTTA